>JANUWF010001016.1:3937500-4450000 GCA_026120185.1 Voacanga thouarsii | reverse complement strand
GTAGGAATCTCATATAATAATCTCTATCATGATTTCCTTAATTTAGTGTTGTACTAGGGACTTTATCCAACAGTTATATTACATAAAAGTAAACAAAAGAAACTGTAAGATGAATGATGTCTTTTATTAAAATAAAATGTGTCTTGTACAACGTACAAGTGATTACCTCTAAGGTATAACACTAACAAACTCCTACTTGCACTAGAGCCAATCATTCATGTATCTAATACCACTCAACATACCTATTATGTTTCTTTTTGGATAGTGCTTTTGTAAGCAGGTCAGCTATGTTCTCATCAATGGGAACTCTCTCTATCTTTACATAATTTCTGTCTATGATCTCTTGGATCAGATGATACATCGGAGTACGTGTAATAGTCTCTTGTTTGGAACTTTTCCAACTTATTGCCCCTTCGCACAACGTAAACACGTAGTCGGATTGTGATTTGAAATCATCTTTGTCAGATTGAAAACTGGCATCAATATACCCGTTTATTTTCCAATCACCTTCTCCATATACTAAGAACACATCCTTAGTCCTTCATAAGTACTTAAGGATATTCTTTACAGCCACCCAATGACCCTCACCAGGGTCAGATTGGTATCTGCTTGTCAAACTGAGAGCACAAGATACATCAACCCGTGTACATATCATAGCGTACATGATAGATCCAATTGCCAAAGCATATAGAATCTTACTCATGTGATCCCTTTCAACTTGTGTCTTGGGAGACATCGACTTTGAAAGGCTTACACCATGTGACATGGGTAAGATTCCCTTTTGGATTGATCTATGCTAAACCTCTTTGGCACTTTATCTATGTATGTAGACTGTAAAAGACCTAACAACCTTTTAGATTTATCTCTATAGATCCTTATTCCAAGAATATTAGTTACTTCTCCAAGGTCTTTTCATGGAGAATTGTTTGAACAACCAAATTTTAACCGTTTGCAAGACAGGTATATCATTTTCTATTAACAATATGTCATCTACATAAAGCAATAAGAAAACGATTGCACTCCCATTGACCTTCTTGTATACACAAGGCTCATCCATATTTTGAATGAAACCAAACTCTTTGATTGTTTCATCAAAACAGAATTTCCAACTTCTAGAAGCTTGTTTAAGTCCATCAATGGACCTTTGCAGCTTACACACCTTTGTGCCATCACTGGATGTGAAACTCTCAGGTTGTGTCATATACACTTCCTCAGTCAGGTTTCCATTTAGGAAAGCTATTTTCATATCCATTTGTCAAATCTCATAATCATAATAAGCAGCAATGACTAGGAGTATCTTGATAGATTTTAACATGGTTACTAGCGAGAAGGTTTCATCATAGTCAATACTATATTGTTGATAATAACCCTTTGCCACTAGTCATGATTTATAGGTAACTATGTTACCATCCATGTTATTTTCTTCTTGAAAACCCATTTGCACCCAATAGGTTTAATTCATTTGGGTAGATCAACCAAAGTCCATACTTGATTGTCGTACATGGAATCCATCTTTGACTTCATGGCCTCAAGCTATTTGCTAGATTCTGAACTGTTCAGAACATCCTTATAGGTAGTAGGCTCATCTTCATCTATGAGCAATACCTCATTGTGGTCACTAATAAGAAATCCATATCTCTCAGGTGCTACACGTATCCTACCAGACCTACGAGGTTCTTGTGTAGTAGAAGGTTCATCTTTTCTCTCAATAGATGTGGGATCAGACGGTTGATCCTTGTTTATTTGATTTTCTTGAACTTCACTAAGTTCAATTTTACTCTTACTGTCTCCTTTGAGCATGTACTCCTTCTCTAAGAAGACGGCATGCTTCGAAGTAAACACTTTATTTTTGGAAGGTAGGTAAAAGTAATATCCGAAAGATTCTTTCAGATATGCCATAAACAAACACTTGTCAAACTTACTATCAAGTTTGTCTAACTATGGCCTTTTAACAAAGGCAGGACAACTCCATACTTGCAAGTGAGATAACTTTGGTTTCTTACCAAAGAACATCTTAAATGGGGTAGAATCAATCGATTTTGTCGAAACTCTATTTAATATATAAACAAAAGTCTCTAGCGCATACCCCCAAAACGATTTTGGTAGGTTTGCAGAAACCACCATGGTCTGTACCATGTCTAGAAAGGTTCGATTCCTTCTCTCATATACACCATTATGTTGAGGTGTATGTGGTAGAGTCCATTGAGATAATATCCCGTTATTTCTAAGATAACTAAAAAACTCTTAGCTCAAGTAATCTCCTCCTTGATCAAATCTTAGAGTCTTAATACTTTTGCCAAGTTGTTTCTCTATTTCATTCTTGAAGTATTTGAACTTATCAACCTCAGATTTGTATTTCATTAAATACAAATATCCATATCGTGAGCAATCATTGATAAAGGTTATGAAATAGTTATAACCTCCTATTGCTTATATTGACATTGGGCCACATATATCAGAATGTATGAGTTCTAATAACTCCTTGGTCCGTTCTCCTTTTCCTGAAAAAATAGTTTTAGCTATTTTACCTAGTAAACAAGATTCACATGTGCCATATAATTCGTAATCAAATGACCCTAAGTCACCAAGCTTGTGTAACTTACAAACACGATTTTCATTTACATGGCCCAAACAACAATGCCATAAGTAAGAGGTGTTAGAGTTATCTATTTTAGGTTTCTTATTATTTATATTGAGAATTGAATTATCCAAATCTAGAACATATAAACCATTAACTAGAGTTGCTGAACCATAATGAATACCATTGAATGAAAAAGAACAACATTTATTCTTAAATATCAAATAAAATCCATTTAAGTCTTAACACGTAACTGAGATAATGTTTTTCATTAAAACTGGTACGTAATAATAGTTTTATAATTCTAGAACTAATCCCGAAGGCAGATTCAGCTCGTATGTCCTCACAGCAAGTGCATCAACATTTGCCCCATTTGCAGTACGTTGGTCTACGTCGCCTTTCTCTAGCCTTCTACTACTCTTTAGTCCCTACAAGTTATTGCACAAATGAGATCCACATCCAGTATCTAATACCCATATCTCATTTTTAAAGGCAGTATTTATCTCAATCATATACATACCCGGAGTAGAAGTAGAAGTGCTTGCAAGTTTCTCCTTATGCTTCTTGTCCTTAACGGTCTCCAAGTAGGCTTTGTAGTTGCGCCTCCAGTGGCCTATCTTACCACAATGATGGCATGAACCCTTGGTGGCAGCATCCTTCTTCTTCATACCACATTTGGGTTTCATGGTAGCCTTCTTCTTTTTTTAAACTTTCGGCTTAGAAGAAGAAGATTCTTCCATTAAAACTGCATTGGAATCCTTCTTCATGGAGGACTCCGCAGTTTTGAGAAGATTGATTAACTCAAGAATAGTGGACTCAATCTTGTTCATCTGATAGTTAATCACAAATTGTGAGAAATGATTAGGTAAAGATTGCAGAACTAAGTCAATACTTAAGTCATGGTCCATTGCGAACCCGAGGGATCCAAGCTTCTCTATCAAGCCCAGCATCTTCAGCCTATAAGTGACCACAAAAGAACCCTCTGCCATTTTACAATGGAATAGGTGCATCGAGATCTTATATCTCTCAATTCTGGCTTGGATGTCAAATAGCTCTCGAAGATGTAGTATAATCGATTGAGTATCCATATGCTCCTGCTATTTTTACAGTTCGAGAGTTATGGATGCCAGCATAATACATGATGTTGTATCACTATCCTCCTTGTGCCTTTTGTGGACAGCATGCTCATCAGCTTGAGCATCTTGAGATAGTGGTGGTAAAATAGGAGCATCTAGCAGGTAGAAAACTTTTCTGATTTGAGAACGATTCTCAAATTTCTATACCAGTCAAAGTAGTTTGATTCGTTTAACTTGTTGGTTTCTAAGATGCTACGTAGGTTTAGGTTTGTTGACATGATGCAAGTGTCCTAGATGTAAAGATAGAGATGATTAGCTACTGTATATACATATGAAATGCAAATAATTAGGACTTTAATTAAATTCATTTTTACTCCACAATTTTACTCAAACTAATAGCCCTCACGACTGATTTTGGAAAGCCCGTTGGAAGCTTTCCTAGTAGACCGGTATCAAAATTCCTCAAGAATAATTACATAGCTTGAACATGCCCGATGTCGAGTAGGCTTGGGTTTGCCCAACAACTTGGTTTCGAAAAAGGACTCTCGTTCTTACTATATTAACAGAAGGAATTAGGTTTAATATTAATTGAGGGATTTGTTCCTTTAGTGATTTCAATAAATGACATGCATAAAAATCAATAAATTACAAAATTGATAATCATGGTAATAAAGCGATTACGTGGTATGGTTATGGATTTTACCCTAAATTAATTTCTTTGAGCCATAAAAGAAATTAATTTAGTTAACCCTATTTGTTCATGCATGATTTAAGTAGAAGGTCTTACCTTCTCACCTTATTTTGGTTGCTATATCTAAAATAGAATAATTATACTCCTATCTATCCTATATAAACTAATTACATGATTTCCTAAAGCAAAAAAACCTCGAGTTACATTCGAGGGGAGTTAGATGAGAAGAAAATTACACAGGAATTCCAGAAAAGGCAGGACACACAGGCCTTATTTCATAAAAAAATCAAAACTGTAAAATGCATGAACAAATATAATTGGTTTTAGTCCATAACCATCCACCATGCCATTAATTATGCTTAAACAAAATAAGCATATAAATATTATTATTCCAAAATCACTATTTTGGAAAAATAAAAAAAATTCTAAAATCAATATTTTAGAAAAATATATTAATTTTAAAATTTCAAAATCACTATTTTGAAAAATAAAATTGTTTGCCTCAGAACTAAATTTGAGAAAATGCTTTTGGGTCCCATCTCTAGTAGTGAAAACGGCGGTCCTGCTGGTCGGTCAGCAGGCAAGGGTCAAGGGGGCAGCGCCCCTTAAAAGAAAATTTTATTTTACTGCCTCTCATTATATGAGATTTTTCCCTTTTAAAATCCTTTTTTTTTTTTTTTATTGGAACGTCGAAACAGAGCAGAACTGGCATTGGTTTGGAAGCTAGAGCCGGCGCTGGCTGCGGTTTGATTGTAAGGAAAAATTTTTCCAGAAACTATTTTTTGACATCGCATAACAGCACGGAGCCGGAGCCGGCGCCAGCTGTAGTCGGGAAGAGACGACGATTTTTGAAAGTTTTCCAGAAACAATTTCTGGAGCCTTTCTTCTTTTGCAACAGTTTAGTGAGAACAATTCTCAGCAGTATTTTCTATTTTGAAGCTTAAAACAACAACCAATTTGTTAGTTTAAGCAAAAACAAAACAAAAAATTAGGATGAAACGGAAGGCAACAACCATGTTCAAGAAAATGTTTTTTTTGGAAAAAGGAAAATCTGCGTCACAGAAAGAAAACATTTCTCAAAATATATTGTAACTATTACATAAGCATATTATGCTACGGACCCAACCTATAATGCTCGAAACAATTTCGACTCAAGTGAAAACTGTTTTCACAGTGAACAAAGACATACACGATTACATGAAATAGTTTTCACGCCAAAAACAATATCTACAATCCATACATAGCAAGGTTCTGATACCACTGTTGGGTATCTCACGCATATCATATATGGCACAGTGGAAAAATAAGAACGAGATACCAACCCAAGATCTGCATACATGTGGTTAACAAGACATAAAGAAAACAAAGGTAATAGCTTTACCATTCTTTGCTACACATCTGAAAAATAAAATTTTTCTTTCTTCAAGGCGAGGTGCGATCCAGCAATCCTCTTGATCAAACACCACGAGGGTTGAACGTCCAACCACTATAATCACAGTGTGTGATTATCTCTAACATAAATCCACACAGAGAATGACACTCAAGCACCAAGATTTTCTGTGCTAGCAGAAAATAACAATGGCGGCTAGGGTTCCTCTTGTTTTTCAGAAAAACGAGATAGAGAGAAGAGAGAATCGTGAGTCCTCTAAGGTTTTGGAGTTCTTTCCGTTAATCCTCTTTCAATTTTGAGTTCGTGCATATATCCATATCACATGATAAACCCTACCAAAAACTGAGAATTCTAAAACAATTAGAATTCCCTAATTATAATTAGAAACATCAAGTTCTCACAATTACAATTTGGACCATAAATTATAACTAATTATAATTTAGCCATAACAACTTCTCTTTCTCGCAATTAAACCCCACTATGTTATCAAATAATATCTTGAGTATATAATCTCTATTGTGCATGACCTATTAGGTTTCCCAGTCAATTGGTAGCGAACATTAATTAATTCAAACGTTTTTTAGATTAATAATCCATAATTAATTAGAATTAATCATATCAATTCTAATCAGGGTTGGTTTATTAATTTATCAATTAATAAATCCATATTCCTATATTATGAGTGGTATCTAGCAACACATCGTGACCACCCAAGAGTCTAGGAAGTCAATTGGCTTGACATGAACCCTTCAATAACAAACTACAGTACAATTAACTCCTTTCACCATACAATATCTCATTCGGTTTGGAGTACAGAATTAGTGCCAACTCTCTCCAGAATATATATTAATTCTGCCCTGAATACAATAGTACTTGTACTAAGAACCCACTACTTTAGATGGGTATCAATTGGAACTATTTCCAATACATAGTCACCTTGGCCAAGGACTTCTCGAGTAGTAATTCCTACAAGTGGCCCTGAAATATTCGCCCTTACTATTAGGAGTAATGAATCCTTTATTGATCATTTCAACTACTTTCATTTACCTCACAATGTACCCAATATCCATCCCATAGGCGGCCCTCGATCTAGCTCCAGAGATTGGAATCAAAGCACAATGCTCAGCAAACAAAGTACCATAGAGATCTCAAGTCTAAGGATACTTGCACGTTTGCAATATTGAGATTATATTACTAGCACTAAATAGTTATCCATGTGATTATCTCATAGCTAGGTCATCCAATGAACTTGTTTCATTAACAAGCATCCATATGTTAACTTGAGTATCTCAATACTTACGGATCTGAGAACCACTGCCTGATCAAATCAGGATGTTTAACACATACTAGTCTTAACGCATTAATAATATCTTGTCTCATTAATACTTTGACTAGGGACTGTTTAAGTACTAACACTATACAGTGTAGTAGAAATCTCATATCATGATCTCTATCTTGATTTCCATAATACAGTGTTGTACTAGGGACTTATCAAACGGTTATATTACATAAAAGTGAACAAAAGAAACTGTAAGATAAATGATGTCTTTAGTTAAAATAAAATGTGTCATATATAACGTACAAGTGATTGCTTCTAGTGCATAACACTAACACATACATCTAAAGTATGCTATACATGAAAATGTACTTATGCATTTCATACATGAAAATATTGCAAAAATCATTGCATGTTTTATACTAAATGGCTCCAAATATCATTACGATGAATTACATTTAATACTTCTCAAGGAAATTACTAGAAGGATATATGGATTTTTGGTTTTGGAAATTTTGGGGAAAAGTGTGTTTGAGCTTTGATTGAATTGAGTTTGGGAAAATGGATATTTACGACTTGAACAATATTTTTCTTTTGGGAAATGAAAATTATATATTCTACATTAGAATAGGAAATTTTCTTGAACCACATTAAACTTAGACATTGAGTACTCAATGGGCAAGGTACTAGGACTAGCTCGCGTTAGTTTTGGAAAGACTACTTGAAGATTGGCCATTTCCGGATGTTTGTCTTTTTCCAAACAGGGTGCCAATCCTAGGTGACCCTGCTGGGTCCTTAGCTAACGACATGATTTTCAATGGGTAAAATCGGATGATGGACGTGGGACATCTGCCTGATGGATTAGATGAGGGAAATGCTTGGGGCATTCTCATGGTAGGGATGTATACCGTACATGCTATTGTTAGCTTTTGTTATGCCTTAGCCATTTAAGACATATTAGGATTAATATGGAGAATTTAGGTTTAAGACTTCGTATAAATGAAAAATCTCTTCCAAGGTTGGGATGTGTAATTTAGCATTTTATCTGATAAAGATTTTGTTTAAGCAGTATATTACAATATACTAATTTCTTTCCCCAAAAATTATATTTTGCATAAGTGAAAATTGAGTTATGAGCTTATCTGTTCAAATTACTTTCATTCATGCATTATGACATTTTATTTTGAAAACTGTGCGACGACCACACACCTCAGACTTACTAAGATTATTTATCATCTCACGCTTTTTCTCTAATCACGTTTTCAGAAGGAGGTAGGTTTATCAAGACTAGGACTTGAAGTTCTATTTTTGTAATAGTGTTAGGTGTAACACCCTACATTTATTTTCTTGACGCAGTGGGCCGGGCTCAGGTGGGATGCCGCCCCGTCCGACTCCTCAGACTAGGGGTCTTTATAATGATTTAAACTTAAAGCAAGCGATAAAGTCGAAACTTAAGTAAATATATGAAACATGCTCTTTATTTATATAAACAAATGAGTCACGATAGGTAGATTGTCATAGCTTCCAAAATACATAGGCTAAAACATCTCATAGTCTATGTACAATGATCACTCCAAAGGATTTGCTATCCAGTGCTACAGAAGAAGTCCTAGAATACCATCGTTATTCTTCAGCTCCAATCCCTAAAATAGAAAAGACAAATACACGTGTGAGTGGTATACTCAGTGAGTCCCCGTGTGTGCTAGTGTTTTGCTCAGAAGAGAGATGATTTTCAATTTCTTTACTGAAATAAATTTCACAACAGCGAAATAGCAGTAATTGGTAAATTTAGGATCAAGTTATCATGTACATTTGAAAAATAATGATTTCCAAACATATGGCCCCTAATTTTAATAAATGCGGATTCTTCCCCTTTTAGAAGTGCGACCCGCGTGCAAAGTTCAAGGAACTTCACCTTCGGCTGCGCGGTTTCTAGTGCCAGGGACTGCGCCTTACAGCACGTCACCCGTGTTAGGCCGGAAGGGTGAGCAGCGTACAAATGTACTTCACCGTGCACTTAGGGATCTTTTACTTGTCACCATAAGTCAGGGGTCCCAATCCTGACGTCAATCACCATCGAGGTGGTAAGGAGTCAAACGCCTCGAACATCCCATCCTTATTCCAGCGAATGACTAAAAAACAACAAGCGTTCACAAACGCATTCACAAACACGGCAATTGCCAGGCACTAAACGGCTAGCCAGGACAACTCATCTCAATGTTTTGTCACCATGTTTGGAGTAAGACAATCCCCAGAACTAGCCAGGTTACTTGGGGTCGTCTACCTCTAACATGGGCTAGTACAAAGATCAAAGTCCTTGCTGAGTACTCAATGCGACAATACCAACCCCATCTGACTGATCAGTCCAGAGGGTTATCTGATCCCGCAGGATCTTCAATCAAAACATTTTGGGGCCAAAATAATATTTTCCAAAATCATGTTGAAACCAGATAAAAGGTTTTACTCACACATCAAAATGTGGTTCCAAGAGTAACCGGGTTATTTGTGACACCCCACTACCTAGGCCAGTCAAGGCCAGGGATGTCACCCCGTCCAGAGGACAAGGGGTCTTTATAACTAGGTTACATAGAATAAAATAAAATAAAGAATTTAAAATTAAACTTATTACAACCCAAAGGATGAATACTGGAACAAATCTAAAATAAATTATTTGCAACAATCTCTCAAAACATCACATAAAAAAAATATCACGAGTCCTCAAAGCATAGGCAACAGTCTAGCTAATGACCTCCACTGCAGGATCTTCCTGAAAACATGGCATAAAAGGTGGTGAGATAAAAATCTCAATAAGCCCGTGTGTGTTTTGAGTATTTCAGGTAAAATAATTCATGTATGCAAGTTGTAAAAGTTTCGTAAGGAAAAGTGCTGGCAAGCAGTAAATAAGTGTTGAAAATAAAGAGTGGCGTTTCGCTTTTCAAATCATACATGTGCACAATAAATACAATCACTCAAATGGGTAGCCATGGGTTACCACACGTTGGGCCCCATGACTAAAAAACGGTCAGAATGCCACACTTTGTGCAAGCGGACAAAGGGTAGGTGTACGGCCTACCGGGTGAGATACTCCTCTATCTCTACACCCAAACTTACCGGTTGTCCACTTCGGAACATACAGTCCACAGGACTGAAACTTGCTAGCTCGGACCGGCATGACCTACCGGACTGGCATCCTATCCAGGAAGGACTCACCCCTCAGAGGTGGCCACCTACTGAGAGACTTACCCTAACCCTTCAAAGACTAGTCCTGGTGGTCTACCCTTATTGAGTACTCAACGTTGATTGTCCCACTTGGGAGAAAATTGATCATAATCTGCTTTATTTGGAAATAGCAATTAAGGGTTTCTAAAAGTCTTGTCAAAGTTAGGTTTTAGAAAGAGTTTAGCATTTTGTGTAAAATTGCTTGTTTAATTTTTCATATGATTTGTTTGTCTGGAATAAAAAGGAGAAACAGTCCTTAATTACATTCACAAAATAAATGTCCATACACATCGCATTTGGCTTGCCACAGTAATTTTTGGTCTTCACAAAATTCCATGCAGGAGCTTACCTGATTCTTTGCTTGCTCAAACTCAAAAGTCTTCTAAGGCTGACCTAACCCCGCCTGGGGTAAACACAAAACATAAGGTTACATTTAAGCTAAACTCATTTACACAAAATAATCCTAGTTAAACCCATTACCATCACGACCCTAATGTTCTAAGCTTTAAGGCTAGCTAAAAAAAAGAATTTTATAAAATTAGTCTAGTTTGATAAGTTAAAATAACTTGGGGTTCTAAAATAATTGCTAATAAATTATAGACTCAATTAATAATTCTTGAGTGCTATTATTAATAAATAAAAGAAGGTTTGAATTTTTAATAATATTAAGTCCTAATAATATTAATAAATGGTAATTTAAAAATAGCTTTATTATAAGTAAATAATAAATTACATATAATTTTTAATTAATTTTTTAATAGATAATAAATAATTAGTAATAAATAAAATTAATAATAAATGAATTATTTTAAATTCTTAATTAATATATAACAAATAGATTTTAATATAAATAATATTTAGGAATATAGGTAAAAGTTTGAACTAAGGTCTACAAGGTCATCAATTAATTCTAATATTTTATTTATTATAAAAGATTTATTACTATATATATATATATTATTTTTAACAAAATATCTCATTTATTTGATAAAGAAAATATTAATATTTTAATTAATAAACCACTCCAAGTCTTCCTAGAGTTTCGAATTTTGTAGAGAAAAATATAGTAGTAATTCCATTTAAAGTAATAAAATTTGCTAATAAAAATAACCTAGACTTAACAAGAAAATACTCTTTCACCATGATTTTCCTATTGCTAGAAAAGATTCATAAACACATTCTCCAACATCAAATAATAAACCAATCCATTCATGAACACATGCTTGACTTAACGCATACTATCACAAGGCTAACTTCCTTCTAGGCATAATCATCATTAATGGCTTCAATGGAAAATAGAAACATAAGAGCCTAATCACCTTTAGTGTCATGATCTCTAACATGCTTCAAACATCCATAAAATTCATTAGGCATGAAGAACATACAATGATTCAAAAAGAAAACACATACAACTTAGCCATATACAACAATCATCATGTCTTAATTCCATCCCCTTAATCCAAATGCATATACTCAATCTCCATTCATACTCTATCTCCCTATCAACACCTAGGAGACATGATTTCGGAATTTAAAAAGAAATGATTTAAGAATGGATACTTGATTGTCGATTGCTTTGATGAAGACAAAAGAAGGTACACGCGCGATAGAGAGTCTTGAGTGATCCACCAGGAAAAATAGCTATGGTTGATGGTTGATCAACCATTTCGGTAGAGAGAGAGAGAGAGAGAGCATTAGAAGGGTATATTAAGAATTGAATGGAAAATGATGAACAAGAAGGTTGTTCTTGATTTACCTGTTGATGTTCTTGAGACCTTCAAGGGAAAAGGCTAATTTTGATTCGTTTGAAAATTCTTGTTTGCAAGGTTTTGAGTTATAAATACTAGAAATGAAGTCTAGGGATTAAATAGAAGTGATCTGGAGTATTTGAGAGTGATTGGAGGTGTTTAGAGTAGGTTTAGGCTTGAAGAAGTTTAGTGTCTGTTCTTGGTGAAAATGGAGAGAGTGTGGGAGAATGCTGCACAAAATCTGGTAGAGTGCTGCCGAATGGTCTAGGTTGAAGGGATGTTTCGGTTTTCAGCTTGTGGGAGAGAGAGTGATCAGATTTTTTTTTGAAATTTAAATGGAGAAAGTTGTGCAGTTGGTTAAGGTAGGTGGTTAGCTATGGTGTTTGATCAAGGAAGGTTTCTACACTCTTCAATGGTGCCGGCTGAACAAGGTGGTTTTGATGGAATGAATGGAGCTTGTTCAGGCTATAGAGCTGACCGAAATTCAGTCTATGATGGCAGAGGAAATTCTGGTTAGTTAGCCTAATGCAAGAGTGATTTAATGGAGTAAAATGCTGAAATTTTTTTGAAGTTCAAAAAGAATTTGAATGGAGTGATCTTAGGAATGTTTTGAGGTGTGGCTATGGAGTCCATATGCTCAAGGCAAGTGTGGGGTTAATGGTGTTCAGTCTATAGCTGAGCAATGTTCAATTTCCAGAGTTTTGAAGGGTGATTTTCGGCCTTGGCTTTGAGAGACAAAGCTGGAAAACTTTTTGGTTTTAATGCTCAAGAGTTTCGAAAAATAAAGACTTTTGGTGCAGTTTGTGCAGTCCGAAAATTGCACAGAATTTTCAGCCTTCAAGCCATATGAAATGACCATTTTCTGGGCAGCAAATGAAGAGGTTTACTGGCTGAATTTTTGAAGAGATGATCTGCAAAAATTCTGGAAAATTTTCCAGATTTTCCTTCACTAAAATATGAACAACATGAAGGTGAATTTTGAAGGTTCTTTCATGGTGATTGATTTCTCTTGGAAACTCTTCCTATTTCCCCTCCTATTTTCGGCCAACTCCCCATCCTCCAAAGCTGATTTTCGAAATTCAAGGTGAAGGAATTATCACAGAATTTTGGAGTTCAAAAGAAGAGATTTAATGGATTTAAATTATAAAGACGTTAGGACAAGCTAGAGGTAATAAAAAGGACAAGAATTCCTCTAGAATTCTTTTTAGGACATGAGGATAAGATTATGACATTCTCTTCATGTCTCCCCTAAGACAGCATTCCTATTTTCATGGAATGCAAGAAAACAAAAATTCAAACTTAGTTAAAATAATCATGACAAAATCTTAAACGATGGGATTTGAACTCATGACCTTAGAAATTAATTCACCAAGCTCTAACCACTAAACCACACTAATTCTTGTTCTTATTTTCTCAACCACATATTCTTTTTATGAAATCCTCAAGCTATCTTCCAATTTTGACCTCAACCAAAATTACCATTTTACCCCTCCTACTCAATAAGCATAACTAAGCATTTTAACCTATAATCCACAATTCTAAAGCACTTAAAATCATTCAAAAACATATATATTCATGCAAAATAATATGATATGCATCCCGACCCCCTTACTCTAGGGTTGGCTTTAGGTGGGGTTTCACAAAACGGGTTATTTTTCCCGTACTCAATCACAAAAGTCATTTTCCAAGAACATTCGGGTCATCTTACCCATACCAGGTTCCAAAAGACTTTTTGAGGGTATCCGGGTCATTTTACCCTTACCCGATTTGAAATATATTCATAAGAGTTCCAATAAGGATAATTTGGTCATTTACCGAATACCCGAGTTCCAATAGTTTTCATAAAATATTCCAATAAGGATATTTGGATTATTCTCTAAATACCCGATTCCGACATTTACCATTTTTCGGAAATCCCAAATATTTAATCCAAAAGGACTAAATTCACAAAATCTGTGTTTTAAACATCCAGTAAGGTTTCCAAGCTGAATATGAAATTTATTCGAGTCCGAAATAGCATAAAAGCAAATCTTGCTCATGTAAACCTTAAACATATTCGAGGATTTCCAAAATGGCATAAAACATAGCATTTCATGGAAAATCAAAGCACACTAGCCTTTAAAAAGGTTTAGAAATCAATGGGACTCACCTTGTATACTAAGTCGAAGTTGCACTCATGTATAGTCCTAAAAGGAGTTCCCTCAGCTTGATTCACCTACACCATTAGTATATCTCAGTATTATTACATAATGGTTTTAAATGCTTAATAGTTTGGATAATGTTTCTATAATTTTCTTAAAGAAATAAATGGATTACTGCTTTGGATGTTTTCTGGTTTTACAGCTTTACCATCCTCCACTATTTTTTGCATAACTTATTCAATATAGGTCCAAATAAGGTGAGGTCACTTCTATAATATCCCTAACATATCCCTCTATCAATTCCAGGTCATGAGTCATGCAAACTCCACCCCATTTTGTACAGTTTTTCAGTTGATTCCACTGTTCCGAGTTTGGAGTCCAGTTTCGTAACGTTCCAGTATTTTGTACATAACTCTCCAATTCAGATCCAAATGAGGTGAAACCACTTCCTAAATACTCCTCGGACATTTATATATCAATTTCAGGTCATGTGGTATTCAAACCTCTCTCCATTTCGTTCATTTTTCCAGCTAAACTTACTGCTCCGAGCTGGAGGTCCAGAATTACTGTTTAGAAGTTCAACTTGTTTTAATTTGTTTCTATGGTTTATTCAACATATCCTATCACATTTAAACCCTCCAATACCTTATTTAACATCCCAACATCATTTTTCTAACAGGTTTTCATACCCATCACTTCTATTTTGTTCAAACAAATAAATTATTCCCAGCTTACCAAACCAGTAAATTTTGGCAGTTTTCACCCTTCTTGTTGTTCATGATCTCTTAGCCATTCAGAACCCTCACAACCTCCACACAACTTGTTCCAAATCCTTTCTAACTAGTCTAGGACATGTTTAGAGTCATTTATGCTCAATTCCCAGTCACATCTAGTCAGATTTCCTTTAATATTTCCAAAGAACACAAACTAGTGAGTTGTTATTAACAAATGGCTTTTCTTGTTTTTTTTATCACTTCCTTCCTTTTTCTTTTCAAATTTTTAGTATACCATCACTCCAATACACCTTAAATGAACTGAAAACCATACTCAACCCATTACTACACTAACTGGTCAATTCAACATCCATCACAACATCAAAATATTTTCATTGCTCAACATCAACAAATTCATATGCATTTAGTTTCCAACTTCTAACATCATTCTTTTAGCTTTTGAGAAATGATCTCTTACCTTTCCAAGATGAGGGCAAAGCTGTATACTCCTTTCCTTCCTTCCTTCTCCTTTCTTTCTCCTTGTTGCCGGTTTCCTTTTCTTCCTCCTTGCTGCCAGTTGTCTTCTCCTTGCTCCCTTGCTGCTGGAAATCTCCCTCTCTCTCTCCCTTAGTCTCTCTCTTGTTCTTCCTTTCCTCTCTTTACTTTTCTGGTTTTCTCCTCTTCTCCCAGCTTTCTCTTTTGACCAAAAATTCTCCCCCTTGCTCCTATTTATATAGCTTGTTCTTCTTGATCTTACTTTGGTCTTACTAAAAGGAATTAAGGTGAGTTGGTTATTCTAGAAGCTCTTAGGCTTTCCAAGAGAATTGTGGAACCGTGTAGAAACTTGTAGAACTCCCTAGAAGTCTCAAGACTAATGCATTCACTAACCTTACATAGCCATGCATAATTATAATTAACTTGGCCTAATCTAGTTTAGCTTAATTAAGCTTAATTAAAAAGTACAAGAATGGTTAATCTTGGTCAAATATATCATGCTTGTGGGCCCTCTTCATTTACTTCTTGTGGGCCCCTTAAAATATCTTTGCATAAAATAGATATAGCTAAGATATTTATAGTATTAATTGATATATATATATATATATATATATACTAATGGTAAAAAAATATAATAATTCAACATAATTATTGAATTTAGTAATACTATAATTTAATATTACCAAGAAGTATTTGTATTAAATAATAGATATATAAATATAATAGTAATGGATAATAATGATAGTAGAATAAAGTAAAATAAAAGAGAATAGAATAAAATAATAAAAATATTAGTAATAATACTATTAATACTATTATTAATAATAATAGCATTAGGGATGGCCATTCTATAACATTAGGAATAATATTATTACTTTATAGCCTTAGTAATACTATTAATAATAAGGAAGGGAAAATATATCATTAATTCATTTATATATATATATATATATATATATATATTCACTTTGAATGACGGGTTATTACATTAGGTCTAGATACTTTTGTTATCTTTAATTTTAGATGGACGACTAGATTTTCTTTTACCTAAACTTAGAATTTATATTTTATCGATCTCAACAAATTTCGTTGTGATATAATTTAAGATTAACTAGCAATGATTTATCTTATTCCTTTACTTTCATTCCTTTGGATTTTATCTTACCGCATTATAAAGACCCTTGGTCCAAAGGTCGAGGTGTTATCACTATGAAGGTGGATCGTAGATGCAAGAAGCAAAAATAGAGACAAAGAAAACACAGACATAGAAACAGCAGAAGCCATTATGTTTAAAAATATACCTTTGCAATTTTTTCTGCCCAATAGCTTAGATTGAACAAATGGAACTGTCGTTAGAAGAACAGGTTCGGTTCATTTTTGGATGCCTCTAGATCTAAACTTGTTTGTCAGCAACTTCATCTGGGCATGAATGCTATGCTTCCAATCTTCCAAAATATGTCCACTGCCTAATCTCAACCAGTCAGAGCTATTGGGTCAAGGCGGTCTATCAATTCTCGTGACAAATGCTAAAGGGCAAAATTAAGAGAATACATTTCTTAGTTTTTGTGTCTACCTAGAAGGTTTAGTTAACACACATAGAGAAACCCCAAAAAGAGAAACTGAAAGTTAGTAGGTAGATAAACTCTGGTAGCTTTTTAACTCACAAGACCGACTATATCCCACGTTCGGTTTACCTTTTATTCAAAAACTCCTTCGCTAACTCAAACTCTCTTTTGTGTACTACAACAGGCACGCATGAATAGCCCTAAGCCAAACAGGCTTGAGGCTAGACTAATGGACCCTGGTTCAGAGTATTGGGCCAAATTAATTATTTAAACTAAGACCAATTACAAGCCTAATAATTAATTAATTATGCAACCTAAATAAATCACTCCAATACTATAGTCTATTATAGTTTAGGCCAGATTAATTCCAATTATTCAAACTGGGCTCAAGCCCTGAATAATTAATTAATCCACTAAACTAATTAATTAATTCTCTATTTGGACATTTTATTTTATTCTAACCCAATAATTAAACTAGGCAACCTAAATAAAAAAAAATCCATTTTATTTAATACCATTTTCCTAACCTAAAATTAATCAGGTTTTACGGCTATTTCGGGGACCAAAAGACATATCGTTTTGGCTACTAAAATGATCAAAATATCCTTGCTATAGAAAGAGTTATATTTTACATTTTAAATATTTCATAATATCACCTTAAGAAAATATTAACCCTAAGGACAATGCGGCATAAGCAATGTCTCTGACCTACATGTGTTATGACAAATATACCCCTTTACGTAACGACGTACATTCAGAGAGGAAGAGTGTACTAACACCTCTCTAAATGACACCTACCATCTTTAGACCTCTAGTACAATGATCCCTGACTCCCTGAAATGTTTCCGCTTTCTAAGAGAGCTACCCTAAAGAAAACATCCGAGTCATGTTCCCCTGGGCCCAAGATTATTAAATTATTCGAATAGTCACAAGGGGTGATATAGTGTATAAGTTATCTTGTATAAGTCTGTTTTAACTAATTAGTTATATATACCCAATATATATGTATATTGGTCCTGTGATAGAACTTCAACCATAGCATATCAAAGCATACGCTTCCAGCTTCACTAAACTAATAACCCATACTCAAGCCATAGGGTATCAGTCCATGCTGTAGCAAGTAGTAGTCTGGGTTTCTACCATATAGTACTTTTAAAAACCACTACTATAGGTCCAGTTCTACGCATTCAAAATACACTTATTTTTTGAAGTGAGATAGCTACTTACTGGATAAAGATAAGCCATTCTCCACTTCGAATTCATAACATAATAACCTTATCATGATGAGATTCCCATTCTCATCATTCAGTTAAGAACAATAATTTATGTGTTAAGTAACTCGTGATCCATACCTTACTATAAAAGACCTCTAATCACATGGATCACTTATTTAAAAATAATAGGCCTTTTTTTGGTGAAATGGTGCACAAAATAATACATGAAAACACAAAAAATTTATGAGAATAAAAATTTTAATAATTTAATCAAAATTACTTTAGAAATACAATCTTAGTAGGTTTACATTCCAACAATCTCCCACTTGTACTCTAAGACTATGTAAGTCCATAGGTGTAACATCTCACCTTTTTACATTCGGTTGGCTACTATCTATAATAGGATAATAATTTATATCAATTGCTAGAACAAAAATTGATCAGTGTATTGAGATGAATACTTTGGTGAAATAAAATTTTGTCAGGACCTGGATGTAATTATTGGATTTGTTCTACCCGTACCTTAAATTTTTGGAAGGCTATTAAGATTAAAAAAATAAGAATTTTAGGGTACTCTAGAAAGAGAAATTGATCAGTGCAATGAGACACACGTTTTGGTGTGAATTGTGCTACTCGGGGTATCGGGGGCATTTTTGTCATTTTGACCACACTCGTGACTTTGAATGAAAATTTGACTAAGTAAAGAGGGAATTGAAGAATTTAAGTGTTACCAATGGATTTAGTGGAATTTTTGGAGTTGAATAGTGAAATAAAATATTTTTCCGTTACGGACCCGATTTTGGTCACTTCTGAAGAAAATAGAAAATTTGCGGTTAGAAATGGGACATGCGGCTTCTTATGATTGGTGGATGAAAATAAGTGCCTTTTAGTGATTGGTTAATGAGGTCAAGTGTTTCTATTTGATTAGTTGTGATAAGTTGAGATAAAAGTTTTTTAAAAAATTACTAGGCTTAGTCATTATTATGTGTCACCTAAGTGGATACCTCATCACCACATGGACCAATGAAAACTCACCAAGTGTTGATTCTATGATTGTTTACATGAACAATCATGTAAGGACTTTCTAAAGAATTCCATAGAATTCTTGAATACTCTAAATGACACCAAAGTAGCTAGGTGAACTAATCAAGGGCTTCCAAATGTTTGAGATCATTTAATGCATCCTTGACTTGAAGACCATATTTCTCTATATACAGGCTATGAAGGCCGGCTAAAATGGCTTTAGACAGCCAGAATTTCACAGCAAACAAGGAAGGAAAAGAGAAGAGAAAGGAAAAAGAAAATAGAGAAGAGAGAGAGAGAGAGAGAAAGAAGGAAAAACAAGAAGATGCTTGGGATGTTTAGCTTCCAAACACAGCAAAGAAAAGGTAAGGATCTACCTTGCTTGAAGTAAAGTTATTATATAAAGCATGGAGATCATTTTGGTATACATGTTATGAGAGGTTATGTATGAATTATGGAAACTAGCTAGGTGAAGTTGTGTGAAAACTGTTCTTGTGTGCGTGGTGGATAGGATGGCATCTTATTAGCTATGTTTGTGTGATGTTTGATGGAGATTTGGAAGTGTTTTAGAGACTTAACTATGGCTGCATGTTGTTCTTGAATTAGGAAAAAGAAATGAAGTTGGAAATAAGATAATTGTTAAGAAACTTTCAAGGATATATGTTATGATTGAGGCTGCTGGTTCTCTTGTTGTGCTACGGTGAAATTTTTTGTTTTATGTATGACTGGAAATCAGTGGCTTTAAGGGTGTTAAAAGGAAGACTGGATTGAATTAATTTGTATTCATATAATAAACAAGGAATGAAGATATAATGTGTTTTGTTGGACAATGGGTTTATTTCCAGAACGTTATAGGAGGTTTTATGTCCAGTAAATCTATAATGTTTTTGGATTTGAACAAAGAATCCATACATCTTTGTAGATAAGCATCATATAGGCATTTTGGAGCAAGTTTGAGGCTAATTGGATTTACGGATCAAAAGGTATGGTGAAAATAGTAAAAGGTGCCAAAACAGTGACGAGATTTTACTACTGGATCTTTGTGATCAAAACTGAACGAAATGGACAACAGAATTGGTACTCCATGAGTTGGAACTTGTAAAGGAATGTCTAAGGACATTTTACAATTGGTTTGACATCATTTGGATTTATGGATTGAAAGTTATGAGCAAAACAAGTTATGGTGTCAAAACTGGAAAATTGCAGAATGTTATTAAGAACAAATGAATGCATGGATTGATTTTAATTATGATGATGGATTGAATGAGAATTTTTATGGATTTATTAAGTCCTTATATTCATGTGAGGAGGATGGTATTATGAGATGGATTATAAGTGTGCAAGAATTATATTTCGTTTCAAGCATGAAATGAAACGAGAAATGAAGTGATTTCCCTAGACAATAGTCATATGTATATTATGGTAAAAAAACATAGAATACTAAATGCGCTATGAATGATCATTATTGTAGGCCTTGGTGACGACATTACGAATATTTATATTGCTAGGTAATAAGCGATTCGAGGTGAGTCCCTTAGATTTCTAAAACTCTTTCTAAAGCTAGTGTGCTTTGTTTTTCCATGAAATGCTATGTTATGTATCGTTTTGGAAATCCTTGAACATGTTTAAGATTTATCTGAGCAAGAATTACTTTTATGCCATTTTGGGCTCAATTGACCATTATAATTAGCTTGGAAACCTTACTGAATGACTAAAGCTTGAATTTTGTGAATTTAGACCTTTGGATTAAATATTTGGGATTTTCAGAAAATGGTAAATTTTGGAATCGGATATCCATAAGTTGACTGGAATGCCTTTATTGGAATGTTTTATGAAAACCTTTGGAACTCGGGTATTCGGTAAATGACCGAAATATCCTTATTGGAACTCTTGTGAATATTTTTCAAATCGAGTAAGGATAAAATGACCCGAATACATTCGAAAAGTCTTTTGGAATCGAATATCGGTAAAATGACCTGAATACCCTTGGAAATTACTTTTGTAATTGAGTATGGAGAAAATGACGCAGATACTCTTGGGAACACGTCTTGATGTGTGAAGAGAACCCTTTATCTAGTTTCAACATGATTTTGGAAAATGTTGTTTGGCCCAAAAAATATTTTGATTTGAAAATGTTATGGAAATAGATGACCCTTTGGCCTGATCAGTCAGAAGGGGTTATTATTGTTGACGTTGAGTACTCAGCAAGGACTTTAATCTTTGTACTAGCTCATGTTAGAGATAGAAGACCCCAAGTAATCTGATCAGTTTTGGGGATTGTCTTACTCTAAATAGGGCAACAGGACATTGAGATGAGTTATCCTGACTAGCCATTTTGAGCCTGGCAATTGCTGTGTCTTTTGGCACTTCTTGATTTTAAGTTATTCGCTGGATGCCAGGGCGGGACACTTGGTGCGTTTGACTCCTTGCCACCTCGATGGTGACTGACATTAGGATTGGGACCCTTGGCTTATGGTGGCAAGTAAAAGATCCCTAAGTGCTATGTGAGTTGTACATTTTTACACTCACCGCTCCGGCATGACACGGGTGACGTGTTGTAAGGCGCAATTCCTTGCACAAGAGACCGTGTAGCCGATTGCGAAGTTCCTTGACTCTTGCATGCGGGTCGCCCTTCTAGATGGAGAAGAACCCGCTTTGATTATAATTGGGGCCATATATTTGGAAATAATATTTTTTGTTTGTATAAGACAAATTGAACTCAAATCCATCAATTACTTCGATTTCCCAGTTATAAAGTTATTTTTGCTGAAGAAATTGATAATTGATTTCATAAGAAAAACACTAGCACACATAGGACTCACTGGGTGATTTTCACTCACACGTGTCTTTTATTTTAAACTTTTATAGGATTCAGAGTTGAAAGGACCTACAGATAGAGGGCGGTACCACAGTGATAGCAGAATAGGTCCGAACGTTTCCCTTTTGGATAATACACCTTATTAGTATATGTTGTTGTATGGATTTGGACCTTGCATACTCTGTTGGATTTTCGTTATAAAGACCCCTTGTCTGGGTAACTGGACGGGCCAACACCCGGTGTTGGTATGCTTCCGTTGTTACTTTTAGTAGGGGTGTTACAATAGGTGCCCACCCCTATGGTATTTAAGAATCTTTTGAAGACTCTTTTAGCCAAAGGTGTGGTGAATGGATCAGTTAGATTGTTCTCTGAGGTAATTTGTTCCACTATAACTTCCCATCTCTAAATAAATTTCTGAATCAGGTGATACTTTCTCTCTATATGCTTCCTCTTTTTGTGGTTCCTTTGTTTGTTAGATTGCGAGACTGTGCCTGTGTTGTAGCAATACAATGCAATCAGCTTGTCTATTTGTGGTACAACTCTAAGTTCTATTAGGAGCTTTCGGAGCCAAATTGCTTCGTTGGATGCCTTCGAAGCCGCCACATACTCAGCTTCTATGTGTTGGGGATATGCCCTAGAGTCAATTTGTACTTATACAATTGTCATTATGTTTTATATAATAATATGAGGCTTTCCTTTCCATGAATAGTGAGTTTTGTTTTGTTGGTCATCAAGTACGTGACTTGATAGTAAAACCCTACAATGAATACAATGACTATTCTAAAACTGTCCCTGATCGATTATTATTATTGGAATAATAATAAATTAAGATTAGTATGTTTGTGACTTGATGGCTATGTTTTACTGGCCATGGATATTTGTGATATCGAGTCAAGACATAAATAAATGTTAGAGAACATTGTATTGGACATGACCCACTGTGAGAGTACTTCATGGAATATGTCATAAGTACTTTCTAGCCATAATAATATTGAAAGTCCTTCGACCTAAATTCATCATAGTTTCTTACTTGATAAATTCTATATTTTGACATTGTCTAAAGTTGTCTTTAACCAGATAATAAATTAGACTACTGTTGGATATAGAATAAATCAAGGAGAGGAATACGATTGATTGTGAAGGAATTTGTCCCTCTCAGTTATGGGAGAGATATCCATGGGCCCCTTGATAAGTTAGACTGTTAAAAATGCATGGCGGTGCTCAAATATATCAATCTAAGACATTGATATCATTTGTTTGAACAGTCTACTATGAAATTAAGAAATAATTGATTAAGCTTAATAAGGATGACATGCTCCGTGCCTTATGCTTAATCTGGATATCGTGTGACAAAAGGACTAAATATAAAATTATGGTTTGGTTCAAAGAGATCACCGATCTTCGTTTAACCTGGATAGTTATAATGTTTTGCTAGAAATCGCTTATAACTTGTGGGCCATTTAAATACGATTTAGGCACGCTGCCAGTGTTAAATGAACCTATAGGGTCACACAATAAGCGAACTTGTTAGGTTATTTTTCTGGTAACCAGGTTCGATGAATCTGGATGATATCCAGATTATAAGAATCTGACTCGGTAAAATAATTAGTTAAATTACCGAGATAATGGCAGAATCTTATCATATCAGTTTTAATTTAATTTGAATTTAAATTAGAATATGATAAGATATGATTAGGGTTGGACTCTAAGAGGTTCGAGGGTTTTTTAAGAAAACCCTAGCCGTCTTTCAATAGTCCAATTTTTCGGTTGAGAACATTCGTGCCATTCTCTACCAGAGAAAAAAAAACCTCTCAAACCCTAGGCGCTAGCACTCCCCGGGTATCGAGTGAGTTCATGGTGTGTATCCGATAGAGGACGTTCGCATACTGCAGCGTCTGGTGATTGTTCGGGTTGAACGTACAACAGCGCAACCAGAATCGAAGGATTTCGATTACAGCAACCAGAGGTAACTCTTAAAGCTTAGATCTTCTTAATCATTTACTTGGGTCCTCGGGAGGGATTCGTAGATGTTTTCCGCGTTTAGGAGTCCACGAATCCCAACAGTGGTATCAGAGCAACTTGCTAAACGATTAGGTTGATTTATCTGTATTAATCGTATTGTTGAATACATGTATAATATGTATATATGAATTTAACGGGTTTGTATCAGCATGTTAGCATGATTATGATTTTAGAATACTTAGCATGCAGATCGCTCGAATTAGGTTTAATGTGTGCATCTTAGTCGCTCGATCGGACTGCATTAGTTGCAGATTGTCTGTAAATTGGTCTGTTTTAATATGATATGGTATCGTAAGCATGCTATCCGTCGTTCTATATTTGCGAATTGCTTTTATTAATCGGACATGATAATATGTTATCTGTATAAATATGATCAAAAGAACGCATATTGTCTGTAATATGAATTTTCACGGCGATAGTTATTAAGGGGTCCGAACGTTAATTTGATTAATTTTCAGAAATCGGAAGGCAAAATCTCATTCAATGAGAGTAGGAAAAATCGTTTTTCCTTCCGGGGGCGCTGCCCCCATGACCCCCGCTCGCTGACCGGCCAGCGGGACTCTCACGTGAGGCGCCGCCCTTGACTCCGCTGTGGGCGTTGCCCTTGGAACCCCAACTAACCGTTCGTTGTGTGTTATTCGTCAATGTTTTTGATTGTAGTTGTGGATTATTTTGAATAGTGCATAGCATGGCCCGTTTTATCCCAATGTGATTGGCTGGTTACATTATGGTTGTTTTAAGTTTTAATTTTTAAATACGGCCTGTGTGTCGTTTTTCATTGTTGTAAAATTGTACTGTTTTCCTAGAACAGGAATTATTTTAATTTACTATCCAATGTAAAAGAAGACGACAGCCGACATTTACAACCAAGGAGGAGTATGCTCAAGGCATTAGAGAATGCTTAAGGAGTTCATATACCTAGATTGACCACCTTGATCTTCACTTTGCTCGTGATGATCAACATAGGTTATGGGCCATGCTATGTCACTTTTATTTATGTCTTGCATGCATATTTGATATGTTTATTTCCTGCTTACTACAATCCAATCAAATTTTTTAAGAAAAAAAACTTAAGTGTTAAATGCCTTGCAAAATCAAACACTTGTTATTACTTGGATCATCATATGGTCATTCCTACCAAAGTAGGATGCTTTTGATTATCTTAGTGAGATAAGATGGAAAATAGTTTTCCATATGTTTGATATGGTTTGACTTAACTGGGCTATCAAAATGGTTTTGGGCCTAGGGCATTTTATGAGATATTTTAGCCGGGACATTTGATGTCTATCTCATTTAAAATTAGAATTTTATTTAATTATAAGATTAAAGCCAAAGCTTACTTATGATTAAAACAAAATATTTTTCCCCACTGCGAAACATCAAAGTGTTGAAGTTTCAAAAAGTTTAAATGCTTTTAGTGGGAGTTTTTCGTTAGAGTCTCAAAAATTAATTACTTTGCATATTTTTGTATGTAGATAATGGCAACAAAGAGTTGGAATAATTCATTGCGATCTGTGCTTGAGAAAGACAAGCTTAGTGGGACTAACTTTCTTGATTGGGCACGAAACTTAAGAATTGTTCTTAAGCAAGAAAAAAGGCTCTATGTTCTTGAAAATCCTATTCCCCCTGCTCCAGCAAATAACGCCTCAAAAGCTGAAAAAGATGCTTATAGTAAGCACAAAGATGACTCCATTGATGTTACTTGCCTCATGCTAGCAACCATGAACTCTGAACTTAAAAAACAGTTTGAAGAAGCAGAGGCATATGACATGATTGTGCATCTCAAGGAAATGTTCCAAGAGCAAGCACGACAAGAGAGATTTGAAACTCACAAGGCGTTAAATGCATGTAAGATGGTTTCTGGCACCTCGGTAAGTGCTCATGTCCTTAAAATGAAGGGCTATCTAGATCATCTTGATAAGCTTGGTGCTCCTGTTAATCATGACATGGCCACGGATTTGATCTTGGGCTCTTTACCTGCCGAGTATGACCAGTTTGTCATGAATTTTAACATGCATAATATGGAGAAATCCATTACCGAATTGCATGGGATGCTAAAACAAGCTGAACCGAACATTAAGAAGAATACTCCAAGTGTTCTAATGGTTCAAAAAGGGAAAGGCAAAAAGAACAACCAAAAGGGCAAGGTCATGGCTAGTAAGGGTAAGGACAAGGCAAAGTCCAAGTTCAAGCCCAAACCTAAGACCAAGACACCAAAGGAGGGAGCTTGCCACCATTGTGGAGAACAAGGATATTGGTTAAGAAATTGCAAGCTCTATTTGGAAGCAAAGAAAAAGAAGAGCGGTGAGACCGCCGCTTCGGTATTTATGTTATTGAAATTAATTTATCTACTTCTAATTCATGGGTATTGGATACCGGTTGTGGATCTCACATTTGTGTAAATGTGCAGGGTCTAAAAAGGAGTAGAGCCTTGGCAAAAGGCGAGGTGGACCTACGAGTTGCGAATGCGAGCAAAAGTGGCTGCGATGAGTCGTAGGAACTTTTGAATTAATTTTGCCCAATGGGCTTGTTTTAGAACCGAACAATTGTTTTTATGTTCCTGCTATGAGTAGGAATATTATTTCAGTTTCTTGTTTGGATTTAGAAGGTTTTGAATTTGTTATTAGGAATAACATTTGCTCCATTAATAAAAACGGCATTTTTTATGGAGATGCTTCATTATCGAATGGGCTTTATATTCTAAATCTTCGTGGATCTTCGTACATGTCTATCTATAATATAAATACTAAGAGATTGAAATCCAATGATTTAAATCGGACTTACTTCTGGTATTGTCGTTTGGGCCATATAAATGAGAAACGCATAACAAAGCTTCATAATGATGGGCTTCTAAAATCGTTTGATTTAGAATCTTACAGTACATGTGATTCTTGTTTATTAGGCAAAATGACTAAAGCGCCTTTCAAGAGACAAAATGAAAGGGCAACTGATTTATTGGGCCTAATACATACTGATGTATGTGGACCAATGAATTCACTCGCTAGAGGAGGATTTCATTACTTTATTACATTTACAGATGATTTCAGCAGATATGGCTACCTGTATCTGATGAAACACAAATCTGAATCGTTCCAGAAATTCAAAGAATTTCAAAATGAAGTACAAAATCAACTTGGCAAAAGTATCAAAACACTTCGATCGGATCAAGGTGGTGAATACTTAAGCCACGAGTTTGACGAGCATCTTAAAAATTGTGGAATTATTTCCTAATTAACTCCACCAGGAACACCTCAATGGAATGGTGTATCTGAACGGAGAAATCGGACTTTATTAGATATGGTTCGATCAATGATGAGTCAAACTGATCTTCCAATCTCCTTTTGGGGTTATGCCTTGGAGACTCACTGCATTCATACTAAATCGAGTTCCATCTAAATCGGTTCGTAAAACGCCATATGAGATATGGACTCGGGAGACAACCTAGTTTGTTATTTCCGAAGATTTGGGGTTGTGAAGTTTATGTAAAGTGTTTATTATCTCGATAAACTTGCACCTAAATCCGATAAATGCATATTTGTGGGGTATCCTAAAGAAACTAAAGGATATCAATTTTATCTCCCAAAAGAAAATAGAGTAATTGTTGCTCGAAATGGATTCTTTCTTGAAAAGGAATTTATTTCCAAAAGAATCAAGTGGGAGTAAAATACATCTTGATGAGATTCAAGGACCACAGTTAGTGCTCGAACCTCATCAAGATGAGATTCAAGAGCCGCAATTAGTGCTCGAACCAAATAATGAATCTCGATTAGATGGCTCACAAGTCCAAGATGAGCCTACATCTATAGAACGAGGACCTCGAAGATCCGATAGGGTTCGTCAACAACCCGAGAGATATGGATTTCTCATCACCGACGATCACAATGTGGAGCTTATGGTTAATGATGAGCCCACTTCCTATCAAGAAGCCATTAAGAGTTCCGACTCTAGAAAATGGTTAGAGGCTATGAAGTCTGAGATGCAATCCATGTATGATAACTAAGTTTGGACTTTGGTTAACCCACCTAAAGGTTCAAAAACCATTGGGTGTAAGTGGGTTTTCAAAAAGAAAATAGACATGGAGGGAAATGTGCATACTTACAAAGCACGATCGGTAGCAAAAGGTTATAGATAAACTCATGGTATAGACTATGATGAAACCTTTTCACCAGCTTGTAATGCTTAAATCTATCGGAATTCTTCTTGCCATAGCAAGCATATTATGACTATGAAATTTGGCAAATGGATGTCAAAACCGCGTTTCTTAATGGAAACTTACTCGAAGATGTGTACATGACACAACCTGAGGGTTTTGATGATCATTTGAATTCTAATAAAGTGTGCAACCTTCAAAGATCCATTTATGGATTGAAGCAAGCATCTCGAAGCTGGAATCTTCGTTTTGATGAAGCAATTAAAGAATTTAACTTTATCAAAAATGAAGATGAGCCTTGTGTCTATAAGAAAACAAGTGGGAATGCAATAGTCTTTTTGGTACTTTATGTTGATGATATCTTACTCATTAGAAACGACATCCCAACTCTACAAAGTGTAAAGACATGGTTGGGAAATTGTTTCCCAATGAAAGACTTAGGTGAAGCTGCCTATATTCTAGGTATAAGGATCTATAGAGATAGATCTAGAAAGCTAATTGGACTAAGTCAAAGTGCATACATTGACAAGGTATCGAAAAGGTTCAAGTATGCAAGACTCTAAGAGAGGATTCTTGCCAATGTCACATGGCATTAAGCTCAAGAAAACTCAAAGTCCTTCTACGAAGGATGAAGAAGAGCGCATGAACAAGATACCATACGCTTCCGCTATAGGGTCTATCATGTATGCCATGTTATGTACTCGACCCGATGTATCATATGCATTGAGCATGACAAGCAGGTTCCAGTCAAATCTTGGAGAGGCACACTGGACTGCTATCAAGAACATACTAAAGTACTTAAGAAGAACTAAAGATATGTTCTTAGTTTATGGAGGACAAGAAGGCGAGCTAGTTGTAAATGGTTACACTGATGCTAGTTTTCAATCCGACATAGATGATTATAGATTTCAATCAGGTTTTCTTTTTTATTTGAATGGAGGTACTGTAAGCTGGAAAAGTTCAAAGCAAGACACTGTGGCCGATTCTACTACATAAGCTGAGTATTTAGCTGCCTCAGCTGCAGCTAAAGAAGCAGTTTGGATTAAAAAGTTCATTACAGAACTAGATGTAGTTCCTAGTATTGTGAACCCAGTGGATCTCTATTGTGACAACAATGGAGCCATTGCACAAGCTAAGGAACCAAGATCACATCAGCGATCCAAACATATACTTAGACGTTTTCATCTCATTCGAGGAATTGTTGATAGAGGAGATGTCAATGTATGCAAGGTGCCAATCGATGACAATGTTGCAGATCAATCGACAAAGCCTCTCCCATCGTCTAAACATGATAGTCATACCGTAACAATGGGATTACGGCTTATGCCAAATTGGTCTTAGTGCAAGTGGGAGACTGTTGGGGATATGCCCTAGAGTCAATTTGTACTTATACAATTGTCATTATGTTTTATATAATAATATGAGGCTTTCCTTTCCATGAATAGTGAGTTTTGTTTTGTTGGTCATCAAGTACGTGACTTGATAGTAAAACCCTACAATGAATACAATGACTATTCTAAAACTGTCTCTCGATCGATTATTATTATTGGAATAATAATAAATTAAGATTAGTATGTTTGTGACTTGATGGCTATGTTTTATCGGCCATGGATATTTGTGATATCGAGTCAAGACATAAATAAATGTTAGAGAACATTGTATTGGACATGACCCACTCGTGAGAGTACTTCATGGAATATGTCATAAGTACTTTCTAGCCATAATAATATTGAAAGTCCTTCGACCTAAATTCATCATAGTTTCTTACTTGATAAATTCTATATTTTGACATTGTCTAAAGTTGTCTTTAACCAGATAATAAATTAGACTACTGTTGGATATAGAATAAATCAAGGAGAGGAATACGATTGATTGTGAAGGAATTTGTCCCTCTCAGTTATGGGAGAGATATCCATGGGCCCCTTGATAAGTTAGACTGTTAAAAATGCATGGCCGTGCTCAAATATATCAATCTAAGACATTGATATCATTTGTTTGAACAGTCTACTATGAAATCAAGAAATAATTGATTAAGCTTAATAAGGATGACATGCTCAGTGCCTTATGCTTAATCTGGATATCGTGTGACAAAATGACTAAATATAAAATTATGGTTTGGTTCAAAGAGATCACCGATCTTCATTTAACCTGGATAGTTATAATATTTTGCTAGAAACCTTTTATAACTTGTGGGCCATTTAAATACGATTTAGGCACGCTGCCAGTGTTAAATGAACCTATAGGGTCACACAATAAGCGAACTTGTTAGGTTATTTTTCTGGTGACCAGGTTCGATGAATCTGGATGATATCCAGATTATAAGAATCTGACTCGGTAAAATAATTAGTAAATTACCGAGATAATGGCAGGAATCTTATCATATCAGTTTTAATTTAATTTGAATTTAAATTAGAATATGATAAGATATGATAGGGTTGGACTCTAAGAGGTTCGAGGGTTTTTTAAGAAAACCCTAGCCGTCTTTCAATAGTCCAATTTTTCGGTTGAGAACATTCGTGCCATTCTCTACCAGAGAAAAAACCTCTCAAACCCTAGGCGCTAGCACTCCCGGTATCGAGTGAGTTCGCGGTGTGTATCCGATAGAGGACGTTCGCATACTCGCAGCGTCCGGTGATTGTTCGGGTTGAACGTACAACAGCACAACCGTGAATCGAAGGATTTCGATTACAAGCAACCGCGAGGTAACTCTTAAAGCTTAGATCTTCTTAATCGTTTACTTGGGTCCTCGGGAGGGATTCGTAGATGTTTTCCGCGTTTAGGAGTCCACGAATCCCAACACTATGATTGAGTCAGCAATGTAAGATTGTTTTATATTCCTCCAGACAAGGTTAAGATATATCCACTAGTGAATTTTCTCTTGTCCTTATCCACCTAGAAGTCTGAGTCTGTGTATCTTGTAGGAACTAAGTCATCAGCCCTATAAACCAATAGATAATCTCTCGTTCCTTTAAGGTGCTTGAGAAATTACTTTACAGCTTACCAATAAACCTCTCTAGGGTTTGAGTGATATCTGCTGACTAAACCTACAACAAAGTAAGTATCTGGCCTAATATATAGCATGGCATACATGAGATTTCCCACAGCTCAAGTATAGAGAATCCTACTCATCCTATCTTTTTCTTCTTGAGACTTAGGACAGTCCTTTGAAGAAAGAGACAACCCATGTTTGCAAGAGATTAGTGCTTATTTGCATGAGTCCAAGCTGAACTTGGCCAACATCTTGTCAATGTATGTAGCTTGGGATAAGCCTAACATTCTCTACTTCTTATTTCTAAGAAGCTTAATCCTGAGAATGTAATTGTCTTCTCCTAAGTCTTTCATACTGAATTGACTAGACAACCAAAACATAGAAGATGGCAATATCCCTACATCATTCCCAATGTGTAGAATGTCATCCACATAAAGCACAAGAAAAATAATATTAATGCTTTCCAGTTTTCTATACACACATGGTTTAGCCTCATTTTGAGTCAAACCATAAGATCTTACAGTCTCATCAAAACAAATGTTCAATGCTCTCAATACCTGCTTAAGTCCATAAATAGATTTCTTAAGCTTACAAACCATATGTTCCTGCCTTTAGCAATATAGCCCTCTAGTTGGGACATATAGATATCGCTAAGATGGCTATTAAGAAAGGTCATCTTGACATCCATTTGCTATATCTTGCAATCATAGTAACATGTGATGGTAAGGAGGATACGTTTAGACTTAAGCTTAGCTACCGAGGAAAAAATTTTCTCATAGTCGATTCCCTCTTTCTGAGTATATTTTTTCACTACAAGCCTAGCTTTAAAGGTTTCCACATTCCCATCTGCACCTCTTTTCCTCTTGTATACCCACTTACACCTAATGGGTTTTATCCCTTTAGGTAAAGCTATAAGATCCCATACCTAATAGAAGTACATAGACTTAATCTCGATTTTCATTGTTTTATGCCATAAATCTGCATCAGCATTAATAATAATCTCCTCATATCTAGTGGGATCTTGTTCCCGATAGTCGAAGACTAGGTTAAAAACCTCTCCAATCCATCTTTCTGGAACCCTAGATTCTTTTCCACTATAATGAAACTCCTTTTATACAGGTTCCTGAGGCAGTGCCTTTTGTTGTTCTAGAATCGGGTTTGAAGAAGTTGATTTAGAAGATAACTTCTTCTTAAGTTGCCATCTAGTTAAACCTTTTGTGAATGTACTTTGATTATACTCCAAGTATTTAACATTGGTACTTACAAGTACTTTTTGCTTATTAGGATGATGAAAATAACCACCATTTGTTCCTTTTAGATACTTAACAAAGTAGTATAATTTTGATTTTGGTTCTAACTTGTCTACTTTGATCAGTACATAAGCTGGATAGTCCTATATCTTGAGATGGTTCAAACTTGGCTTACACCCAGAGCACATCTCATTGGGCGTCCTAAGTACTGACTTGAAAAGTACTGAGTTTAGAATATATACCTCTATTTTTATAGCATATCCCCAAAAAGAAACTGGAAGAGTAGTATGAGACATCATGGTCTGGACCATTTCCATCAATGTCCTATTCCTTTTCTCAGCTACTTTGTTCTACTGGGGTGTCTTTGGCACAGAAAGATATGATACTGTCCCATAATGTACCATGTAGTCCTTGAATTCACCGAGGAGGTACTTTCTACCACAATCCGATCATAAGGTTTTAATCAGTTTACTTATTCGACGCTTCATTTTAGTCTTAAACTGCTTGAACCTATCTAATAAGTTAGACTTGTGCCTCATCAGGTAACTATAACTATATCTTGTACAATCATCCATGAAAGTGGTAAAGTATTCAAACCCTCTTCTCGTTGGTGTAGATAATGGACTACACACATCAGTATGAATAAGGCTCAATATCTTTTTGGCTCTCTCCACCTTTTGGGTAAAAAACCTTTTGTTCATTTTTCCTATTAGGCAAGATCACACTGAGGCTAACTTTTCAATCTCAATGAGCTCAAATGCCCATTATGGATAAATCTCTGAATCCTAGTTGAATTAATGTAACCCAACCTTAGATGCCATAGACAAGAGTCATTAATATCAGTCTTTCTCTTCTTACTTAAAGGTTCACTTTGAGCGTTATTTAATTAATTATTAATAGGATTTATGAAGAATAGGCTTCCATACATGTGCCTAGTACATAAAACTTCTCTATTTCTACTAATAGTTTTACCAGAATGGAAAGAAATAGAATAACCATGATTTATTAATTTTGCAACTGAAACCAAATTTTGTCTAAAATCAGGTATATATAAAAATATCCTTCAAAATAATTATTTTATTACAATAAAAAAGAAGTTCTAGCTCTCTTATTGCTTGGGCCCACGCTTGTGCTCTATTTCCCACGTGTAGTCCATGTTTACCCTTCTAGAGTGTTCTTATCTTCTTAAACCAATACAAGGAGTTATATATATGATCAGTGGCTCCAGAATCAACAATCTAAGTAAAAGTTTATCTAACCATTAATACAGACTCTAGATAGTAAACAATACCTGTAGGGTTTTTCTTAATTTGAAGATCTAGACACTCATTTTTTCAATCTCCCTACTTCCCATATTTCAAGCACTTGCCCTTAGTTTTATTGGGCTGGAACTTGGATTAAGCCGATGCATTTTCATTCTTCTTTTTGAACTTTCTAGGCTTCGGCCCAGTTCTTAAAGAAGAAGCCTTAGGAATCAGAGCTTTAGACTGTGGCTTCATGACCTTCTCTGCCACCTGGAGCTCTTTCATTAACTTTGTTAAACCCATGTTTAACTTTTAAATTGTAATTCAACTTGAACTGAGTAAAAGAGTCCAGAAGAGATTGGATAATCATATCCACATGGCTCTCAAGGTCAATCACAAGCCGTAAGACTTTTGCTTCCTCGAAAGCACCAATTATTTTGAGTATATACTTCTTGACTAATGCTCATTCAGCCATCTTGGTGTTTATGATCATTCTAATAGTCTCCTGCCATGCGAGTCGGCTATTATCAGCGAACATTGTGGCCAATAACATGCTAATTGTTGGGATGTATGCCCTCTTAAACTAAGTTTCTAATGTAATTTTTTTATTTGTATTAGTAAAAGTTTTATTCGCAGAAGTTATTTGCGAATTTTTCTTTATTTTTATGTAAAATTTCATTGGAAAAGACCCATTGTGCTTAAGTAAATGGTTCATATGAATGGAGGTCTTTCATAGTAAGGTATGGATCATGGGTTACTTAACACATAAACTATTGTTCTTAACCAAATGATGAGAATGAAAATCTCATCATGGTAAGGTTATTGTGTTATGAATTCTAACTAGGGAATGGCTTACTTTTAGCCAATGAGCAGTCTTCTCATTTCATAACAAAAGTGTATTTCGAATACATAGAACTGGACCTGCAGTAGTAGTTTCTAAAATCACTATATGGTAGAAACCTAGACTACTACCGTTACAGTGTGGACTTGTATTCTACAGTATGAGTATAAGTTAGTGGTCTGACAAAGCTGGAAACGTGTGCTTTGATGTACTATAGTTAAGGTTCTTTTGTAGGACCAATAATACTTGTATGTTAGGTATATGTAACTAGTTAGTTAAGACAGACTTATACAAGATAGTTTCTATTCTATATTAAAGGCCCTGGAGAACATGACTTGGATATTTGATTTAGGGTAGCTCCCTTAGAAATTAGAAATATTCTAAGAAGTCATGGATCATTGGACTAGAAGCCTAAGGATGGTAGATATCTTTTAGAGAGGTGTTAGTACACTTTTTCCTCTCTAAATGTACGATTTTGTGTAGAGGGGTATTTTAGTCATTTCACATGTAGGTTAGAGATATAGCTAACACAGCATTGTCCTTGGGGTCAATATTTCCTTATGGTGATATTAGAAAATATTTAAAATGTAAAATAAATTAACTTATATAGCAGAGGTATTTTGGTCATTTTAGTATCCAATGTGATGTGTCTTTTTGGTCCTTAGAATAGCTCGTAAGTCCTAGTTAATTTTTGGGTTGAGGAAATGGTGTCAGTTAAAGAGAATATTATTTTATTTAGCAAGTCTAATTTATTATTGAATTGGAATAAAATAAAAGAACGAGAGAAATTAAATTAAGTTTGTTATCCCCCCGACTTAATAGTTAAAAAATTAACTTGGGCCTAAATTAGATAAAAAGGCGTAAACAATTATTTTGATTTATTTGGACTCATTAATTATTTATTGGGTTATTATTATAGGCCCAGAAAATAAATAATTAAATATTATTATTTTTGGTCTTATTGGGTCCAAAAAAATACTAAAAGTAATTGTGGCCCAATAGCCTGGACCGAAAGGTTTTTTTTTTTTTTTTTTTTAAATTCATGGTATAGGAGAGTTTAGGTTCAACTAAACATCCTCTGTTGATAACTTTCGGGTGTTTTGAAATTTCAAAACCCCAGTGTTATGTTATCAAGTTGATAAGCCATGTATGATTGACTCTCATAGAAGGACATACGTTTGGGAAGAAAAAAAAACCAGATTTTTTTTTTTCTCCCATTCATTTTTTTTTTTTTTTGTATCTTCTTAATTTTGCTAATTAATAGCAAAGAATCAAGAAGCTTTGACCTTCCTCGCCTGAGTTGTGTCACCAACGTACATTGGGCAGTGGAATATTCTGAGTTCTCAAGAAGCTGTGCGTTCATGCAAATGAGACGCAATAGGAGGATTACGGGTTTTGAACCAGAGACAGCATCCAAGCATGAAGAAATCCCTATGGTTTCATTATGCACTTTGGCACCAAAATCAATATCTAAGCACAGAGGTATAATTTTCTTTTCTTCTGCTACCTTCAGTGTGTGTTTTGGTTTCTGGTTTCCATTATGCATGCGTGGTTTTTCTTATTTTTCAAGCTTCACTAATATCATAAGCAGTAGCCATATGCCCATGTTTGGATTAGAGCACATTAGACACAGAGACCAAGATGTAGCAATGAGCCATCTTGTCGGCCTTTTTCCATGCCTTTTTAGCCGCTCATTCTTCCTCAGAGGAATCCTTCTTGATAACAGGGCAGGTTTCATAAAGGATATATTTATACTCTTCTACAGTGAGTATTATGTCCAAGTTCTTTTTTCAGTCAATATAGTTTGGTTCGTTAGCTTATTCTTACGGATAATAATGGCCAAAGGACTGCAAGAACCTCCACGAACCATTTCTAAAAATTGAAAATAAAATAAAATTCTCAATTTGTGAAAAACAAATAATTTGTTCATTTTATGCTCATATTAAAACTGATAATAGTTACCATATCACTATTATCTTTAATATAATGAATTTTATTTTTAGAAAAACTGACATAACTTTATGGGAAGATTATTAATTTCCTAAGCTAAGTGTGTTGACCACTATAAATTGACTACCCTTCTAGGTAATGATCCAGAAGAAAACTTCATCGAAGGGATTGCTGTTTCTTCTCATTTCCTATGGACAATGCTCGTACCATAACCTCCAACGTAGGCTGACCGATTACAGTACGTATCCCAAGCATCAATTATATCTATCTATTAGATCCAGATCCTTGTAGAATCTCTATCTTATAGGGGTTCACTCACAGGGTAACGTAAGGGGATCTACGATCTCTAATGATGACCGTAATAGAAGCCGTGGGGTTGCGACTCCATTTCTCCAGCGACTTTTACATGTTTTTGTTTACAGATTCTCACTAGAAATCAACCAAAACAAAAACACAACAAGTGCTTATGCCCTTAAACACGACGCTTACACGAATCATCAACTATTACGGAAGCATATATCTCAATGATGAGATTTACAGTAAACCCATACCAGTAAACACGAAGGATCACAACAAGCATTCAAAATAAATCTGGCCAGCTTTATTTAACTAAGCATGCTTCCTATACCATAAAACATTGTCTCTGATACTACTCGAAAGTGGATCACGACCACAAGAAGGAAAAACAGAGATAAAGAAAATGCAGACATAGAAACAACAGAAGCCATTATGTTTAAAAAAATACCTCTACGATTTCTTCTGCTTGGTAGCTTATATTGAACTAATGGAACTAGCATTGGAAGAACAACTTCTCGTTCACTTGTGGATGCCTCTGGATAAAAAACTATAAGTCAATGACTTCGTTTGGGCATAAACGCTATGCTTCCAATCTTCCAGAATATGTTCACTGCCTAATCTCAACCGGTGAGAGCTATTGGGCTAAGGTGGTCTATCAATTCTTTTGACAAATGACAAAGAGTAAAATCAAGAGAATTCATTTCTCAATTTTTGTGTCTATTCAGAAGATTTCGTAGACACACACAGAGAAACCCCTCAGAGAGAAAACGAAAGTCAGAAGATAGATGAACTCTAGTAGTTTTTGAACACACAAGACTGACTATATCCTAAGTCTGGTTTATCTCTTATTCAAAAACGCCTTCACCAACTCAAACTCTCTTTCGTGTACTACAACAAGCATGCCTAAATAGCTCTAACCCAAACAACCTTAAGCCTAGCCTAATAGACCTTGGTTCAGACTATTGTGCCAAATTAATTATTTAAACTAGGACTAATTATAAGCCCAATGAATACTTAATTATACAACCCAAATAAACTAGTCCAATCTTGTAGTCTATTGTAGTCTAGGCCCAAGTTAATTCTAATTATTCAAACTGGATTGAAGCCCTAAATAATTAATTAACCTACTAATTAAACTAGGCTATTAGAAAAAAAAAATCCATTTTATTTAAGACCTTTTTCCTAATCCAAAATTAATAAAGACTTACGGGCTATTTTAGGGACCGAAAAACATATCGCCTTAGCTACTAAAATGACCAAAATACCCATGTTATAGAAATAGCTATATTTTACATTTTAAATATTTTCTAATATCACAATAAGAAAATTTTTACCCCAAGGACAATGCTCGTAAGAAATGTCTCCGACCTACAGGTGCTAGGTCCACCAGTACACTTGGCACCAGGTCACTTCGGGCAATGCCCTGTTTTGCTGATTTTTCTTGTTTTGTTTTATTTTATTTCAAATTTAATTTCCATGACTTTTAACTTGTTATAGGTATATTTTAGACTTACTGAGGAGATGAATGGCTGAGATTACATCTCCCATTTGCTAGGTTTACTTTGTTATCTTTATATATGCCTTTTTACACTTGTAATAGTTAGTTTTTAGAGAATTAGAATATTTTGGTAGAAAAATGATATTCTCTCTAGAAGAGAGTGTGTAAGCGGTGATTCTTATTTCAAGACCAAATCAAATGGTTTAGTCCCACCTTTGATTCCATGTCTCTAAACTTCAAAGGGATAAACTAAATCTCTTTCTCTATTCTTGCGTGCTAGTATTTTCTCGAGTGTTCTTGATAGGTTGAGTTTTTGGGTGCCTTTAAATTCCATTTTTTTGTTCTAGTCTCTTGATAGATTAGGGAATTTAGGGTTTTGAAGTAGGCTAGATTCATCAATTCTCATTGGGTTAAGTGCATTTCTATTTAGTTCATTTGTGTTTGTGAATTTGGTAGGGAGATGGGTGACCAACTCTAGGGTTCTTCAAAAATCAAGAGGCTTTCATGTTTTTAGCTCATATTAATGTTAGTCTATATTATTTTTGGTTTAACAGATTTGTAGAAAAGATCCAGATGGCAAATGCATCTTCTCTACCTTACATCGAAGGGTCTTCAACAAATAGACTACCTCCGTTCAATGGAAGTAACTATACATTCTAGAAAAACAGAAAGAAGATATATGTGTGCTCAATAAATTTCGAGCTGTGGAATCTAATTGAAAAGGGACCATTCATCCCAACCAAAGTAGTAGAAGGTTAAAAAGTGCCTAAAAGAGGTGAAGAATACAACAGTGATAACAATGCTAAAATGGACTTAAATTATCAATTAATGAACATTCTATGTTGTGCTCTCGATGCCAAAGAATACAATCGAGTAAATGGTTGCGATTTTGTACATGATATACGGAAATTACTTGAAGTCACCCATGAGGGGACTAATCAAGTAAAGGAATCAAAGCTCGGAGTTTTAGTCTACGATTATGAGTTGTTCACTATGAAGCCAAGCGAGTACATAATTGATATGTTCACCAAATTCACAAACATCATAAATGGACTGAAGGCATTTAGAAAAATCTATTCCCTCGGTGAGCAAAATAGAAAGTTACTCTATGCTCTGCCAAAAAGCTGGCAGCAAAAAACCTTGGTTGTGGATGAATCTAAAAATTTAAATAGCTTACCTACTAAAGAGCTGACCGGATCTCTTTTGACCCATGAAATGAAACTGAAAAAGTTTCAAGAGTATGATGATGATGACAAAGGCAAACAGGAACAACTTTAAAAGTTGTTGATAAAGAAACAAACAGTGATTAAACTGATAATGACGATGGGACTGATTTAGATACAAAAGAATTGGCTATGGTTGCCAGAAAATTAAGAAAAATGTTTAGAAAATGCTACTTGAAAAGGGGTAAGAAGATTATTAAAAAGAATAGACAAACTTCTTCCTTCAAGCCTCAATGTTATGAGTGTAAAAGCATAGAGAACTTTATCGCCGACTATCCAATAGCCAAAGAAAAAGAAGCTAAGCAATTCAAAAAAAAAAAAAAAAAGAAGAATGAAACAAAGATGAAGAAAGAAAAAAGGTTGATTGGGACTTGAGACTGTGTTGGATTTGAGACTGAAGAAAGCTGTGAATTTGATAGTGAAAAAGCAAACATTTGCTTTATGGCCATGGAAGATAAGGTAAATCCTACTTCCTTTAATTCCATATCTAAATTGCATGATTCTGATCGTGAGAAGCCTGATGATCTGAATGAGCTGTTTTATGACATGTTTCATGAACTAAAAAAAAACTATCTAAAAGAAATAAGGAAATGAAAATGAAAATTAATTCCTTGTTAGATGATAATGCAAAGCTATTGAATGAGAACAAAGCTTCACTTGATTCCATTATGTGCTCAAATATTAAAAAGGATGTTATCCTAACTTCTTTGCATTATATGTCACTTGAAAATAAATGTTTGTGTGACAAAGTACTTTCTCTTTAAATTATGCTCATTAATTTTGAAGATATGAAAATTAGAGTTGATGACCTCACCAAATGCATTAAGAAGTTCACTAATGGCAAAAATAATGTAAAAAAAAATTTCTTGGTGAACAACACATAGCTAGAAATCAAAATGGTCTCAGCTTTAGGCAAGAAAACAAAGATGGAAATTACAAATCCTACTTTATAAAAGCTAGTTCTTCATGCATGACTCACAGTTTGCAAAATTAAGGGAACCATTACTAACCTCCATGGTCTCAAGAAGGTATAGGTACCAAAAATCACTCTTTCATTTTATGTATAGGAACATTCATTAGACAAGATAAGTTCCACAAAGTGGTCCTTGGACAGTGGATGGTCTAGGCACATAACTAGAAATGCCGGACTGTTGGAAAAATTCAAGTGACAAATGATGGATTTGTCACAGTTGGAGATAAGAAGAAAGGAAAGATACTTGGAATATGTAATATTGGTAAGAGATCCTCTACTATTATCAAACAAGCATTGTTAATTGATGAATTAAAGTACAATCTACTTAGCGTCAGTTAATTATATGATAATGGCTGCGAATTTATTTTAGAAAAAGACTCTTGCACTATTATGGACAGCTCTAGTAATGAGACAAATTTTGTTGCTAACCGTGTTGGAAATGTGTACATGTTTTATCTTGATGATATTGTGGCTTATGATATTAGATGCCTCCCCATGAATGATGATGATAGCCACCTTTATCATAGAAGGTTAGGTCATGTATCTATTGATTTGTAAAATAAATTATCATAAAAAAAAGCTTGTTGAAGGATTGTCCAAAATGAGATTTGATAAAAAAAAAAAAAAAAGTGAGTGTGTGATGCTTACCAATTTGGAAAACAAACCAAAACCTCTTTCAAACCTAAGAAAATGATTTCAATATCAAAACCTCTTGAACTCATAGATATGGATTTGTTTGGACCAATAAGGACTACTAGTCTTGGTGGTAAGAGGTATGCTTATGTACTTGCAGATGACATCTCAAGATTCACTTGGACTTTATTTCTTGCACAAAAAGATGAAGATTTCTCTGAATTTTCAAAGCTGCTCAACCATGTTCAAAACTCCCTTGTGGTGCAAATTGATTTCAATTAGAAGTAACAATAGTTGAGAGTTTTGAAACCATGATTTTACAAAATTTTGTGATGAAAGTGGTATTTCATACGAATTTTCAGCAACAAAAACTCCTCAACAAAATTGGTGGCTGAGAGGAAAAATAGAACTTTGCAAGAGAAGGCAATATTAATGCTTTGTGAAAACTCCTTTCCAAAATACTTTTAGGCTGAGGCTGTGAATACAGCTTGCTACATTGTCAACCGTGTTATGAGCAGACCCTTTCTAAGAAAAATGCCTTTTGAACTCATATTTAACAAAGTTCCATCTATTTCTTACTTTAAAGTTTTCAGCTACAAAATTTTTGTCCTTAATACTTAAGACAATCTTGAAAAATTTGATAGCAAATTGGATAAGGCTATATTTCTTGGATACTCTTCCAATAAAATGGCATATAGAGTGTACAATAAAAGGACTCTTTCTGTGGAAGAATCCATACATGCTGTGTTTGATAAATCAAATATATATTCTTCTAGAAAAGATAATGATGATGTCAGAATCACAAAAGAAAAAGGCAATGAGCAGTACAAAGATCCACCACTTGATATTCATGCCAAAGAAGAAGAATTAGAAGAACAATAAGTTGAAGAAAACAAACATAGCACTAAAGAGCTCGCTAATGAAGACTTACTAAAAGATTAAAAGTACAAAATTGGTCATCCAAAAGAGCCGATCATTGGTGACCCTAGCTGCGAAGTCAAAACTAGATGGTATTTTGTTGATAATTTTGCTTACTTTTGAGCATTGAATCAAATTGCATTGATGTGGCTTTGCGTGATGATTTTTGGATTCTAGCCATGCAAGAAGAGTTGAATCAATTTGAAAGAAATCAAGTTTAGAAGCTTGTTCCTAAACCGATTGATCATCCCGTGATTGGTACCAAATAGGTTTTCAGAAATAAACTTGATAAGCATGGTATTGTTATTAGAAACAAAGCCAGCTTAATTATCCAATGATTCAATCAAGAAGAGGACATTGATTATGATGAGACTTTTGCTCCTATTGCTCGATTAGAGTCAATAAGAATACAACTTGCTTTTACATCTTTCAAATTTTTTATACTATATCAAATGGATGTTAAAAGTGCCTTTTAAAATGGTTTTATTGAAAAGGAAGTGTATGTAGAGCAACCCTCTGATTTTATTCATGAACACTTTCCAAATCATGTGTTTAAACTTTCTAAAGCCCTTTACGATTTGAAACAATCTCCACAAGCATGGTATGAAAGGCTTAGTAGTTTTCTTCTTTCAAAAAGTTTCTTAAAAGACTTAATTGATACTACATTATTTATTAAATCTAAAAATTCTGAAGACATCTTAATTGTTTAAATATATGTTGACAATATTATTTTTGGAGCTACTGATGATTCTCCACACAAGAAATTTACCAAGACTATGCATTAATAGTTTGAGATAAGTATGATGGGAGAACTAAATTTTTTCCTCAGATTACAAATTAAGCAAACTAAAGATGGGTTCTTCATAAATCAAGCCAAGTATGCTAAGGAACTGCTCAAAAGGTTTGGAATGAATGAAACTAAAGAAATTAGTACACCTATGAGTACATCATTCAAGTTTGATAAAAATGAAAAAGGTAAGAAAGTGGATGAATCAAAGTATAAAGGTATGATTAGAAGTCTTTTTTTTCTCACTGCTAGTCGACCTAACATTATATTCTCAGTGTGCCTTTGTGAAAGATTTCAATCATGTCCTAAAGAATCCCACCTATGTGCTATAAAGCGTATCCTTAGGTACTTGGTTGGAACATATGATTATGGTATATGGTTTCTATGAACTAACTCATTTGATCTTATAGGATACATGGATGCTGACTATGCCGGTTATAAAGTTGAAAGAAAAAGTACTAGTGGACACTATTAGTTTCTTGGACACTCTCTTGTCTCTTGGTACAGTAAGAAGCAAGCTTGCGTCTCTCTCTCAACAACCAAAGCAGAATACATAGCAACAAGAAGTTGTTGTGCGTAAATTTTATGGATGAAAAATACTTTGCTTGATTTTGGTCTTAGTTTTAACTATGTGCCTATCTTATGCAACAATACAAGTGCTATCAATCTGACAAAAAATCTTGTTCATCATTCTAGAACTAAGCACACTAAAATTAAGCATCATTTTATTATCGATCACGTACTTAAGGGTGATGTTTGTGTGGAATACATTCCAACTTATGATTAGCTTATAGATATATTCACTAAACCTTTGGCTAAAAATAGATTTAATCATCTAAGAAGTAGATTGGGAATTACAAAATTAAGTGGCTAATGACTGCAATAGTGTAAAACTGTTCATTCTTGTAGGTTTCTGGCGATTGCTAATTTTGGATGGACATTCTGGATGAGATAAATCCAAAACTCTTCTCTAAAATCATCTTTTGAGCTAAAGTGCGTAGTCTCAAGTCCAAAATGACAGTTGCTGATATGGCCTAAATTAGTTATATATTTCCTAGTTATATAAGGCTATTTTGTAATACATTTTGTTTAATAACTGGTCATATTGTTTCATATTTGAGATTTTACCCTTGCAAAGGTATTTTATATATTATTTCAGATTTTAGGGGTAAAATAAGACAAAAATCTTGCTAAACAGAGTAAAAGCTGCGCCGGTCAGGATAGGAGAACTAGCGCCGGTCATGTGCTGTGGGCACACACTTCGAGGTGATGAAAAATCAGTGATACAGAGCTGAACAGAACAAAGCCGGTGCTGGCTGCAATCTAGAAGAGGTGGCACAAAAATCAAGAAAAATCGCGAAGAACAAAGGAACAGACCACAACTGGAGCTGCCTTAGGCAGTATAGGCGGTGCTGGCTATGCACTACCACTGAGGCAGTACCTCGATTTTTATGCGTATTTTTTTACAATTTGTGGAGTTTTAGTATTTTTCTACTTCTAGTTGGCCAGAACCCTAGAGGGATGGATTTAGGCATTTCTAAAGCCTATAAATAGAAGGAAAACACAAGGGAAATGAGAGAATTCACGGATCATAACAGAAAATCACGCAAATTAAAGGAGGAATTCTTTAAATCAAGGAGGATTGTACAAGAGGGCCTGTGAATGAGGAAGAAGGAGGCTTGTCTATGAGTGCTTTCTTTTAACTTTATTTTCTTTTCTTGAACAATGATGTATTAATTGTTTTATTGTAATTTGACATTGTTTTAGGTATTCATAATTTTTAGAGTTACTTTGATCTTTTGATTAATTGATTGTTATTGTTGGTATTTAATTACTTGTGCTAATTACGAGATTAGTTGATTGTTTCTTTCCATTAACTTATTTGGACAAAGGGGTTGATGGTGGTCTCAATTCGTTAATTACATATATGTTATCTCTTAACTTGCTTGGACAAAAGGGTTAATTGCTATGAACTGGGTAATTAAAGATTAATTGATGTCTGCCAGGATATAGATTCATTGGCTAGTTTCATGTTTTAAGTTTTCTAGGACAAGGAAATTTAATCAAGGATTGTGTTTAATGCATCTTTTGGGTGAATTAGTTGAGACAGGACATGTGATACTAATTTATCTAGAAGATATTGATTTCATGGATTAGAAAAGAAGTGAATCTATCTTAATCCTTCATGATGCCAAGAGAATAATTAGTTATGATAATGATTAGGTCCTTTAAGGTCATGTTTGTCAAAATAATGGTTTGAGTTACATAATTCTCCATCATTGACACGTATATATTTTTTTCTTTTCTTTTATTTTTCTTTTTATTTCTTTTTCACTTTATTGAGTCGGTTAAACGATGAAAAAAAAGTGATACTGCATACTTGTTCCTTGAGGATCGACACTTGTTTTAAACCCTATTCTATGCTTAATGATGAGTACGCTTGCTCATATGTGTAATTTGGGGTTAACATTTTAATTTAAACTTGATTCGGAATATGTTTATTTTTATATGATTTTTATACCCAAATTTAAACACATCAAGTTTTCGGTGCTGTTGCCGGGGAACAATATCATGAAAATTTGGATTTTGTTGATTTAACCAAGTAAATATGTAAATAGGTAAAAACGTAAATTTGTACAATTGTTCTTTTTGCAGAAAGGTGTCATCTTTTATATCTTGTGTATCTTTGTAATCTAATTCACTAACCTTGACTAATGTTTAATTGACTAAATTGTTCTTGTAATTTTGTTTGAATTGTGAATTCCATGATCTAACTATCCTGTATGTGTAGGTGAAATGGTGAATTGGAACTAGAGGAGGCGTAATGAGGGGCAGTACCCTCATCACTTTTCTGAGATAACACTCAAAGCACCCAAATCAGCAGAGCTAGAGATAGTGATTGGAAAATTTGCTAGCCATATCACAAAACGCTTCCAAGAAATAGATTCCACCTTTGAGAAGTTTGAGGAGATGATCTACAATATGGAAAGACAAATTTTGTTTTTGACTGACATGGTGTTGAAGTTGAAAGAATTAACACCAATAGACAAAGAGGAAACACCTGCTGTCAGATTATAAAAAGGAAAGGAGTTGCCAGACATTGCAGAATGCAACCGGCGCCGACTGGAGGAAGAGAACCAGTGCCGGCTGGAATAGGATGGAGAATTATGTGTGTGGACTCTAAGAAAGAAGAGGATATTCTTAGACATTATCATGAAGGACTTGCTGGAGGCCACAACCAAGCTAACAACACTACACGAAAGGTGCTTGAGTCTGGATTCTATTGGCCCACATTATTCAAAGATGCCCACAGGTTTGTTCAAAGTTGTGATAGGTGTCAACGTATAAGTAACATTTCTAAATCTAATGATATGCCATTACAAAATTTTCAAACTTGTAAAGTATTTGATTGTTGGGGGATAGACTTCATGGGACCTTTCCCTAGTTCTTTGGGGAATAAATACATTTTGGTAGTAGTGGATTACATTTCTAAGTGGGTAGAAGCACAAGCTTTGCCAATTAATGATGCAAGGGTTGTGGTAAAATTTTTGAAAAAAAATTTCACACGTTTTGGTGTGCCAAAGGTGCTCAATAGTGATAGGAGGACTCAATTTTGTAATACTCAAATGGAAAAAGTTCTCAAACATCTAGGAGTGAACCATAGGTTTGCCACCCCCTATCATCCCCAAACAATTGGACAGATTGAAGTGGTTAATAGGGAAATCAAAAGAATCTTGGAAAAGATTGTTCACCCTACTAGGAAGGATTAGAGCCTAAAATTAGATGATGCTTTTGGGCGTACAGAACAGCTTTTAAGACCCCAATTAGCACAATCCCTTTTTGGTTAGTTTATGGAAAATCATGTCATTTACTTGTTGAGATTGAGCATAAAGCTTATTGGGCTATTAAACTTGTTAATCTTGATCATGAGTTCGTTGGATAGTCAAGGTTGCTTATGATAATTCAATACGATATAAAGAGAAGGTCAAAAAATGGCACGATAAGCATATCACTCAATAAGACGACTTTGAGAAACGCAAGCAAGTGTTATTATTCAATTCGCGCTTACAAATCTTTCCAGGTAAGTTGAAATCAAGGTGGTTGGGACCATACGCGGTAAGAAAAATATTTCCCTTTGGCACCCTTGAAATTACTCACCCCACTGGACACACTTTCAAAGTCAATGGCAATCGAGTGAAACGCTATGCTGGTGAAGATCTTTGCAACATCGATTAGGTGGATATGCTCTTTGACACTGCGGAATAACACTTCTAGTATTTCCTGTAATTTTCTTTTTTGTACTATTTTCTTTACTTTTTGTTTATTTTTCTTTTCTAGTTTTTATGCTTTGTTGTGTTCCTTTTGTGTATTTTTCTTTTTAGGTACTTCGACAATGCTCCTTTTTTTTTTTCGAATTCAACTCTTTTGAAGAAGAATACAAAATGAATGGAAATATTTTCATTCTTCTCTTTTCCCCTTTATTTTTGGTCCCATGGCAATATTTCCTTGTTCTATTTGTTTGGCCATTGAGGACAATATCCAGTTTAAGTGTGGGGGAGTGGTTAGAATGGGAATTTTTCTATGCTTCATTCATTCTTCTTGAATTTCTTCGAACCTTTTGAGTATATTTTTCAAATTTTTTTCTATTTTTGTGGAGCTTTCAAAATGTATGTCTTTGTGATAGATCATAGAGCATATGTTCTATATCAATTGTGGCTGATGCATGACTTTTTGCACGCACGTGGACTAAGTAGTTCTGGATCAAATGCTTTACATTGTTCTTAAACCTGTTTTTCTGCTAAAATTCATTGAGCATTCTAGAACTTATTTGAATACCTCTCGAGGCGAAATAAGAAAGGCAGTCATGATTTAACTTAGGAATGACGGTAATAGGCCTTCCTTGGATAATGCGTATTTTGAGCCTAAATTATTAATTTCTTTCTTAAACCCATTATCATACTTTGTCCATTACTTCTTTCTGAGAGTTTGATAATTCTTCCAAATCTTTGATTGTTCTTGATGGATGAAAGTACAAGTAGACGAATTGAGAGGGAAAATATTTGAGTAAATGTCAGGATTTGTTACTTTCAATCATGCATAATGTGTTGAGTTGAAGAAAGGAGAAAATAAAAAAATAGGAAGAAAAATTGAGAAAAACAAAAAGCTACTAGAAAATGTTGAAAGAAAAAAACTAAGAAACAAACAAAAGCAGCATTTGAAAAGAAATGACAAAGAAGAAGAAAAGATGAAAGAGAAAGAAAAAAAAGAGCACATGAAGAGAGCTGGAATAAAAATTTCTGAAATTTTTTATGATCTTGTGCAATATAAATGATGAGTTAAGAATTATTGAGAAAAAGAATGCAAGATTTGCGTGAACTCTGATATGATTGTTATACAAGGTTATGTGTTTTTAATTGGTTTGGTGATAAGAGAGCAAGAAAATTTTAGAATTTATTGGTACGTGTTGTTTATCCTTTTCTTGCAAACTCTCATCTTCTTTGATATTTGACTTTCCTATATCCTTTGTTTGACAGCTACATTATAAACCCTTTAGCCTAACATTACAAGCTTAGAAGTCCTACTTAACCTAAGTAGAATCATGATATGTGTAACACACCACTACAACGTACCCTAAAAGGGCAGGGATGTCACCCCGTCCCGGAGGACAATGGGTTTTTAAAACGAGGTACAAAATATAAAGACAAACCAAAGAAATCAAACTTAGATAAATAACGGAAAAATCTTATTACATCGGCTTAAACATGAGCAAAACTAAACAAAAACAAATATTTGATCGAAAACTTGAACCAACAACTATCTCCTAGAACACAATAGAATGAAATAACAAAAGCTTCAACTATCACATGCCCCGCTTGCTCAGCATAATCTATCTCCTGAAAACATGATATAAAATAGTGTGAGATTAAATCTCAGTAAGTCCTGTGTGTGCACATAGTACTTTGAACAGTTCATGTATGCATAGTGAAAAACATTTGCAGAAATATTCGGCAAGTCATAAATAATTTTCTCTTTGCAAGGAGTGGATTTTTCTCATTGTCACACTTTATACAAAATAAATCATCCACTCGGATAAACAGTCATGTCACCACACGTTAGACACCATGAGGATAAGGCACCACACTTTTGTGCACCTTGCCTGGACCAGATTACCACATGTTGGGCGTTCTGATCAAGGTGAATGTATAGCACACTGGGTGATATACTTCTCCTTCTCTACACCCAACAAAACCATCCAGGTGTCCATGTCGGGAAAATAAATAATACCTTACCAGGTACAAATGCTAGCTCGGACCGGCCTGACCAACCAACACTGTCGCCTTTTCAAGCCGAGCTTATCTTCTGGAGGTGGCCTTCTGTCAGAAGACTTACTCAAGTCCTCCAAGACTAGTATTGTTAGTCTACCTTTATTGAGTACTCAAAGAACATATCCGTCAAATCTTGATTCAAAATATTTCCATATCTTGGCTTTGTAAAATGTGGTTTTCTTTAGAAGAGTTTTCTAAAACATTGAGAGAAGAACAGTTCATGATAAAAATCGTTAGTTTAACAAAACTGCTTAGAGAATAAACATCTACATTTACAACCTAAGCAAACATAGTTTAACAATAGCTTCACAAAGCTTTACCATATAGACTTGCCATCACAGCATTTAACAAACGAATTTATGCAGGGACATACTTGATATGCCTCAGATAAACATGATAAAATCACAGCTTGCTTCCTTCAAATACCCTCCTGATCTAGAATCACATAATATCTTGATCAGGGCCTCAATCGATTCAAACATGCATTAAACTCATTTATTCCCATAACAATTCACAATCCATTATCTACCTCCAAATAAATTATCTACTTCTCAAAGTTCATACATTATGACCCTACATCCATCAAAGTCATGATTAATATATCAAAAAGTTCTTGGCTTGACCCTCACAATTCACATCCATCATTATCACAATAAAACATGGCATTACTATCCATCGAATACGCTTAATTAATTACTCGACTCAAAATATTCATCTATCCCCACCAAGCACATATATCATGCTATCATACTTCCATAGACCTCATCAATCTCATTAGACCTTAACTTCAACATCAAGGGTAAGAATTCCCTTACCTTGAAACAACCGGGTTATCAAGGTCTCGATGCTCCTATGGTGATCGTCCCGAGTTTGTTTGAGAAGAAGAGAAAAGCTACCTTCTTTCCTTCCTTTTGTCTGAAGGTAGCTAAAGAGGATGAAATCAGCCTTTAGGTAGCATGATTCAAGGGAAGGAAAAGAGAAGAATTAATAGAAGAAAGGAATCAAGAGGTTGAGATGATTTTTGCTTACCCTAGGGTGTGATAGACTTTTTGCTAGGAATTGTTCTTGGGATTTTTGAAAATTGCAGAAGACCACTTGCTGGAATTTTCGTGTAGGTAGGAGGGAGTGGTCGGCTACTGTGATTTAGGGTTAGAGAAGTTTGATTTAAGGTTAGATGGTGGTGCTAAGAAGGACTCCTAATGGCTTTAGGTTTCTTAGACAGCAATGGCGAGAATTGTAGCTTGTTGTACCCCTTTTTGCTATTGAAATTGGGAAGGTTTAAGAGGGGAAAATAATCTGGAATTGTTCTCCTATGCTGGCTGAAATATTTTTCAAGAAAATGGCTGTGTGTGTTCAGGTCTTTTTGGCTAATCAAGGAAGAGTTTGCACAGCTTTGGTAACTAGAAATTTTGCACAAAATCTGTGAGCAAAAAGCAAAATTTCTGGACTATTTTCGGCTTCTATTCTACCCACAAATTAGAAGGAAAAAAAATAAGAGTTTTAGGTGCTATGGTTTGGCTTAATCAACAAGGAGTTTTGGTATATTTTGGAGTGCAGAATTTTCATGCATTGCACTAAGCAAAGCTGGCTAAAATTCCTTTACAAAGCTGGCCGAAATTTCTGGTTCATAGGCTGGCCAAAATTCTGGAATTTTTGGTGGATAAAATCTAATTTTGTGTCGCTAAAGTAATCTGATTTTGTGAGGGGTATTCTAGGTGATTTGAGGTAGGGTTTGAAGAGTTTGATTGCACTTAAGAGTGCAAGAATTTCGTGCAGCTTGTGCATGCACAAGGCTGCCGAAATTCTACAGGAAGAAGAAAGAGTAAAACCTAGTTGATTTAGGATTGAAATAAAATTTGATTTGCTAAAGGATTTAGGATAAGATTTTCCTAGTATTGAAAAAGTTTGTTTTGAGCTAAAACACCTTCAAAGTGGCGGCACTAAGCTGGAAAATTTTTCAGATTTTTAGCTAGGGTTCTATGTTCAAAATCAACAAGGTATCTAACTAGAAAAATAACAATTTAGTTCCAACTATCAATTACAAAATCTGATACATTAAAACCAAGCTGGAATCTAATTATTCTAACTAGGATTTTCAAAAATCAAAGAATAAAAGTTGAAAATAAAATTAAACTTTATCCTTATAAAAAATCCTTGAATTTAGGAAATAAATATGGAGACTTTATCTTCTTAGATGATGGCGCTGAAATTTACTAGGATGGCTAGGGTTTTTTGGCCAAAGCATGAAGAAATCTAGAGAAAAGAATTTAAAAGAAAAACTAAGATTCGCAAAAGGTAAGATTCGAACTCGGGTCACCAAGGAAAATCACCAAACCCAACCGCTATTCCAAATCAACTCCGATGATAATATTTCTCTAGGAAATTCTTTTCACCCTAATTCTCATCCCTCCATCTCCTCTACTAAACTTCACTCAAAACAACTCTCAAGTAATGCAACAACACATTTAAATAATTTTATGCAAGCACAATCTTGAAAATCACATGCACCCATGCAAAAATAATTTGATGATGTCACATGAAATGTAAGATGCTATGTAATGCATGGTTTTTTCCCCATAGGTCAAAGGTGGTTTTAGGCGGGGTATTGCAATATGTCTTAGATTAGTGGAGAGAGCGTTTGAAAAATAAGCTTATAGATTGCATATTCTTTTTGAACTAAATTCTTTCCAATGGTTTAAGAATGATGTTTAGCGTTGAGATGGTCCTACTAGTCATTCTTCACTTGCATAAGTCTTGCATTTGTTATGAAAGGTATAGTAACATATGTTTTGTTGTTTTGAATAAAGAAAGTATTGGAAATATTATTTTGAAATTGATTGAGTGATTGTATGAAAACTTATGTTTTTCTACTTGCCCTTGATACTTTACTTGAGGATAAGCAAAGAGCTAAGTGTGGGGGAATGTGATAGAGCCTAAATTAGTCATATATTTTCTAGTTATTTGAGGCTATATTGTGATACATTTTGTTCAATAACTGATCATATTCCTTCATATTTGAGATTTTACCATGGGAAAGGTATTTTGTTCATTATTTCAGATTTTAGGGATAAAATAAGACAAAAACATTGCTAAACAGAGTAGAGGCGGCGCCGGCCATGACAGGAGAACCGGCGCCGGCCACGTGTGTTAGTGTTGTGCCCTAGAGGCAACCTTTTGCACATTGTATATGACACATTTTATTTTAATAAAAGGTATTATTTATCTTACAGTTTCTTTTGTTTACTTTTAAGTAATATAACTGTTCGATAAAGTCCCTAGTACAACACTCTGTTAAGAAAATTATGATAGAGATCATGATATGAGATTTCTACGACATTATATAGTGTTAGTACTTAAATAATCCCTAGTCATAGTATTAATGAGACAGGACATCATTAATATGTTAAGACTAGCATGTGTTAGACTTCCTTATTTGATCAGGCGGTGGTTCTCATATCCGTGAGTATTAAGATACTCAAAGTTAACACATGGATACCTGTTAATGGAACAAATTCACTGAGATAATCACATTGATAACTATTTAGTGCCAGTGATATAATCCCAATACAGCAAACGTGCAAGTATCCTTAGACTTGAGATCTCCAAAGTACTTTGTTTGCTGAGCATTGTACTTTGATTCCAATATCTAAAGCTCGATCGAGGGCCACATATGGGATGGATATTGGGTACATTGTGAGGTAAACGAAAGTAGTTGAGAGGGTCAATAAAGGATTCACCACTCCTAATAGTAGGGGCGAATATCTCGCAGCCATTTGTAGGAATTACTACTCGAGAAATCTTTGGCCAAGGCGATTGTGTATTGAAAACAGTTCCAATTGATACACATCTAGAGTAGTGGGTTATTGGTACAAGTACTATTGTATTTAGGACAAAATTAATTCTGGAGGGAGTTGGCACTAATTCCGTACCCCAAACCGAATGAGATATTGTATGGTGAAGGAGTTAATTGCACTGAAGTTTGTTATTGAAGGGTTCATGTCAAGCCACTTGACTTCCTAGACCCTTGGGTGGTTATGATGTGTTGCTAGATACCGCTCATGATTTGCGAATATGTGTTTATTAATTGATGAATTAATAAACTAATCCTGATTAGAATTAATAGGATTAATTTTAGTTAATTATGGATTATTAATCTCAAAGACGTTTTGATTAATTTATGTTCTCTACCAATTGGCTGGGAAACATAATAGGTCACACACTATAGAGGATTATATACTCAAGATGTTATTTGATAACATAGTGTGGTTAATTGGGAGAAAGAGAAGTTGTTGTGGACAAATTATAGTTATAATTTATTGTCCAAATTGTAATTGTGAGAACTTGATGTTTCCAATTACAATTAGGGAATTCTAATAGGATTAGAATTCTCAGTTTTAGCTAGATTTTTCGGTTATATATATGTGATATAATCGAAACCCTAGTTGAGGTTGGAAAAACGGACACTCTAGGCAACACAAAACCTTCTCTTCTTCTTCTCTCTCTCTCGATTGTTCTTGTTAAGAACCCTAGCCGCCATCTTTTTCTGCTAGCACAGGAAATTATGGTGCTTGAGTATTCCTCTGTATGGATTACTGTTAGAGATAATCACACACTGTAATTATAGTGGTTAGACGTTCAACTCTTGTGAAGTTAGATCAAGAGGATTGCTGGATCGTGCCTTGACTTGAAGAAGAAATTTTGTTCTTCGGACGATCAAGCAAAGGTAAAAAGTTGTTACCTTTATTATTTTTTTGTCTTGTTTTCCACACATAGGCGGGTCCTGAAATGGTATCTCGTTTTATTTTTCACTGTGCTGTATAGGATACGAGCCTGAGATACCCAACAGTGGTATTAAGACATGCTATGTGTGGTCTACGACATTGCTTTGGCATGAAAAACTATTTTCATGTATTCGTGTTTGTCTTTGTTCACCGTGAAAATCGTTTTCACTCGAGTCGAAATCGTTTCGAGCTTTGTGGATTGGGTCCGTAGCACAATATGATTGTGTAAAAGTTATAGCATATTTCGAAAGGTACTTTCTTTATGTGCTAAAAATTTTCTGCAGAAAAATGTTTTCTTGAACATGGTTGTTGCCCTCCATTTCATCTTGTGAATTTGATTTTCTATTTTGTTTTGTTTAAACTAACAAATTAGTTGTTGTTTTGAGCTTCAAAATAGAAAATTATGCTGAGAATTGTTCTCACTAATCTGTTGCAGAAGATTAGGGCACCAAAAACTATTTCTGAAAAATTTTTCTCAAAAATTGCCGCCACTTCTCGACTACAGCTGGCACCGGCTCTGGCCTCCAAATCGGTGCCGGTTCCATTCTATTCGTGATGTCCAAAAATTGTTTTTGGAAGAGAATATTTTTTTAAAAAAAAAAACTAGAACAGAGCCGGCGTCGGCTCTGGCTTCCAAACTGGCGCCGATTTTACTCTGTTTGTGATGTTCTAGCTATTTTAATTTTTTTTTTTTGGAATAGAATTTTGAAAGGGGGACGGCTATTTTAGTTGCCGGAGATGGGACCTAAAAGCATTTTCTCAAAATTAGTTTTGAGACAAGCAATTTTATTTTTCAAAATAGTGATTTTGAAAATTTAAAATTAATGTATTTTTCTAAAATATTGATTTTTGTATTTGTTTTATTTTTCTAAAATAGTCATTTTGGAATAATAAAAAGTATATGTTTATTTTGTTTAAGCATAGTCAATGGCATGGTGGATGGTTATGGACTAAAACTAATTATATATGTTCATGCATTTTACAGTTTTGGTTTTTTATGAAATATGTAACATCCAACCTTTTTACTTCTAATTTTCTACTACCTGTAATGGGATGAGAATTTATATCAACGGCTAGAACAAAAGTTGATCGGTGTATTGAGACAAATACTTTGATGAAATAAAGTTTTGTCGGGACCTGGATGTAATTATTGGATTTGTTCTACCCAGACCCTAAATTTTTGGAAGGCTATTAAGATTAACACAATAAAAATTTTAGGGTACTCTAGAAAGAGAAATTGATCAGTGTAATGAGATGCACGTTTTGGTATGAATTATGTTTCCCGGGGTATCAGGGGCATTTTCGTCATTTTGACCGCGCTCGTGACTTTAACCGTGAATTTGACTAAGTAGAGAGGGAATTGAAGAATTTATGTGTTACCAATAGATTCAGTGGAATTTTTGGAGTTGGATAGTGAAATAAAATATTTTTCCGTTACGGACCCGATTTTAGTCATTTCTGAAGAAAATAGAAATTGCGGTTAGAAATGGGATGTGTGGCTTCTTATGATTGGTGGATGAAAATAAGTGTTGTTTAGTATTGGTTAATGAGGTCAAGTGCTTCTATTTGATTGATTGTGATAAGTTGAGATAATTTAAAGGGCCCACAAGAAATAAATAACAATAGCCCACAAGCATGAGAAGTTTGACCAAGTTGGACCACCTTTTTGACCTCATTTGACCAAGCTTAATTAAGCTAATCTTGATTTGAGTAAGTTAATCATGGTTGACTATGCATGGCCATACAAGATTAGGAAATATCTATTAATTCTTGAGAATTCTAGGAATTTATACACTCAATCACCATATGGACCAATAAAAACTCACCAAGTGTTGATTCTATGAATGGTTACAAGAAAATTCATGCAAGAACTTTCAAAATAATTCCATAGAAGTCGTGAATATTCCAAAGAACACCTAAGTAGCTAAGTGGACCAATCAAGGACTTCCAAATGTTAAGGCCATTTAATGCACCTTTGACTTGAAAACCATATTCCTCTATATATAGGCCATGAAGGCCAACTAAAATGGCCTTAGATAGCTAGAATTTCAGAGCAAACAAGAGAGAAAAGAGAGAAGAGAAAAGAAAAGGAAATAGAGAAGAAAGAGAGAGAAACTGGAAATAGAGAGGAGAGAAAGAGAGAGAGAAAAGCAAGAAGATGCTTGGACTATTTAGCCTGCAAACGCAGCAAAGAAAAGGTAAAGATCTACCTTACTTGAAGTAAAGTTATTATATAAAGCATGGAGATCATTTTGGTATATATATTGTGAGAAGTTTATGTGTGAATTATGGAAACTAGTTAAGTGAAGTTGTGTGAAAGCTGTCCTTGTGTGCAGAAAATTCTGGGAGGTTTTATGTTCAGTAAATCTGTAATGTTTCTGGATTTGAATAAAGAAGGCATATCTTGGTAGCTAAGGATCGGATTTATGGATCAAAAGTTATGGTGAAAATAGAAAAAGGTGCCAAATCAGTAACAGGATTTTACTACTGGATCTTTGTGTTCAAAACTGAACAAAATGGACAACAGAATTGGTACTCCATAAACTGGATCTTGTAAAGAAATGTCTTAAGGATATTTTACAATTGGTTTGACATCATTTGGATTTGTGGATTAAGAGTTATGGGCAAAACAATTTAGGGTGTCATACTGGAAAATTGCAGAATATTAAGGAAAGAATGAATAGTGAAACTAAGTCAAAACTACTGAGGCTATTTTTGCCCAGTACCGTGATACTGGAACCATAGCTCTAAAAATGGCCTACACTAAATTAAATTTAAGAGTCTTACGGTCATTTTGGTATATCATGGAGCCAAATCGGAGCTGTAAATTGAAAGTTATGTGTAAAACAAAATGGTGTGTCAAACCAGTAAAATTCCAGAAAGTAGTCCGAAAATGAATGGACTTAAGGGTGACTACTTATATGATTTTGGATAAATTAATTGGGGAAACATGAAGTGAATCCCTTGTTTATGAAAGGAGGAAGGATGTGGGAAAAGGAAAATGAAAGAATTGATCAAACGACGGAAAAACGACGCGAACAAAAGTTAAATGTTTTCCTTGACCGACGGCTAACCATCGACCTCGTCAGCTAACCGTCGGGCACGTCAGCTACCCATTGGCTATTTTTCAGCCAAACACTAATTGACCCGGAAACGATGTTTGATGTAGGTTTAGCGATAAACGGTTAACAGAACATCGAAAACAGTAGAAACAAAGGTTAAACGGGTATGAACGAAAATGATTGCTTAGGACACGAGGTGAGTCCCTTGGATTTCTAAAAGTCTTTCTAAAGTTAGTGTGCGTTGTTTTTTCCATTAAATGCTATATTATATGCCATATGGAACATTTTATGGAAATATGTTCGGAAACATTGAATTTAATCCTCTTTTGGAATTATAATTGTGGATTTCTTTAAATGAGTTTCTTTTTGGAATCAGATAGTCGGAAAATGTTCCAAATGTCCTCATTGGAACATTTTATGAAAGCCTTTGGAACTCGGGTATTCGGAAAATGATCGAAATATCCTTATTGGAACTCTTGTGAATATTTCTCAAATCGAGTAAGGGTAAAATGACCCGAATACCCTCAGAAAGCCTTTTAGAAATTGGGTATCAGTAAAATAGCCTGAATACCATTGGAAATGAATTTTGTGATCAAGTACGGGGAAAATAAACCAGTTACTCTTAGAAGCAAGTTTTGATGTGTAAATTGAACCCTTTATCTGGTTTCATCATGATTTTGGAAAAATGTTGTCTTGCCCCAAAAACTGTTTGATGTGAAAATTCTATAAGATTAGATAACCCTTTGGCTTGATCAGTCAGACGGGGTTGGTGACATTGAGTACTCAGCAAGGGCTCTGATCTTTATACTAGCTCATGTTAGAGATAGAAAACCCTAAGTAACTGGATTAGTTCTGGGGATTATCTTACTCCAAATAGAGTGACAGGACATTGAGATGAGTCATCCTGACTAGCCGTTTTGAGCCTGGCAATTGCCTATTGATTATGATGGTGGATTGTTCACATGATTCTGGGCGAGTACACTCGATGTGTTCAATCTCTTGCCACCTCAATGGTGATTGACGTCAGGATTGGGACCCTTAGTTTATTGTGGCAAGTAAAAGATCCCTAAGTGCAAGGTGAGGTACATTTGTACAGTACTCACCGTTCTGGCATGACACGGGTAACGTGCTGTAAGGCGCAGTCCCTGGTATAAGAGATCATATAGCCGAAGGCAAGGACTGCGGCACTTGCATACAGGCCGACCTTCTGTTGGAGAAGTGCCTGTGATTAGAAAAAAAAATAGGGTAATGATTTGAAAGTTGAAACACTATTTTCCAAAAAATTGTTGAGTTCTGAATACACTCTTTATTAAGGAGTTTCGGATTCATTTCTAATGAACAAATGATATGTTATTTCATAAAAGTTTTGTGTACTCTGCTTCTTTAATAAAACATTAGCACACACGGAACTCACTGAGTGATTTTTCACTCACACGTGTCTTTTACCTTACCCTTTTGTAGGATCTGGAGTTGAAAGGATCTAAGGATAGAGGACGATAGCACAGTGACAACAAAATAAGTTCAGACGTTTCACTTTTTGGATAATGTACCTTATTACTGAGGTTGAATGGAAACTTTTATGTATGAAATTCTTTATTACTTGTGCACACTTGACCATCAATATGGGTTCTTGTATGAATCTGGACTTGCATACTCTGTTGATTTCTATTATAAAGACCCCTTGTCTGGGTAACTGGACAGGGTGACACCCGGTGTTGATATGCTTCCACTGTACTTTTAGTAGGGGTGTTAAAAAATAGGGCCTGCGTATCTTGCCTTCTCTAGAATTTTTGTGTAATTATCTTCTCATCTAACTCCCTTCGATTGTAATTCGAGGTTTTCTCTCTTTAGGAAATTATGTAATTAGTTTACATATGTTAGATAGGAGAAGAATTATTCTATTTTGGAGATGGCTTCCAAAATAAGGCGAGAAGGTAAAACCTTCTACTTAAATCATACATAAACACATAGGGTTAACTATATTAATTTCTTTTATGGCTCAAAGAAATTAATTTAGGGTAAAGTCCATAACCATACCGCGTAATCGCTTTATTACCATGATTATCAATTATGTAATTCATTAATTTTTATGCATGTCATTCAATGAAATCACTAAAAGGAACAAATCCCTTAACTAATATTAAACCTAACTCCTTCCGTCAATATAGTAAGAACGAGAGTCCTTTTTCGAGACCAGGTTGTTGGGCAAACCCAAGCCTACTTGACATCGGACATGTTCAAGCTATGGAGTTCAATTCCATTGGAATTAAATTCCTAATTAATGGGTCCAGTTTAACTAAATTTTTTTATCCCAGTTAGGCAAACTCAAGCATAAAGAAATTTAGAGAAAATGTTAGGGTAGCTTAATAGGCTTTAAGATTAAAAGCTGTTAATCACCCAATGATCCGGTAGTTACATACGATGTAATTGGTATTGGATACCTACCAATGAACTTAGGGGTGGCATGTTGGGCAAATCCAAGGTTATTCTTAAGGAATTTGGATACAGGTCCACTAGAAAAGCTTCCCTGAATCAGTAGTGGGGGCAATTGGTTTGAGTAAAATAGTGGAGTAAAAATGCGTTTAATTAAAGTCCTAATTATTTGTATATCATGTGTATATGCAAGTAGTTAATGCTCTCTATCTTTACATATAGGTCACTTGCATCATGTCAACAAACTTGAACTTACATAGCATCTTGGAAACCAACAAGTTAATCGAATAAAACGATCTCGACTGGTATAGAAATTTGAGAATCATTCTGAAATTGAAAAAGTTGCTCTACGTGCTAGATGTTCCTATTCCACCACCACCAGCTCAAGATGCTCATGCTAGTGAGCATGCTATCCATAAGAGGCACAAGAAGGATAGTGATATAGCATCATGTATTATGCTGGCATCCATGACTCCCGAGTTGCAAAAACAACACAAGCATATGGATGCTTAATCGATTATACTACATCTTCGAGAGTTATTTGATGCCTAAGCCAAAATAGAGAGATATGAGATCTCAAAGCAACTATTTTGTTGCAAAATTACAGAGGATTCTTCTATGGCACTCATGGGTTGAAAATGCTGGGCTTAATAGAGAAGCTTGAATCTCTCAAGTTTGCGATGGATCATGACTTAAGTGTTGACTTAATTTTTCATTCTTTAGCTAATAGTTTCTCATAATTTATGATTAACTATCAGATGAACAAAATTGAGTCCACCATTCCTAAGTTGATCAATCTTCTCAAAACTGCGGAGTCCTCTATGAAGAAGGATTGCAATGCAGTTTTAATGGTAGAATCTTCCTCTTCTAAGAAGAAAGTTCGAAAGAAGAAAAAGAAGGCTCCCATAAAGCCCAAAGGTGGTGTGAACAAGAAGGACGTAGCTACCAAGGGCTGATGCCATCATTGTGGGAAGATGGGCCACTGGAGGCACAACTGTAAAGCCTACTTGGAGACCATTAAGGACAAGAAGCAGAAGAAGAAGCTTACAAGTACTTCTACTTCTTCTTCAAGCATGTTTATGATTGAGATAAATACTGCCTTTAGAAATAAGATATAGGTATTAGATACCGGATGTGGATCTCATTTGTGCAATAACTTGCAGGGACTAAAAAGCAGTAGAAGGCTAGAGAAAGGCAATGTGGACCTACGTACTGCAAATGGGGCAAAGGTTGCTACACTTATTGTAGTGACATACGAGCTAAACCTGCTTTTGGGATTAATTCTAGAACTGCAAAACTGTTATTTCATGCCGATTTTCATGAAAAACATTATCTCAGTTGCGTGTTTAAACTTATGTGGATTTTATTTAATATTTAAGAATAAATATTGTTTTTTTTTCATTGAATGATATTCATTATGGTTTAGCAATTTTGGTTAATGGCTTATATGTTCTAGACTTGGATAATCCAATTCTCAAATATAAACAATAAGAAACCTAAAATAGATAACTTTAACACCTCTTACTTATGGCACTGTCGTTTGGGCCATGTAAAAAAAAATCGTGTTTCTAAGTTACACAAGCTTGGTGACTTAGGGTCATTTGATGATGAATTATATGGCACATGCCAGTCTTATTTACTAGGTAAAATGACTAAAACTCTTTTTACAAGTAAGAGGAGGTTACAACTATTAGAACTTATACATTCTGATGTATATGGCTCAATGTCAATACAAGTAAGAGGAGGTTACAACTATTTCATAACCTTTATCAATGACTTCTCATGATATGGATATTTGTATTTAATGAAATACAAATTTGAGGTCTTTGAAAGGTTCAAAGACTTCAAGAATGAAATAGAGAATAACTTGGCAAAAGTATTAAGACTCTAAGATCTGATCAAGGAGGAGAATACTTAGCCAAGAGTTTCTGAGCTATCTTAGAGATAAGGGGATATTATCTTAATAGACTCCACCACATACACCTCAATATAATGGTGTATCTGAGAGAATGAATTGAACCTTTTTAGATATGGTACGGACCATGATGGCTTCGTCAGACCTACCAAAATCGTTTTTGGGGTATGTACTAGAGACTTCTGTTTATATAATAAACAGAATTCCGACAAAATCAGTTGATACTACCCCATTTGAGATGTTCTTTGGTAAGAGACCAAAGTTATCTCACTTGTGAGTTTGTGGTTGCCCTACCTTTGTCAAAAGGCTACAGTCAAACAAACTTGATAGTAAGTTTAACAAGTGTTTGTTTGTTGGATATCCGAAGAAATCTTTCGGATATTACTTCTACCTACCCTCCAAAAATAAATTGTTTGTTTTGAAGCATGCTATCTTCTTAGAGAAGGAGCACATGCTCAAAGGTGACAGTGGAAGTAAGATTGAACTTAGTGAAGTTCATGAAGATCAAGCAAATGAGGATCAACTGTCTAACCCCACATCTATTGAGAGAATAGATGAACCTTCAAATACATAATAACCTCGTAGATCTAGTAGGATACGTATGGCACCTGAGAGATATGGATTTATCATTAGTGACCACAATGACGTATTGCTCATAGATGAAGATGAGCCTAATACCTACAAGGATGTTCTGAATAGTTCAGAATCTGGCAAATGGCTTAAGGCTATGAAGTCAGAGATGGATTCCATGTATGACAACCAAGTATGGACTTTAGTTGACCACCCAAAGGAATTAAACCTATTAGGTGCAAGTTGGTTATCAAGAAGAAAACGGACATGGATGGTAACTTAATTACCTATAAAGTACGACTAGTGGCGAAGGGTTATCGTCAACAACATAGTATTGACTATGATGAAACCTTTTCACTAGTAGCCATGTTAAAATCCATCAGGATACTCCTAGCCATTACTGCTCATCATGATTATGAGATTTGGCAAATGGATGTGAAAATAGCTTTTCTAAATGGAAATCTGACTGAGAAAGTGTATATAACACAACTTGAGGGTTTCACATCCAGTGATGACACAAAGGTGTGCAAGCTGCAAATGTCATGCCTCGTGCCCGCAGACCTGGGAGCGCGACTATGGAACTAGCAGCACCTACGGTTAACTACTTGGCCACCATCCTCGCTGGGCCAAAATGGATATCCCAAGTTGACAATGGGTACTTAGGCCCATCCTTATATACCATACACACTTCTCATCCCAATCCCATGTGGGATTGGAGTATCACATTCACCCCTCCTTTAGGCCCAAGCATCCTCACTAGGCCCATACTTAGGGGCCAAACACAGGGCGGCATAGGATTCTAGAGGTAGCTCCTACCGTGCACGGTGTAGCACTTAGTTCCCATACTAGGGGCTAGTTACCATCTCTGATACCAAATGTCACACCCTGTGCCCGCGAACCCGGGAGCGTGACTATGGCCCTAGCAACACCCACGGTCAACTACTTGGCCGCCGTCCTCGTTGGACTAAAATGGATATCCCAAGTTGACAATGGATACTTAGGCCTATCCTTATATACCATACACGCTTCTCATCCCAATCCCATGTGGGATTGGAGTATCATATTTAATGTGAAACCCTAACTAAAACCAACCCTAGAGTAAGGGGTTGGGATGCATAACATACTTTCTTGCATGCATAAATATATTTTTGAATGATTTCATGTGCTTTGGATTTGTGATTTATAGTCTAGAAGGCTTAATTGTGCTTGTTGAGTAGGAAGGGCAAAATGGTAATTTTACTTGAAGTAAAAATAGGGAGATAGCTTGAGGTTTAAGTGGGAAGAATGTTTAGGAGATAAAATAAGAACAAAAGATATTGTGGTTTAGTGGTTAGAACTTTGGAATTAATCTCTAAGATCTTGAATTCAAATCCCATCATTTAAGTTTTAGCATGATTAATTTTATTTTGTGTAGGATGGATTATTTTCAGACTTTGCATGCCATAGGAAGGAGTAGGAGTGATTGACTTAAGGGAGACGTGAAGGGAATGTCTTAATCCTACTCTTGTATCCTACAAGAATTCTTAAGGGATTCCTGTCCTTTATTCCCTAGCTTACCTTAATCTCTACCAATTAAGTTCATTCAATTTATCCAAAAACATATTTTATTTCCAAAAATTTCATCAATGTTTATTGACCTTGGAATTTCAAAAATGGCTCTTAGAGGATAGAGTTTTGGCTGAAAATATGGAAGGGTTATGAAAGGTTCCCAAGAGAAATAATCTCCATGGTTGAACCTTCAAAACTCCACTCCATAGTGTTCATCTTCTCCATGGTAGGAATCTGAATTTTTTTCCACCTTCTTGGTCAGTCTAGTTTTCAAAAACTTCAACCATTTTTCTTACTCAAAGGCTACCTGAAAAATGGCCAACTTGTTCAGCTGGAAGACTGAAAAACTTTGCCAAAATTTGGACTACACAAAGTGTAACACCCCATCTTTTCCTCTTGTTGTAGTGGGCCGAGCTCAGGTGGGATGTTGCCCCGTCTAAAATCTCAGACTATGGGTCTTTATAATGATTTAATCTTAAAGTAAGTAGGTAAAGTCGAAACTTAAGTAAATCTATGAAACATGCTCTTTATTTATACAAACATATGAGTCACGATGGTACATTGTCATAGTTCCCAAAATACATAAGCTGAAACATCTCGTAGTCTGTATACAATGATCACTCCAAAGGATTTGCTATCCAGTGCTATAGAAGAAGTCTTGGAGTACCGTCGTTATTCTTCAGCTCCAATCCCTAAAAAAGAGACAAATATACGTGTGTGTGTTATACTCAGTGAGTCCCGTGGGTGTGCCAGTGTTTTGCTTAGAAGAGTAAGACGATTTTTAAAATCTTTGCTGAAGAAATTTTATAACAGGGAAAATAGCAGTGATTGATAAATTTTGGACATTTTATCATGTCCGTTCAAAAAAAGTAATTTCCAAACATATGGCCCCTCATTTTAATAAATTGTGGGTTCTTCCCCTTTTGGAAGTGCGACCCGTGTACAAAGTTCAAAGAACTTCGCCTTCGGTTGCACGGTTTCTTGTGCCAGGGACTGCGCTTTACACACGTGACCCATGTCAGGCTGGAATGGTTAGCAGTGTACAAATGTACCTCACCATGTACTTAGAGATCTTTTACTTGCCACCATCAGCCAGGGGTCCCAATCTTGACGTCAATCACCATCAAGGTGGCAAGGAGTTAAACGCCCCAAACATCCCATCCTTATTCCAGCGAATGACTCAAAATAACAAGTGTTCACAAATGCATTCACAAACACAGCAATTGCCAGGGACTAAACGGCTAGCCAGGACGACTTATCCTAATGTCCTATCACCCTGTTTGGAGTAAGACAATCCCCAGAACTAGCCAGGTTACTTGGGGTCGTCTATCTCTAACATGGACTAGTACAAAGGTCAAAGTCCTTACTGAGTACTCAACGCAACAATACCAACCCCATCTGACTGATCAGGCCAGAGGGTCATTTGATCCCACAGGATCTTCAAATCAAAACATTTTGGGCCAAAACAACATTTTCCAAAATCATGTTGAAACCAGATAAAAGGTTGTATTCACACATCAAAACGTGTTTCCAAAAGCAACCCGGTTATTTTTCCTGTACTTGATCACAAAAGTCATTTTTCCAAGGGTATTCGGGTCATTTCACCCATGCCAAATTCCAAAAGACTTTTTGAGGATATCCGGGTCATTTTACCCTTACCCGATTTGAAAAATATTCACAAAAGTTCTAATAAGGATATTTCGGTCATTTATCGAATACCCGAGTTCCAAGAGTTTTCATAAAATATTTCAATAAGGATATTTGGATTATTCTCCAAATACCCGATTCCAAAATTTTCCATTTTTCAGAAATTCCAAATATTTAATCCGAAAAGGACTAAATTCACAAAATTCGTGTTTTAAACATCCAGTAAGGTTTCCAAGCTGAATATGAAATTTATTTGAGTCAGAAATAGCATAAAAGCAAATGTTACTCATGTAAACCTTACACATATTCGAGGATTTCAAAAATGGCATAAAACATAGCATTTTATAGAAAATCAAAGCACACTAGCCTTCAAAAATGTTTAGAAATCAATGGGATTCACCTTGTATAATAGGTCGAAGCTGTACTTGTGTATAGTCCTAAAGGAGTTCCCTCGACTTGATTCACCTACACCATTAGTATATCTCCGTATTATTACTTAATGAGTTCAAAGACTTAATGGTTCTAATAAGGTTTCTAAGACTTTCTTAAAGAAATAAATGGATTAATGCCTTTAATGGTTTTCTTGGTTTTACAGCTTTACCACCCTTCACCATTTTTCATATAACTTATTCAATATAGGTCCGAATAAGGTGAGGTTACTTCCCTAATTTTCCTAAGACATCCCTCTATCACTTTGAGGTCATGAGACATATAATCTCCATCCCATTTTGTACAGTTTCTCAGTTACTTTCACTGTTCCGAGCTTTGGAATTCAGTTTTGCCATCTTCCAGTGTTTTGTACATATCTCTTTTGTTACAGGTCCAAATGAGGTAACATTACTTCCAAAATACTCCTAGGACATTTATATATCAACTTCAGGTCATGCAGTATTCAAATATCCTTCTATTTTATTCAATTTTGCAGCTAAGATTACTGTCCCGAGTTGAAATTCACAATTACAGTTTAGGAGCTCAACTTGTTTTAACTTATTCCCATGGTTTCTTCAACATATCCTGCCTCAATTAAACCCTTCAATACTTCGTCTAACATCCCAATATCATTATTCTAATATGTTTTCATTCCCATCACTTCTCTTTTGTTCAAACAAACAAATTATTCCAAGCTTACCAAACCAGTAAATTTTTAACAGCTTTCACCATTCTTACTATTCATAATCTTTTAGCCATTCAAAACCCTCACAACCTCCTCACAACTTGTTCCAAATCCTTTCTAACTAGTCTAGGACATGTTTAGAATCATTATTCTCAATTTTCAGTCATATCTACTCAGATTTCCTTTGATATTTTCAAACATCACAAGCTAGTGAGTTGTTAATAACATATGGCTGTCCTTGTTTTCTTTATCACTTCCATCTTTTTTCTTTTCAAATGTTCAGCATACCATCACTCCAATACAGCTCAAATGAACTGAAAACCATGCTCAACCCATCACCACACCAACCGGTCAGTCCAACATCCATCACAACACTAAAGTATTTTTATTACTCAACATCAACAATTCATATGCAATTAGCTAGCTTCCAACTTCTAGTATCACTTTCTTAGGCTTTTTAAGAGTGATCCCTTACCTTTCCAAGATGAGGGCAAAGCTGTATACTCCTTTCCTTCCTTTCTTCTCCTTCCTTTCTCCTTGCTGCAGGTTTCTTTTTCTTCCTCCTTGCTGCCGGTTGTCTTCTCCTTGCTCCCTTGCTGCCGGAAATCTCCCTCTCTCCCTTAGTCTCTCTTTTTCTTATTTTTCCTCTCCTTTCTTCACTTTTCTCGTTTTTCTTCTTCTCCTCCCAGCTTTGGCTGAAATTCTCCCCTCCTTACTCCTATTTATAGAGCTTAATCCTCTTGGTCTTGCTTTAAGGTGAGTTAGCATTTCTAGAAGTCTTTAGACTTCTCTAGTATTCTCAAGAAGATTAAGGATTATGCTAGAAAGTTGTAGAACCTCTTAGAAACTTATAGAATCTCTTAAAACATCTTAGGGCTAATATACACTTAATCATGATTAATTTACCCTAAGCTAGTTTGGCTTAATTATGATCACTTGCCCTAATCTAGTTTAACTTAATTAAGCTTAATTAAGGAAGTCTAAGAATGGTTAATCTTGGTCAAAAATGTCATGCTTGTGGGCCATCTTCATTTATTTCTTGTGGGCCCCCTAAAATATCTTGTATATAATATAATATAAATTAAGATATTTGTGATATTAGTTGTTATATATATATATATATATATATATATATGATAATAGTAAAAATAATATAATAATTCAATATAATTATTGAATTTAATATTACCAAGAAATATTTGTATTAAATAATAGACATATAAAAATAATAGTAATGGATAATAGAATAAAAGTAGTAATAATAATATTATCATTAAACTACAATAATAATGATGGTAAAATAAAATAATAACAATTTAGTAATAATACTAATAATACTATTATTAATAATAATAGCACTAGGGATGGCCATTCTATAACATTAGGAATAATAATATTATTTTATAGCCTTAGAAATACTTTTAATAATATGGAAGGGAAAATATATCATTAATTCCTTTATATATATATATATATATATATTCACTTTGAACGACGGGTTATTACACAAAGCTGTGCAAACCAGAAAAAAAATTCTAGGCAACTTCAAATGCTTAGCAGTCCAAAAACAAGCTGCTTCTTCCACCTTTCAAACCAGCAATTCATCTATGCCTTTCCTCCGTAAAGAAGGCTGGAAACCAACCTTAAAGGACCCTCCAATACCTCTTCAAAATCACTGTAAGTCGGCTGGAACATTGCAGGAAAAACTACACAAAAATTCCAGCAAATCATGCAAAAATCAAACTAGAAATTCCAAACTTGCTCCCTCTTCAAACCTTGTCCGAAATTCATTTCAATTTTCTGTGAAAACAACCTTAGTCAGCCATGAACTGAACTTTATCACCTCCTTCATTGATCTGCACGAAAAGAGCTCCATAGCCACTTCTTAAATCGCTACAATTAAGCCTTCAATTGGAATTCAAAAATTCAGCAAATTACTCCATTAAAAAATTAAGCCTCAACCAACCAGAAATTTTCTCCACCATAACACAGAATTTCGGCCACCCTATAGCTTCTTCAACCTTATGCATCTCAGCAAAACCTCAACTAATTCCAGTCGGCCATAGCAGCTCCAAGGACCTCCATCAACCAAGCTATTCTTACCATATTTTCTACTTTAATTCACTCCCTAAATTACTTCTTTTGAATTTCAAGCAACCAGCTTTCCTTCTTTTCCCTAATCTGAAAATTCAATCACAAGGATTCTCCAATCCATTTGGCCAACACCACTCAACAGATTTCGTCCAGCCTTCTCTCCATTCTCCCCATTCTCTCCATTTCTGCAAAGAACACCAACAACACACACCACCAGTCTCCAGGCCTAAGACCACTCTAAACACCTCCAATCTTTCCCAAAAACTCCAGATCACATCTACTCACCCTCCAGAATCCATTTTGGTATTTTATAACATCAAACGTTGAAAATAAAATTCTGCTACAGGATAAAAAAACCAGAAATTTTCTTGAAAGTTCAAGAACTCTCTCAAGGTAACCATGAACGATTATCTTCATCTTCTTTTCTCTTCAATCTTTAAAATAATACACACACACACACACACACACACTCTCTCTCTCTCTCTCTCTCTCTCTCTCTCTCGGCCAAAATGGTTGTTTCAACCATGGCCATTTTCTCTTCTTCCTTCTTGGACGGATAAAGCCTTCCAAGCCTGTGGATTCTTTTGAAACTTCATCAAGGAAGTCATCAATCGATTATGTCTCTTTAACCCTCTCCTTAATTCAAAGATCATGTCTCTTAGATGTTGTTAGAAAAGGATGGATTATGATTGGAGATTGAGTATGTGTTTGTATGAAGGAGTTGGGATTGAAGTATGAGGATGTTTTGACATGATGGAGTTTTATGATATTTTATGGTTTGTTGCATGCTTCATGTCGTGAGTTAGTATGAATGATTAAGCATGATATATATTATGTCACCTTTGGTGAATAGGGTTTTATGTTCTTGTATTCTTGTTGAAACCATGAATATGATTATGTTTAGTGAAGTTTGGATCTTGTGATGGTAGTTATAGATTTAAGTCTTCATTCATGAATTGAATGGTTTGTTGATTGGTGTTAGAGTTTATATCTATGATTATTGTTAGCATTAGGAGAATTATGATCATGACCTTGTTGATCCTAAACTATTAAAGTTAGCCAATTTTATTACATTAATACAAATTAATTCTATATTTTCTTCTAATGATTCCAAAAACCCTAGGAGGGTTTGGAATTAGATTGCTATATGAAATAATGATATTTTAGCCAAATAAATGATATCTTTTATTAAAAATAAAACATATAAATATTATATATAATAATAATATTAGATAAAGCCTTTTATATAAATAATCATAAGAGGTAAAATATTAATCTTATATGTCATATATTCATAAATACTATTAAAATTTATTTAATATCTTTTAATCAAAATATATTAAAATTTAATTTTTATTAATTTTATTTATCAATTATTTTATAACTATTAATTATTAATTAAGAGAATAGTAATAATTTTTTATTTTAATAATATCATCTAGGACTTAGGACCCTTCATTAAATAAACCCTAGTTTATTTATTAACAACAAAGATTATATTTGGACCTATAACTTATTAGTAATTATTTCACAATCCCTAGTTATTTTGTTATCAAGCTAGATTTATTTTATAAAATCCTTTTTTATTATCATAATCTGAAAATTCAATCACAAGGATTCTCCAATCCATTCGGCCAACACCACTCAACAGATTTCGTCCAGCCTTCTCTCCATTCTCCCCATTCTCTCCATTTCTGCAAAGAACACCAACAACACACACCACCATTCTCCAGGCCTAAGACCACTCTAAACACCTCCAATCTTTTCCAAAAACTCCAGATCACATCTACTCACCCTCTAGAATCCATTTTGGTATTTTATAACATCAAACGTTGAAAATAAAATTCTGCTACAGGATAAAAAAACCAGAAATTTTCTTGAAAGTTCAAGAACTCTCTCAAGGTAACCATGAACGATTATCTTCATCTTCTTTTCTCTTCAATCTTTAAAATAATACACACACACACACACACACACACACTCTCTCTCTCTCTCTCTCTCTCTCTCTCTCTCTCTCTCTCTCTCTCTCTCTCTCTCTCTCTCTCTCTCTCTCTCTCTCTCGGCCAAAATGGTTGTTTCAACCATGGCCATTTTCTCTTCTTCCTTCTTGGACGGATAAAGCCTTCCAAGCGTGTGGATTCTTTTGAAACTTCATCAAGGAAGTCATCAATCGAGTATGTCTCTTTAACCCTCTCCTTAATTCAAAGATCATGTCTCTTAGATGTTGTTAGAAAAGGATGGATTATGATTGGAGATTGAGTATGTGTTTGTATGAAGGAGTTGGGATTGAAGTATGAGGATGTTTTAACATGATGGAGTTTTATGATATTTTATGGTTTGTTGCATGCTTTATGTCGTGAGTTAGTATGAATGATTAAGCATGATATATATTATGTCACCTTTGGTGAATAGGGTTTTATGTTCTTGTATTCTTGTTGAAACGATGAATATGATTTTGTTTAGTGATGTTTGGATCTTGTGATGGTAGTTATAGATTTAAGTCTTCATTCATGAATTGAATGGTTTGTTGATTGGTGTTAGAGTTTATATCTATGATTATTGTTAGCATTAGAAGAATTATGATTATGACCTTGTTGATCCTAAACTATTAAAGTTAGCCAATTTTATTACATTAATACAAATTAATTCTATATTTTCTTCTAATGATTCCAAAAACCCTAGGAGGGTTTGGAATTAGATTGCTATATGAAATAATGATATTTTAGCCAAATAAATGATATCTTTTATTAAAAATAAAACATATAAATATTATATATAATAATAATATTAGATAAAGCCTTTTATATAAATAATCATAATAGGTAAAATATTAATCTTATATGTCATATATTCATAAATACTATTAAAATTTATTTAATATCTTTTAATCAAAATATATTAAAATTTAATTTTTATTAATTTTATTTATCAATTATTTTCTAACTATTAATTATTAATTAAGAGAATAGTAATAATTTTTTATTTTAATAATATAATCTAGGACTTAGGACCCTTCATCAAATAAACCCTAGTTTATTTATTAATAACAAAGATTATATTTGGACCTATAACTTATTAGTAATTATTTCACAATCCCTAGTTATTTTATTATCAAGCTAGATTTATTTTATAAAATCCTTTTTTATTATCTAGCCTTAAAGTTTGGGACATTAGGGTCATGATTGTAGTAAGTTGAACTAGGATTATTTATGGAAGCAAATTTGGCTTGTGTTTACCCCAGGCGGGGTTAGGTTAGCTTTTGAGGATCTTTGAATTAGCTCAAGCAAAGGATCAGGTAAGCTCCTGCATAAAACTTGTTCGATGTAAAAAGGTTACTATGGCAAACCAAATGAGAAGTGTATGGAGACTCATTCTTATAAAGGCAATTAAGGACTGTTTTCTTTCTTGTTTTAGTTAAGTAAATTATTTGAAAATCAACAAGCAGTTTTACGCAAACACCAAACTCTTTCTAAAATCAACTTCGCCACGGACTTTAGAAACCCTTAATTGCCATTTCCAAATAAAGTAATATTTTATCAGTTTTCTCCCAAGTGGGACAATCAAACGTTGAGTACTCAATAAGGGTAGGCTAGTAGTACTAGTTTTGAGGAGTAAGAGCGAGTCTTCTAGCAGGAGGCCACCTCCAGAAGATGAACTCAACTTGGAGAAATGATAGTACTACTTAGTCATGCTGGTCCGAGCTAGCAGATTTCAGTCATGTGGACTGTGTGTTGTCGAAGTGGACAACCGGTTTGTTTAGGTGTAGGGAAGGAGGAGTATCTTACCCAGTAGGCCGTACACCTACCTTTTGTCAGTCTGCACAAAGTGTGGCATTTTGACCATTATATGGTTATGGGGCCCAACGTGTGGTAACCCTTAGTTGCCTTTTTGAGTGGTTGCATTTATTATGCACTTGTATGGTTTGAAAAGAGGAAAACACCACTCTTTATTTTAACCTTATTTATTGCTTGCCAGCATTTTCTCTTATGATTTTTTTTTTCAACTCGCATACATGAACTGTTTTACCTGAACACCCAAAGAACACATGGACTTACTGAGACTTTTATCTCATCACCCTTTTATGCGATGATTTCAGATCGATCCTGCTATGGGGATGAGTAGCTAGACTGTTGCCTTCTTAAAGACTTTGTGTTATTTATTCTATATGTTGCTTCGAGAGATGATAGTGAACAATTTATTTTGGATTTGTTCTTGAATTTTTGGGTTGTAATAAGTTTCAATTTTAAAGTATTATTTTATTTTCGTTTGTGTGTCCTAGTTATAAAAACCCTTTGTCATTTGGACGGGGCGACATCCCCGGCCCTATTGGGCCTAAGTTGTGGGGTGTTACAACAAAGGTCCATTTATGGACTTAATCAAGCTTCAGGGAGTTGGAACATACGTTTTGATGAAACAATCAAAGAGTTTGGTTTCATTCAAAACATGGATGAGCCTTGTGTATACAAGAAGGTTAGTAGGAGTGCAATCGTTTTCTTATTGCTTTATGTAGATGACATATTGTTACTAGGAAATGATATACCTGTCTTACAAATGGTCAAAGTTTGGTTGTCCAAATAATTCTCCATGAAAGACCTTGGAGAAGCAACCTATATTCTCGAAATAAGGATCTATAGAGATAGATCCGCAAGGTTCTAGGTCTTTCGCAGTCTACATACATAGATAAAGTGCTAAAGAGGTTTAGCATGGATCAATCCAAAAAGAGATTCTTACCCATGTCACTTGGTGAAAGCCTTTCAAAGTCAATGTCTCCCAAGACATACGTTGAAAGGGATTACATGAGTAAGATTCTATATGTCTCGGCGGTTGGATCTATCATGTACTCTATGATATGTACTAAGCCCAATATATCTTGTGCTCTCAGTTTAACGAGCAAATACTAATCTGACCCTGGTGAGGGTCATTGGACCACTATAAAGAACATTCTTAAGTACTTTTGAAGAACTAAGGATGTGTTCTTAGTATATGGAGAAGGTGATTTGAAAATAAACGGGTATACTGATGCCAGTTTTCAATCTGACAAAGATGATTTCAAATCACAATCAGGCTACGTGTTTATTATGCAGAGAGGCAATAAGTTGGAAACGTTTCAAACAAGAGACTATTGCCAACTCTACGACAGAAGCTGAGTACATAGCCACTTCTGAAGCAGCTAAGGAAATAAAGATAGAGAGAGTTCCCATGGATGAGAACATAGCTGACCCACTTACAAAAGCACTATCCCAAAAGAAACATGATTGTCATATTAAGTCATTCGATATTAGATACATGAATGATTGGCTCTAGTGCAAGTGGGAGATTGTTAGTGTTGTGCCCTAGAGGCAATCACTTATACATTGTATACGACACATTTTATTTTAGTAAAAGGCATTATTTTTCTTATAGTTTCTTTTGTTTACTTGTAAGTAATATAACTGTTCGATAAACGTCCCTAGTACAACACTGTGTTAACAAAATCATGATAGAGATCATGATATGAGATTCCTACTACACTGTATAGTGTTAGTACTTAAATAATCCCTAATCATAGTATTAATGAGATAGGACATCATTAATGCGTTAAGACTAGCATGTGTTAGACTTCCTGATTTGATCAGGAAGTAGTTTTCATATCCGTGAGTATTGAGATACTCAATAACACATAGATGCTTGTTAATGGAACAAGTTCATTGGATGACCTAACTTTGGGATAATCACATTGATAACTATTTAGTGCCAGTGATATAATCCTAATATAGTAAACGTGCAAGTATCCTTAGACTTAAGATCTCCAAAGTACTTTGTTTGTTGAGCATTGTACTTTGATTCCAATCTCTGGAGCTCGATTGAGGGCCGTTTATAGGATGGATATTGGGTACATTGTGAGGTAAACAAAAGTTGTTGAGAGGGTCAATAAATGATTCACCACTTCTAATAGCAGGGATAAATATCTCACGATCACTTGTAGAAATTACTACTAGAGAAGTCCTTGGCCAAGGCGATTGTGTATTGGAAACAGTTCCAATTGATACACATCTGGAGTAGTGGGTTCCTAGTACAAGTACTATTGTATTCAGGCCAAAATTAATTCTAGAGGGGTTGGCACTAATTCCGTACTCCAAACCGAATAAGATATTGTATGGTGAAAGGAGTTAATTGCACTGAAGTTTGTTATTGAAGGGTTCATGTCAAGCCACTTGACTTCCTGGACTCTTGGGGTGGTTATGATGTGTTGCTAGATACCACTCATGATCTGAGAATATGGGTTTAGTAATTGATGAATTAATAAACCAATCCTGATTCGAATTAATAGGATTAATTCTAATGAATTATGAATTATTAATCTCAAAGACGTTTTGATTAATTCATGTTCTCTACCAATTGACTAGGAAACCTAATAGGTCACACACAATAGAGGATTATATACTCAAGATGTTATTTGATAACATGGTGGAGTTAATTAGGAGAAAGAGAAGTTGTTGTGGATAATTTATAATTAGTTATAATTTATGGTCCAAATTGTAATTATGAGAACTTGATGTTTCCAATTACAATTAGAGAATTCTAATAGGATTAGAATTCTCAGTTTTAGCAAGATTTTTTGGTTATATATATATAAGATATAATCAAAACCCTAGCTGAGGTTGGAAAAACGGACACTCTAGCCAATACAAAACTTTCTCTACTTCTCTCTCTCTCTCTCTCTCTCTCTCTCTCTCTCTCTCTCTCTCTCTATTATTCTTGTGAAGAACCTTAGCCGCCATATTTTTCTGTTGGCACAGGAAATTTTGGTGCTTAAGTTTTCCTCTGTGTGGATTACTATTAAAAATAATCACACACTATGATTATAGTGGTTAGACGTTCAACTCTTGAGAATTTTGGATCAAGAGGATTGCTATATCGCACCTCGACTTGAAGAGGAAATTTTTGTTCTTCAGACGATCAAGCAAAGGTAAAAAGTTGTTACTTTTATTATCTTTATATCATGTTTTCCAAACATAGGCGGGTCCTGGGATGGTATCTCGTTTTATTTTCCGCTACATCGTATAGGATACGAGCCTAAGATACCCAACAATGTGCTGTTGGCAAGTAGTTCGAGGTGATGAAAAATCGATGAAACAGAGCTAAACAGAACACAGCCGGCGCCAGTTGGGTGCTCAGTGGTGGTACTGGCTATAGTCTTGAAGAGGTGGTGCAAAAATTAAGAAAAATAAGCAAACAAATAAATAAACAGACCACAACCAGCACCGGCCCTAGGCAGGATAGGCGGTGCCGGCTGTGCACTGTTGTTGAGACAGTGCCTCGATTTTTGCACGTAGTTTTTTTGGCAATTTGCGGATTTTTTGTATTTTTCTACTTCTAGTCGGCCAGATACCCTAGAGGGACAGATTTAGCACTTTTAAAGCCGATAAATAGAAGGCAAACACAAGGGAAATGAAAGAATTCACGGATCATAATAGAAAATCACTCAAATTAAAGGAGGAATTCTTCAAATCAAAGAGGATTGTACAAGAGGGTTTACGAAGAAGGAAAAATGAGGCTTGTCTATGAGTGCTTTCTTTTAACTTTGTTTTCTTTTTTTGAACAATGATGTATTAATTGTTTTATTGTAATTTGACATTGTTTTATGTATTCATAATTTTTAGAGTTACTTTGATCTTTTGATTAATTGATTGGTATTCTTGATATTTAATTACTTGTGCTAATTACAAAATTAGTTGATTGTTTCTTTCCATTAACTTTCTTGGACAAAGGGGTTGATGGTGGTCTTAATTCATTAATTTTATATTAATTATCTCTTAACTTGCCTGGACAAAGCGGTTAATTGCAAAGAACTGGGTAATTAAAGATTAGTTGATATCTACCAGGACATAGATTCATTGGTTAGTTTCATGTTTTAAGTTTTCTAGGACAAGAAAATTTAATCAAGGATTATGTTTAATGCATCTTTTGGGTGAATTAGTTGAGACAGGACATGTGATGCTAATTTGTCTAGAAGGTAGTGATTTTATGGATTGGAAAAGAAGTGATTCTATCTTAGTCCTTCATGATGCTAAGAGAATGATTAGTTATGATAATGATTGGGTCCTTTAAGGTCATGTTTGTCAAAATAATGGCTTGAGTTACATAATTCTCCATCCTTGATATGTATATATTCTTTTTTTTATTTTTTATTTATATTTCTTTTTCACTTTATTGAGTCGGTTAAATAATGAATGAACAGTGATTAATGCATACTTGTTCCTTGAGGATTGACACTCATTTTAAACCCTATGCTATGCTTAATGATGAGTATGCTTGCTCATATGTGTAATTTGGGGTTAACATTTTAATTTAAACTTGATTGGGAATATACTTATTTTTATATAATTTTTATACCCAAATTCAAACACATTAGCTGCCCAAAAGTTACGTGTAAAATCCTTTTTGGTTAAGAAATATTTACGTCTAGATTTTCTTTTTGAAATTCAAACTATTCGCACCTTTCAAAAAATTACGTTTTCAAATCATACAAAAATTCACTTTTCGGTATACTTGAGTGTACAAATCTTCCCAATATGCCTAGGAAATCCTAGAAGAAGCTTTTGCAAAACAACCATTGATCCCTCTCTCTTTTCCACACCTAAAATCTCCATTCCTTCTGCAAAATCAAAAAGCCAGCATCTTTACTTCACGACTGCAACAGAAAACCTCTAAAATCTAGCAAGGGAATTGAACCCAAATCAAAGAAGACTAAGAAAACCAAGGCAGTAGCGGGAAAGAAAGTTGTTGCTATAACTCAATATGCTGCGAATAAGACAGGAAAGGAAATCATTGCTAAAAAAACCAGTATCCTAAACTAACTCATCAAAATAAATTCCTAAAGAAGAAAGCTCTGACACACAGGTACCTCGATTCTTTGATTCCAAAATGCGAGTCTGATTACAATGAATGGGTATCTAAAAATAGAACTGTGATTGTTGGATATTGTGTTGCCCCTGAGTCTTTCTTAAACTATTCAACTGTCCTTAGTATGTTTGAATCTCTTGGGTAGGGTACTCTGCTATCTGTTGATGAAAAACTTTACACCACCTTAATTTGGGAATTTTATTCAAATTTGAGAAAGGGAAGGCTGGAGGAAACAAGAGTAGATTTATGGCTCAATAGTACATATTACAGGTTGGATATGTGATAGAGGTTAAAATTACCATTCTTTTCCTAGTTATTTGAGGTTATTTTAAGATACATTTGTTGTAATAACTAGGCATATTCCTTTCTATTTGACATTTTGTTTGTAAAAGATGTTTTTAGAAAATATGTGATTTAAGTAAAAATCGAGTAGAAAGTGCACAAAACTAGAATGTACCTGGTCTCAGGCCTAACTAGTGGACCAGACGCTGGGTTCATTCTATCCAGCAGCAGAGATTGAATGAGCTTCAGGGATTTTTCTAGAACAGACCTGACACCAGGTCCATTCTACTTGCTAAGGAAAAGATGGCAAAAAATAGAGTGAAATAGATGAAGAACAGTGTACCTGGCGCTAGGTGGATCAAAGGTACCCGACGCTAAGTAGATTCTGGAGTCGGAAATTCTGTACCCAAAAATAGGGCTTATCTAAGGATTTTGGTAATTTCCTATTCCTACTCGGCCAAGAAAAAAGATATAGTAGAATCAAAATCAAAGAAGCTGAGAGTTTGCAAGAAAATGATAAACAAAATGAATCAATAATTTCCAAATCTTCTTGCTATCCTATTTTAGATATCAATCAAACCATATCTTTATTCAGCAATTACAACTCAACTCAAGCAAATCCTGTATTTTTTCTCTCTTTTTTTTTTTCTTCTTCTTCTCATCTTTTTACTTTCTTCATCAATTCTTCTCTTTTTTCACAAGATCATTCATATTTTTCAGCAATGGTGTCAAAGATTTGATATGGACTTAACTTTTACAACTCAATCACCATTCCTTTTGTGATCTTTCTTTTCTTCTTTTTTTTTTTCAATTTTCTTTTCTTTCACTCCTCTTTTGTTTTCACTGTTGCTTTTCTTTTCTTTTTCACTTTTTCTCTTCCCATTTTTTCTAGCAGCTTTTGTTTTTCTTTTCTTGTTTTCACTCTCTCTTTTCTCATTCTTTCCTTTCTCCAACTCAACACACTATTGATACATGACTAAAAGTAATGAGTCATGATCTTTCTCCAAGTACTCTCCCTCACATTGTCCTTCATGTACTTTCATCCATCAAGAGCATAAAGATTTGAAAAATTATTCAAACTCTCAAAAACAAGCAATGGACAAAGTATTGTGATGGGTTTTAAAGAAAGAAATCAACAATTTAGGCTCAAAATAGGCACTAGGGATAATATAAAAAATAGGTAGGATTGAAAAGCTCAAACTATCCAAAGAAGGGCTATTACTGTCATCCCTAAGTTAAATCATGATTGTCTTTCTTATTTCACCTCAAGAGGTATTCAAGTAAGTTCTAGAATACTCCATGAATTTTAGTAGAAAAACAGATTTAAGAACAATGCAAAAGCATTTGATAAAGAACTACTTCGTCCAAGTGCGTGCAAAAAGTCATGCATAAGCCATAAATGATCTAGAACATATGCTTTATAATCCATCATAAAGACATGCATTAAAAATATAGCTTAAAATCTCAGAGAAAATCATAAAAACTTTTGAAAATTTTGAAAATTTTTGCTCACAAGTTTCAAGAAGAATAAATCATAGACGAATGAAGTATAGAAGAATTCTCATTCTAACCACTCCCCCACACTTCAACTGGACATTGTCCTCAATGGCCAAATAAATATAACAAAGACTAAACCATACCATGGGACCAAAGATACAGAGGAAAAGAGAAAAAATAAAATACTTCCATGACGGAGTAGCTCCAATTGTCCAAATATTGTGCTTAAAATAAAATTGATAAAAATTTGGACAAAGTATATCACCAAACCACTTCCCCACACTTAAATTGGATAATGTCCTCATTGACAAAAAATAAACACAAGAAAGCATCTCCAAAGGGATCAAAAATAATAAAGGGGTAGAAAGAAGGGCTTCCAAGTGCAATAATGCTCCAATAGATATCCAAACTTGAGATAAAAAAAAGGGTTTGTCCAAGAAGACTTTATTACTATAAATCAAAACACAAATAAAAGCACAAAGAAAATAATAATAAAATAAAAACATACATAAATAAAAGAAAACAAACTAAAGAAAAAGACTCAATAATAATAATAATAATAATAATAATAATAATAATAATAATAATAATAATAATAATAATAATAATAATAATAATAATAATAATAATAATAAAACAAAAGCTCTCTACACCCATCATGCTTCCTCTTCAAACCTTTTGAAAAGAAATTATAGCTCAAAGTAGAAGATAGGCATAATGAATGGAGAAAGAATGGAGGATTTTGAAAAATGGAAGGTTCATGAAAACGATTTGTCTCAGTAAAGCAAAACCTATAAACCTCATTCTCTAACATTCCGTTAGACACATAAATATCTTTTTCAACATATGAGTGCACAAGGTATCTAACGGATGCATCAACTTTGAAATCACCAATTAACCCTTCAAAAGAAGTTTTTTACAAGTAAAATTCCCCTTTAAACTTAGTATTTGAGTTCTTAAAGATGGGATTGGGAAATTCTTACTTTTCAATGCTTCTACAAATACCAAATTACCTCCCTGAAATTGGGGTGAAGGGCAAAATTCGTCAACATCCTCAATGGGTTTCATAGAATGAATGATAAATCCAACTTCTTGAGGCATGTTAAACTCCATACGTCGTCATTGGGACTAATGTTCTCCAAGAAGTGAGAAGAGCCTATGAAATTATGTGACAAAGAAATATTAGAATTATGAGTATATAGAGAAGAATCAAATACCTCTCTTGCCACATCATGCAATTGTCCCTCATAGCCTCTCTTTTTTTTTTTTCATGGTCAATTATACGGGCTAGCATGAACTAATGAGTCTTCTCTACAATCTTAACTAATTGTTTCCTTTGATCGCCCAATCATTGCAAAGCTTTTTTATGCCACTGAACAGATGAATTTGTATTGGCAGCAAAAGAATTCACTAATGCTTCTAATAACATCTCACTAAAAACATTAATGTTAGCTTGTAATTTTGCCAATCTATCATCAATACACTAATGTTTTTTTTTTTTTTGAAAAATGAAATAAAAATGATGAACATGCAGCAATGATGAATAATGTGATTTAATTCATAAAGAAAGAAGTAAAAATGAAATAAAATGAAATCTACTATCCCGCCTTTAGGTCATTGGATCATGTACCAAGGCTAATACCTAGCAAAGACAAGACGAAAGTTAGATAACAGAATTCATGATTACAACACAAAATTACAAGATTACAAAGTTAGTTAATAGAACATAGTCAAAGTTAGTAGGTTAGGTTACAAGGGTATACACAAATACACAAGATACAAAAGATAGCACCTTTTTTGCAAAAAGAACAATTATACATATTTACATATTTGCATATTTACATATTTACATGGTTAAATCAACAAAATCCAAGCTTTTATGATATTGTTCCCCGGCAACGGTGCCAAAAACTTGATGCGTATGGATTTGGATATAAAAATCATACAAAAATAAGCACATTCTTAATCAAGTTTAAATTAAAATATTAACCCCAAATTACACATATGAGCAAGCGTACTCATCATTAACATAGCATAGGGTTCAAACGAGTGTCGATCCACAAGGAACAAGTATATATTAATCCATTTTCTATCATTGTTTAATCGACTCAATAAAGTGAAAAATGAAATAAAATAAAATAAATAAATAAAAGTATATACATGTCAAGGATGAAGAATTATGTAACTCAAGCCATTGTTTAGACAAATATGATCTTAAAGTATCTAACCATTATCATAACCAATTATTCTCTTGGCATAATGAAGAATGACGATAGATTCACTTCGATGGTCAATCCATGAAATCACTATCCTTTAGATAAATTAGCATCACTTGGTCTGTCTCAACTAATTCACCCAAAAGACGCATTAAACATAATCCTTAATTAAATTTCCTTGGTCTGGTAAATTTAAAGCATGAAATTAATCAATGAGTCATTGGTCTGGCAAACATTAATTAACCTTTAATTACTCAATCCTCAGCAATTAACCTATTTGGTCTAGCAAGTTAACAGCCAATAAATATGAAATTAATCAATTGAAACCACCATCAATCTCTTTGGTCTAGCAAGCTAATGAAAATAAACAGTCAATTAATTTCGTAGTACGCCCAAGTAATTAAATACCTAGAAGAACAATCAATTAATCAAAAGATCAAATAAGTCTAAATATCATGAATATCTAAAACAATGTCGAATTACAATAAAACAATTAACATATCATTCTTCAAGAAAAAGAAAATAAAGTAAAAGAAATCACTCATAGACAAACCTCTTTCTTCTTCATTTGAAGACCTTCTTACACAACCCTCCTTGAATTGAAGAATTCCTTCTTTGATTGAGTGATTTTCTATGATGATCAATGAATTCTCCCATTTTCTCTTATGTTTTCCATCTATTTATAAGCTTGGGAAGTGTCTAAACTCATTGGTATAATGTTCTTGGTCGAGTAGAAGTTGGAAGATACTAAAACTCCACAGATTACCAAAAACCGTGTAGAAAAATCACAATCTCGCCTTTTCCTCAAAGCACAGCCATCGCCGCCTCGACTCTTGGAGCCGGCGCTGGTTGTGTTCTGTTTCTCTAGTCGTTCGCCGATTTTTTCTTGATTTCAGCACCATGTTGTCCAAAGTGCAGCCGGTGCCGCCTTGGCTACTGGAGCCGGCACCGGTTCTATTCCGTTCCGATCTTGGTTCAACAATTTTTCATCGTCTCGAAGTTCATGTCATCAGCATATGGCCGACGCCGGTTCCTCTGTCCTGGCCGGCACTGCCTCTATTCTGTTTTGCGACGTTTTTGCTTCGTTTTACCCTTAAAATCTGAAATAATGAACAAAATACCTTTCCAAGGGTAAAATCTCAAATATGAAGGAATATGACTAGTTATAGAACAAAATGTATCACAAAAGAACCTCAAATAACTAGGAAAAGTATGACTAATTTAGCCCCTATCACGGTGCCTTGATTTTTGCACGCGGTTTTTGGTAATCTGTAGAATTTTAGTATCTTCCTACTTCTAATCGGCCAAAAACCCTACACCAATGAGTTTAGGCTTATAAATAGATAAAAAAAACACAAGGAAAAGGGGGGGGGATTTGTAGGTCTAAACAGAAAATCACTTAAATCAATGACGAATTCTACCAAATCAAGGAGGATTGTGCAAGAAGGTCTTCAATGGAAGAAGAATGAGGCTTGTCTATGAGTGCTTTCTTTTACTTTATTTTCTTTTTCTTAAACAATGATGTGTTAATTTTTTTATTGTAATTTGACATTATTTTAGGTATTGATGATTTTTAGAGTTATTTTTATCTTTTGATTAGTTGATTGTTCTTTTTGGTACTTAATTACTTGTGCTTATTACGAAATGAATTGGTTGCTTCTGTCCATTAACTCGCTAAGACCAAAGGGCTTGATGATGGTTTCAATTTATTGATTTCATATTTGTTGTCTATTAACTTATCGAGACCAAGGAGGTTAATTGATGAGGACTGGATAATTAAAGGCTAATTGATGTCTACCAAGACCGAGGATTCATTGGTTAGCTTCATGTTTTAAGTTTGCCGAGACCAAGGAAATTTAATTAAGGATTCTGTTTAATGCATCTTTTGGATGAATTAGTTGAAACGAGGCCAAGTAATTCTAATTTATTTAGAAGATAGTGATTTCATGGATTGAAAAAGAAGTGAATCTATCTTAATCCTTCATAATGCCAAGAGAATGATTAGTTATGATAAAGGTTGGGTACTTTAAGATCATGTTTATCAAAATAATAGTTTAAGTTACATAATTCTTCATCCTTGACATGTATATATTCTTTTATTTTATTTTATTTTTCTTTTCATTTCTTTTTCACTTTATTGAGTCGGTTAAACAATAAAAGAAAAGTGATTAATGCATACTTGTTCCTTGAGGATTGACACTCGTTTGAACCCTATGCTATGTTAATGATGAGTATGCTTGCTCATATGTATAATTTGGAATTAACGTTTTAATGTAAACTTAATTGGGAATGTACTTATTTTTACATGATTTTTATGCCTAAATAAATACGGATCAAGTTTTCGGCGCCGTTGTCGAGAATTAGGATATTTTTCTATTTCATCATAGAGATGTTTTTGAAAAACTTGATTTGACATCAAGTTTTATGCGCCGTTACCAAGGAACAATATCATGAAAGCTTGGATTTCATTGATTTAACCATGTTTATATATTCATATGTCTATATGTAAATATGTATATACGTTCCTTGTATGAAGAGGTTCCATATTTTGTTGTTTGTATAATTGTATTTTTAATTTCACTATATGTTGTAAATAGGTAGATACGTGTTCATAATAACTAACTTATCTTTGTATGTTTGTATATACTGTATATTTAGTTATTTAATTTTACTTACCTAATGTTAATGTGGAATACGTGTAATCTTTGTATTTTGAATTGGATGATTTTTACGTCTATAATTTTGAATCAATACTAACTCTTCTTATTTTCAGGTTTGGACTTTTGGCTAACACGATATTTTCGACGGACTGAATTTATTTGTTTCTTTATTTACAAATTTTAATCTTAGTTTAATATTTAATTTATGAATTCATGGTCATGCATTCAATTAGGATAGTTTTTAGTTGTCAAAAAAAAAAAAAAAAAGCATTAGTGTATTGGTAAAATTACAAGCTCACAATGATGTTTTTAGTGAGACGCCATTAGAAGCATTAGTGAAATCTTTTGTTGCCAATACAAATTCATCTGTTCAGAAGCATGAAGAAGCTTCCTAACGATAGTATGATCAAATAAAACAATTCCTTAAGATTGTTAAGGAGACTCATGAGTTCATGCTAGCCCATACAATTGACCATGGAAAAAAGAGGCTATGAGGGACAATTGCATGATGTGGCAAAATAGGTATTTGATTCTACTCTATGTGCTCATACTTCAAATATTTCTTTGTCACATCATTTCTTAGGTTCCTCTCACTTCTTAAAGAACAATGGTCCCAATGATGCTGTATGGAGTTTAACATGCAGTTAGATTTATCATTCATTCTAAGAAACCCTTTGAGGATGTTGACAAATTCTACATTCACCCCAATTTCAGGGAGGTAACTTAGGATTTGTAGAAGCATTGAAAAGTAAGGATTTCCCAATCCTATCTTTAAGAACTCAAATACTATGTTTAAAGGGGAATTTTACTTGTAAAAAACTTCTTTTGAAGGGTTAATTGGTGATTTCAAAGTTGATGCATCCGTTAGATACCCTGTGCACTCATATGTTGAAAAAGATATTTATGTGTCTAAAAGAATGTTAGAGAATGAGGTTTATGTGTTTTGCTTTGCTGAGATAAATCATTTTCATTAACCGCCCATTTTTCAAAATCCTTCATTCTTTCTACATTCATCATGCCTGTCTTCTATTTTGGAGCTTTAATCTCTTTTCCAACGGTTTGATGAGGAAACATGACAAGTGTAAAAAGTTTTTATTTTTTATTTTTTTTATTTGAGTCTTTTTCTTTAGCTTGTTTTCTCTTATTTAGGTATGTTTTTATTTTATTATTATTTGCATTGTGCTTTTACTTGTGTTTTGCTTTATAGGAATAAAGTCCTCTTGGACAAGTCATTTTCTTTACCTCAAGTTTGGATACCTATTGGAGTATTATTGCACTTGGGAAGTATTACTTAAACTTTCTAACCTATTATTATTTTTGGTCCCTTTGGAGATGCTTTCTTATATTTATTTTTTGCCAATGAGGACATTGTCCAATTTATGTGTAGGGGAGTTGTTTAGTGATATACTTTGTCCAAGTTTTATCAATTTTATTTTGAGCACAAAGTTTGGAAAATTGGAGCTACACTGTAATGGAAGTGTTTTCTTTCTTATCTTTTCCCTTTTATTTTTGGTCCCATGGAGCTTTTTCCTTGTTCTATTTGTTTGGCCATTGAGGATAATATCCAGTTTAAGTGTGGGGGAGTGATTAGATAGAGAATTCTTCTAGGCTTCATTCTTCTTGGAACCTTTTGAGAGCAAATTTTTTCGAATTTTTTCTAATTTTCTTTGAGATTTCAAGATGTATTTTTAGTGCATGTCTTTGTGATAGATCATAGAGCATATATTCTATATCATTTATGGCTTATGCATAACTTTTTACACGTACTTGGATTAAGTAGTTCTTGATCAAATGATTTACATTGATCCTAACCCTATTTTGTACTAAAATTCATTAAGCATTCTAGAACTTACTTGAATACCTCTCGAGGTGAAATAAAAAAGACATTCATGATTTAACTTAGGGATGACGGTAATAAGCCTTCTTTGGATAGTTTAAGCTTTTCTAGCCTACCTATTTTATATTATCCTTAGTACCTATTTTGAGCCTAAATGGTTAATTTCTTTCTTAAAACCCATTATCATATTTTGTCCATTACTTCTTTCTGAGAGTTTGATTTATCTTCCAAATCTTTAATTGCTATTGATGGATAAAAGTACACATAGGTGAATGTTGAGGGAGAATATTTGTGGAAAGATCCTGACTTGTTACTTTTAGTCATGTATCAATAGTTGTGTTGAGTTTGGAAAGGAGAAAAGAAAGAAAAGAAAAAGAAAAGAAAGATTGAGAAAGCAAAAAGCATTTAGAAAGTTTGAAAGAGAAAAACTGAGAAAGAAACAACAGCAGTAGTTGAAAAAGAAAAGGAGAAAAAGAAAGAAAAAAATCGAGAAAGAAAGAAAAGAAAGATCACAAGAAGAAGGATGGTTGAGCTGTAGGTATTTCTGAAAAACTTGAGTTCACATCAATCATTGACACCATTATTGAAATGTTTGATGATCTTTTTAAAATTTGTGGTGAGTTGAGAATGATCGATGAAATGCAAGATTTGCTAGAACAATGCTATAATTGCTATACAAGGTTAGGGGTGTTGGTAGATTTTGGAATAAGGGAGCAAGAAGAGTTTGAAATTGCTTGATACATTGTGTTTATCCTTTTCTTGTGAACTCTCATCTTCTTTGATAATTGATTTCCTATATCCTTCGTTTAACAAGCTACATTACAAGCCTTTAGCCTTACATTACAATCTTGAAAGTCCTACTTGACCTAAGTAAAATCATGATATGTCTTAGATTAGTGGAGAGAGTGTATGAAAAGTAAGCTTATAAAATGTATACTTTTCATGAACTAAATTATTTCCAATGATTTGAGAATATTGTTAAGTATTGAGATGGCTCTACTAGTCACTATTCACTTACACAAGTCTTGCATTTGTTATGAAGGATGTAGTAGCATGTGTTTTATGGTCCTGAATGAAGAAAGTGTTGAAATACTATTTTAAAATTGATTGAGTAATTCTTTGACAACTTGTGTTTTACCTACTTGTCTTTGATACATTGCATAAGGATAAGCAAAGAGCTAAGTATGGGAGAATATGATATGGCCTAAATTAGTCATATTTTCCTAGTTAGTTGAGGCTATTTTGTGATACATTTTGTTCAATTACTAGTCATATTCCTTCATATTTGAGATCTTACCCTTGGAAAGGTATTTTGTGTATTATTTTAGATTTTAGGGGTAAAACAAGGCAAAAAACGTCGCAAAACAAAACAGAGGCAGTGCCGGATAGGGTAGAGGAACTGGCACCGGCCACGTGCTACTAGCACGTACTTCGAGGTGATAAAAAAATCAATGAGATTAACCAGAACTGAACTGAATCGGTGCTGGTTGCACTCGGGAAAACATTGCAAAGAAATCAAGAAAAAAATTGGCGAACAATTGAGGAAATAGAACACAACCAGCGCCGGCTCTAGGCTGGCAAGGCAATGCCGGCTATGACCTGATGTTGAGGCGATGCCTTGATTTTTGCACGCAGTTTTTGATAATCTGCAGAATTTTAGTATCTTCCTACTTCTAATCGGCCAAAAACCCTACACCAAGTTTAGGCACTTCCTAAGCCTATCAATAGATGGAAAACACAAGGAAAAATAGGGGAATTCATAGATCTAAACAGAAAATCACTCAAATCAATGAGGAATTCTACCAAATCAAAGAGGATTGTGCAAGAAGGTCTTCAAAGGAAGAAGAAAGAGGCTTGTCTATGAGTGCTTTCTTTTACTTTGTTTTCTTTTTCTTGAACAATGATATACTAATTGTTTTATTGTAATTTGATATTGTTTTAGGTATGCATGATTTTTAGAGTTATTTTCATCTTTTGATTAATTGATTGTTCTTCTTGGTATTTAATTACTTGTGCTTATTACGAGATTAATTATTTATTTCTATCCATTAACTCGCTAAGACCAAATAGGTTGATGTTGGTTTCAATTTATTGATTTCATGTTTGTTGTCTATTGATAGGAGCTAAATTAGTCATATTTTTCCTAGTTATTTGAGGTTCCTTTGTGATATATTTTATTTAATAACTAGCGATATTCCTTCATTTTTGAGATTTTACCCTTGGAAATGTATTCTATGCATTATTTTAGATTTTAGGGGTAAAATGAAGCAAAAATGTCGCAAAACAGAATAGAGGCAGCGTCGGCTAAGGCAGAGGAACTGGCACCGGCCATATGCTGATGACATGAACTTCGAGGCGACGAAAAATTGTTGAAATGAGATCGGAACAAAACCGAACCAACGCCGGCTATGTTGGGTATCTCAAGTGCGTATCGTATACGGCGCAGCAGAAAATAAAACAAGATACCCTCCCAGGACCCGTTTATGTGTGAAAAATAAGACATAAAGAGAGTAAATGTAACAGCTTTTACCTTTGGATGATCATCAGAAGAACAAAAAATTTTCTTCTTCAAGTTGAGGTGCGATCCAGCAATCCTCGTGATCAACCTCCACGTGAGTTGAACGTCTAACCACTATAATCACAGTGTGTGATTATCTCTAATAGTAATCCACACAGAGGATACACTCAAGCACCAAAATTTCCTGTGCTAGCAGAAAAAGATGGCGGCTAGGGTTCTTTGATCAAGATCAAATCGAGAGAGGAAAGAAAGAAGCTGTTGTTTCGTAGCTCTTAGTTCTTCGTGTGTGTTTTCAGCTTGGGTTTTCGTGTTTTATATCTACTATATATTACACGAAATTCCCCCCCAAAACTATGAGTTCTAATCCTATTAGAATTCCCTAATTGTAATTGGAAACATGAAGTTTTCACAATTACAATTTAGACCACAAATTATAACTAATTATAATTTGTCCACAACAACTTCTCTTTCTCTCAATCAACCCCACTATGTTATCAAATAACATCTTGAGTATATAATCCTCTATTGTGTGTGACCTATTAGGTTTCCCAGTCAATTGGTAGAGAACATGAATTAATCCAAACCTCTTTGAGATTAATAATCCATAATTAATTAGAATTAACCCCATTAATTCTAATTAGGATTGGTTTATTAATTCATCAATTAATAAACCTGTATTCCCAGATCATGAGTGGTATCTAGCAACACATCATAACCACCCAAGAGTCCAGGAAGTCAAGTGGCGTGACATAAACCCTTCAATAACAAACTTCAGTACAATTAACTCATTTCACCATATAATATCTCATTCGGTTTGGAGTACGGAAGTAGTGCCAACTCCCTCCAGAAATAATTCTGGCCCGAATACAATAGTACTTGTACCAGGAACCCACTACTCTAAATGTGTATCAATTGGAACTATTTCCAATACACAATTGCCTTGGTCAAGGACTTCTCGAGTAGTAATTCCTACAAGTGGCCGTGAGATATTCGCCCTTACTATTAGGAGTGGTGAATCCTTTATCGACCCTCTCAACTATTTTCATTTACCTCACAATGTACCCAATATCCATCCCATAGGCGGCCCTCGATCAAGCTCCGGAGATTGGAATCAAACTACAATGCTCAACAAACGAAGTACCTTGGAGATCTCAAGTCTAAGGATAGTTGCACGTTTGCTATATTGAGATTATATCACTGGCACTAAATAGTTATCCATGTGATTATCTCAAAGCTAGGTCATCCAATGAACTTGTTCCATTACCAAGCATCTATGTGTTAACTTTGAGTATCTCAATATTCACGGATATGAGAACCACCGCCTGATAAAATCAAGAAGTCTAACACATGCTAGTCTTAACGCATTAATGATGTCATATCTCATTAATACTATTACTAGGGGCTATTTAAGTACTAACACCATATAGTGTAGTAGGAATCTTATATCATGATCTCTATCATGATTTCTTTAACACAGTGTTGTCCTAGAGACTTTATCGAATAGTTATATTACTTAAAGAAAACAAAAGAAACTGTAAGATAAATAATGCCTTTTATTAAAATGAAATGTTTCATATATAATGTACAAGTGATTGCCTGTAGGGCACAACACTAACAGCCTGCAGTCTAGACAACATGGTGCTGAAATCATGAAAAAATCAGCGAATGACTAGAGAAACGGAACACAACTGGCACCGACTGTGCCTTGAGGAAAAGATAGGATCTTGATTTTTCACGTGGTTTTTGGTAATCTGTAGAGTTTTATTATTTTCCTACTTCTACTCGGCCAAGAACATTACACCAATGAGTTTAGGCACTTCCTAAGCCTATAAATAGATGGAAAACACAAGAAAAAGGGAGAGAACTCATTGATCATCATAGAACAACGCTCAAATCAAAGAAGGAATTCTCCAATTCAAGGAGGGTTGTGCAAGAAGGTCTTCAAAGGAAGAAGAATGAGGCTTGTTTATGAGTGCTTTCTTTTACTTTGTTTTCTTTTTCTTGAATAATGATATGCTAATTGTTTTATTATAATTTGACATTGTTTTATTGTAATTCTTTTTCTTTTTCTTGAACAATATTCTGTTATTTTTCTTGGTATTTAATTACTTGGGTGTATTACGAGATTAGTTGGTTGTTTCTTTTCATTAACTTGCTAAACCAAAGGGGTTGATGGTGGTTGCAATTTATTGATTTCATATTTATTGGCTGTAAACTTGCTAGACTAAAGAGGTTAATTGCTGAGGATTGAGTAATTAAAGGTTAATTAATGTCTGCCAGACCAAGGATTCATTGATTAATTTCATTCTTTAAATTTGCCAGACCAAGGAAATTTAATCAATGATTGTGTTTAATACGTCTTTTGAATGAATTAGTTGAGACAGACCAAGTGATGCTAATTTCTCTAGAGGATAGTGATTTCACGATTGACCAAAGAAGTGAATCTATCTTAATCCTTCATGGTGCCAAGGGAATAATTAATTATGATAATGATTAGGTACTCTAAGAACATGTTTGTTAAAATAATAGTTTAAGTTACATACTTCTCCATCCTTGACATGTATATATTTTTGTTTTTATTTTCTTTCATTTTATTTTTCATGTTATTGAGTCGGTTAAACAATGGAAGAAAATGGATTAATGTCTACTTGTTCCTGGAGGATCAACACTCGTTTGGATCCTATGCTATGTTAATGATGAGTACGCTTGCTCATATGTGTAATTTGATATTAACGTTTTAATTTAAACTTGATTGGGAATGTGCTTATTTTTATATAATTTTTATATCCAAATAAATACGCATAAAGTTTTTGACGCCATTGCTGGGGATAAATCTGTGTTTATTGGTTTAATAATTCTTTCCTCGTGCTAAAAACATCAAGTTTTTGGCGTCGTTGTCGGGAAACAATATCATGAAAGCTTGGATTTTGTTGATTTAACCACGTGAATATGTAAATATGTAAATTTGTACAATTGTTCTTTCTGCAAAAAGGTGCCATCTCTTATCTCTTGTAATCTAATTTACTAATTTTTACTTAATTGACTAACATACTTCATGTTGTATTCTAAATACCACTAACTTTTTTTGTTTAGGTAGCTTGTGAATATATCTAATGTGTGTGTGTTTCTTTTCTTTAATTTGTTTTTTGGCCTCTAAGGGAGCTATGATAATAACAGTGTCCAGAGATCGATGTTCCTAGGAAAGTCCCGATCTTCTTCTTCTTTGGGTGAGAGCTTTCACCTTCTTCCTATGATTCATCTCTATGATTCTGTTCTTTGACTGGTTTCTTCCCTTTATCATCAATGTTAGCCATTCCTACAAAAGAATAGTTGAATTAAATTTCCATTGATTCCTACAGATATTATACCTTTACCCACAGATAATGTACAAATCAAACTCTATGGCTAATGCTCTGATACCAATTGTAACACCCCACATTTTCTTTTCTTGACGCAGTGGGCCAACTCGGGTAGGATGCCACCCTGTCCGACTTCTCAGACTAGGGGTCTTTATAACGATTTAAATTTAAAGTAAGCGGTAAAATCGAAGCTTAAGTAAATATATGAAAAATGCTCTTTATTTATATACACATATGAGTCACGATAGATACATTGTCATAGTTTCCAAAATACATAAGCTAAAACATCTCCTAGTCTCTGTACAATGATCACTCTAAAAGATTTGCTATCCAGAGCTACAAAAGAAGTCCTGGAATACCGTCGTTATTCTTCAGCTCCAATCCCTAAAATAGAAAAGACAAATACACGTGTGAGTGGTATACTCAGTGAGTCCCGTGTGTGCTAGTGTTTTGCTCAAAAGAGAGATGATCTTCAATTTCTTTGCTGAAATAAATTTCATAACAGAGAGTTAGTAGTAATTGATAAATTTAGGATCAAGTTATCATGTACATTTGAAAAACAATGATTTCCAAACATATGGCCCCCAATTCAATAAACTTGGAAGTGCGACCCGCGTGCAAAGTTCGAGGAACTTCGCCTTCGGCTACACGGTCTCTTGTGCTAGGAACTACGCCTTACAGCACGTCACCAGTGATATGCCGGAAGGGTGAGCAGCGTACATATGTACCTCACCGTGCACTTAGGGATCTTTTACTTGCCACCATAAGCTAGGGGTCCCAATCCTGACGTCAATCACCGTCGAGGTGGCAAGGGATTTATCACACCGAGTGTCCCCGGTCGGTATCATGTGAACAACCCACCATCACAATCACAAGGCAATTGCCGGGCTCACAACGGCTAGCCAGGGACGACTCATCTCGATATCCTGTCGCCCTGTCTGGAGTAAGACAATCCCCAAAACTAGCCAGGTTACTTGGGGTCGTCTACCTCTAACATGGGCTAGTACAAAGATCAAAGTCCTTGCTGAGTACTCAACGCAACAATACCAACTCCATCTGACTGATCAGGCCAGAGGGTTATCTGACCCCGCAGGATCTTCAATTAAGACATTTTGGGGCCAAAACAACATTTTCCAAAATCATGTTGAAAACCAGACAAAAGGTTTTACTTACACATCAAAACGTGTTTCCAAGAGCAACCGGGTTATTTTCCCCATACTTGATCACAAAAGTCATTTCCCAAGGGCATTTGGGTCATTTCGCCCATGCTCGATTCCAAAACACTTTTTTTTTAGGGTATCCGGGTCAATTTACCCTTACCCAATTTGAGAATTATTCACTAAAGTTCCAATAAGGATATTTCGGCCATTTACCGAATACCCGAGTTCCAAAAGTTTCATAAATCATTCCAATAAGGATATTTGGATCATTTTCCAAATACCCGATTCTAAAGTTTATCATTTTCCGGAAATCCCAAATATTTAATCCAAAATGACTAAATTCACATAATTCGTGTTTTAATCATCCAATAAGGTTTTCAAACCAATTATGAAATTCATTCAAGTCGAAATTGCATAAAAATAAGTCTTTCTCATGTATTCCGTAAACATATTTAAACATTTCCAAAACAGTATAAAACATGTCATTTCATGGAAAATTAAAGCACACTAGCCTTTAAAAAGGTTTTAGAAATCATAGGGACTCACCTTGTATAATAAGTCGAAGTTGCACTCGTGTATAGTCCTAAAAGGAGTTCCCTCGACTTGATTCACCTACACCATTAGTATATCTCGATATTATTACTTAATGGGTTTAAATGCTTAATGGTTCTAATAAGGTTTCAAAGATTTTCTTAAAGAAATAAATGGATTAATGCCTTTGATGGTTTTCCTGGTTTTACAGCTTTACTACGCTTCACCATTTTTCACATAACTTATTTAATATAGGTCCAAATAAGGTGAGGTTACTTCCATAATATTCCTAAGACATCCCTCTATCAATTCCGGGTTATGAGATATGCAAAGTCCAACCCATTTTGAACAGTTTTCTAGTTAATTTCACTGTTCCGAGATTGGTGGTTCAGTTTTGTCATCTTCCAGCATTTCGTTCATATCTCCTTCAATACAGGTCCAAATGAGGTGAAACCACTTCCTAAATACTCCTAGGACATTTCTATATCAACTTCAGGTCATGGGATATTCAAAAATCTCTCCATTTCATTCAGTTTTCCAGCTAAACTTACTGCTCCGAGCTGGAGGTCCAGAATTACTGTTTAGAGCTCAACTTGTTTTAATTTATTTCTATGGTTTCTTCAGCATATCCTACCACATTTAAACCCTTTAATATCTTATTTAACATCCCAAAATCATTGTTCTAACAGGTTTTCATGCCCAGCACTTCTCTTTTGTTCAAACAAATAAATTATTCTCAGCTTACCAAACCAGTAAATTTTTAACAGCTTTCACCATTCTTGCTATTCAAGATCTCTTAGCCATTCGAAACCCTCACAACCTCCACACATCTTGTTCCAACTCCTTTATAACTAGTCTAGGACATGTTTAGGATTATTTATGCTTCATTTCCAGTCATTCTTACTCAGATTTCCTTTGAAGTTTCGAAACAACACAAGCTAACTATTCATCACCATCAAATAGCTCTTCTTGTTTCTTTATCATTTCCACCCTTTTACTTTTTAAATTTTCAGCATACTATCACTCCAATACACCTCACATGAACTGAAAACCATGCTCAATTCATCACCAACCCAACCGGTCAACCAACAACCATCACAAAATCAAAATATTTTTATTACTCAATATCAACAAATTCATATGCACATAGTTTCCAACTTCTAGTATCATTCTCTTAGCTTTTAGTAGTGATCCCTTACCTTGCTAAGATGGAGACAAAGGTGTGACACTCCTTCCTTTCCTTCCTTTTCCTTTCCTTCTCCTTGCTGCCGGTTCTTCTTTCTTTCGTCTTCTTGCTGCCGATTCTTCTTTCTTTCCTTGCTGCCGGAAATCTCCCTCTCTCCCTTAGTCTCTCTTTTTCTTATTTTTCCTCTCCTCTCTTCACTTTTCTGGTTTTTCTTCTTTTCCTCCCAGCTTTGGCCGAAATTCTCCTCTCCTTACTCCTATTTATTGAGCTTAATCCTCTTGGTCTTGCTTTAAGGTGAGTTAGCATTTCTAGAAGTCTCTAGACTTCTCTAGGATTTCCAAGAAAATGAAGGATTATGCTAGAAGGTTGTAGAGCCTTTTAGAAACTTATAGAATCTCTTAAAACATCTTAAGGCTAATATATACTTAATCATGATTAATTTACCCTAAGCTAGTTTAGCTTAATTATGATCACTTGCCCTAATCTAGTTTAACTTAGTTAAGCTTAATTAAGGAAAGTCTAAACATAGTTAATGTTGGTCAAAAATATCATGCTTGTGGGCCCTCTAAAATATCTTTTTATATAGTATGAATATAGCTTAAGATATTTAGGGTATTAATTGAACTATATATATATATATATATATATATATATATATATACTAATGGTAAAATAATATAATAATTCAACATAATTCTTGAATTTAATAATAAAATTTATTATTACCAAGAAGTATTTATATTAAATAATAGATATATAAAAATAATAGTAATGGATAATATAATAAAAGTAGTAATAATAATTTATCATTAAACTACAATAATAATGATAGTAGAATGGAGTAAAATAAAATAGAATAAAATAAAATAATAACAATATTACTACTAATACTATTCTTAATAATAATGGCACTAGGGATGGCCATTCTATAACATTAGGAATAATATTATTACTTTATAGCCTTAGTAATACTATTAATAATAAGGAAGAGGAAAATATATTCACTTTATTACACCATAAAGGCCCATATGCTTGAACAAGAGAATCTCCAAGAAAAGGAGAGTGGATATGAGGACCAATTGTCCAATGTGGAAAGGGAGGTATTCAATTCTACTCTACGCGCTAATAGTTCTGATCTCTCTTTATCACATGATTTTTTTTAGGTTCCTCTCATTTCTTGGAGAATAAAGGTCCAAGTGGTGCTGTGTTAAATTTATCATGGCTCAAAGAGTTGGACCTTTCAATGCTACATCATAAGAAACCCTTTGAGGATGTTGACGAATTCTACCCTTCACCCCAATTTTAGGGAGGTAACTTAGTTTTTGTAGACCATGCCTTGAAAAGTAAGGATTTTCTTGATCCCATCTTTAAGAACTTAATTGCTAAGTTCTAAGGGAAATTTCAATTATAACAAATCTTTCGAAGGGTTAAAAGGTGATTTCAAGCTTGATGCATTCTTTAAAAACCATGTGAACTTATAGGTTGATAACATTATTTGTGTGTCTAAAGAAATGTTAGAGAAAGAGGTTTATGTGTTTTACTTTAGTAAGAAAAATTATTTTCATAAACCTTCTATTTTTCAAAAACCTCTCTTCATTCTACATTCATCATGCCTATCTTTTATTTTGAGCTTTAATTTCTTTTCAAAAGGTTTGAGGAGGAAGCATGATGAGTGTAAAAGGTTTTTGTTTTAATTTTGTTTTAATTTTTTTTACTTGAGCCTTTTTCTTTAGTTTGTTTTATTTTATTATTATTTGATTTTTGCTTTTATTTATGTTTTGTTTTATAGGAATAAAGTCTTCTTGGACAAGCCCTTCTCTTTACTGCAAGTTTCAATATTTATTGGAGCATTATTGCACTTGGGAAGTATTACTTAAACTTTCTAACCCATTATTATTTTTTATCCCTTTGGAGATGCTTTCTTGTGTGTATTTTCTACCAAGGAGGACATTGTCCAATTTAAGTGTGGGGGGAGCGGTTTGGTGATATACTTTGTCCAAGTTTTTATCAATTTTAGTTTGAGCAAAAAGTTTGGAAAATTGGAGCTACTCCGTCAAGAAAGTAATTTCTTTCTTATCTTGTCCCCTTTATTTTTGGTCCCATGGCATTATTTATTCTTTATTCTATTTATTTGGCCATCGAGGACAATATCCAGTTCAAGTGTGGGGAAGTGATTCGATTGAAAATTCTTCTATGCATATACTTTATCCTTCTTGTGAGCAAAATTTTCAAATTTTTTTCTGACTTTCTTTGAGATTTCAAGTTGTATTTTTAGTGATGTCTTTATGATGGATTATAGAGGATATGTTCTAGATCATTTATGGGTTATGCATGACTTTTTGCACGCACTTGGACGAAGTAGTTCTTGATCAAATGCTTTATATTGTTCTTAAACCTGTTTTTCTACTAATATTAATGGAGCATTCTAGAACTTACTTGAATACCTCTCGAGACGAAATAAGAAAGACATTTATTATTTAACTTAGGGATAACGGTAGTAGGCCTTCTTTGGATTGTTTAAGCTTTTCAAGCCTACCTATTTTTATATATCCATAGTGCATATTTTGAGCCTAAATTGTTGATTTTTTTTTTTCTTTAAAACTCGTCACAATACTTTGTCCATTGCTATTTTTGAGAGTTTGAATAATTTTCCAAACCTTTATACTCTTGATGGACAAAAGTATATGTACGAGAATGTTGAGGGAGAGTACTTGGAGAAAGATCATGACTCGTTACTTTCAGTCATGTATCAATACTGAGAAGAGCTGAAAAAAGAAAAGAAAGAGAAGAAAGAGAAAAGAGAGATTGAAAACAAGAAAAGAAAACACAAAGCGGCTAGAAAAGATGAAAAGAAAGAAACTGAGAAAGAAATGAACAGCAGTAGTGAAAGACAAAAGAAGAGTGATAAGAAAGAAAAGAGTAAGAAAAACTTTTTGAAAGAAAAAAGAAAAGAAAGATCACAAAAGGAATGGTGATTGAGCTGTAAAAAGTTGAGTTCACGACAAGTCCTTCACACCATTGCTAAAAATTTGAGTGATCTTGTGAAAAACATAGAGAAGAGTTGATGAAAAGAGAAAAAGAAGAAAAAAAAATGCAAGATTTGCTTGAGTTGAACTGTAATTGCTTAATAAGGTTATGGTTTTGATTTATCTTGGAATAGGAAAGCTAGAAGAGTTGGAAATGATTGATACATTTTGTTTATCCTTTTCTTGCGAACTCTCAACTTTTTTTACATTTGAATATCCTATATCCTTCAATTGATAAGCTACATTACAAGCTTAAAAGTCCTACTTGATCTATGTAGAATCATGATATGACTCGGATTAGTGGAGAGAGTTATGAAAAGTAAGCTTATGGAATGCAATTCTTTTTGAATTAAATTCTTTCCAATGGTTTGAGAATATTGTCAAGTATTAGGATGGTTCTACTAAGTCATTATTCACTTACACAAGTCTTGTATTTGTTGTGAAAGATGTAGTAGCATGTGTTTTATGTTCTTGGATGAAGAAAGCGTTGAAGATATTGTTTTAAAATTGATTGAGTGATTTGATGAAACCTTGTGTTTTCCTACTTGTCTTTGATACTTTGCTTGAGGACAAGCAAAGAGCTAAGTGTGGGAGAATATGATAGGGGCTAAATTAGTCATATTTTTCCTAGTTATTTAAGGTTCCATTGTGATATATTTTGTTTAATAACTAGCCATATTCCTTCATATTTGAGATTTTACCCTTGGAAATATATTATGTGCATTATTTTAGATTTTAGGGTTAAAACAAAGTAAAAACGTCGCAAAACAGAATAGAGGCAGCACCGGCCAGGATAAAAGAACTGGCGCCGGCCATATGCTGATGACATGAACTTCGAGGCGACGAAAAATTGTTGAAACGAGACCGGAACAAAATCGAACTAATGCCGGCTCTAGTAGCCAAGGCGGTGCCGGCTGTAGTCTAGACAACATGGTGCTCAAAACAAGAAAAAATTGACGAACGATTGGAGAAACAGAACACAACTGGCACCGGCTCCAGTAGCCAAGGCGGCATCGGCTGTGCCTTGAGGAAAAGACGGGATCTTGATTTTTCACGCGGTTTTTGGGAATCTGTGGAGTTTTAATACTTTCCTACTTCTACTCGGCCAAGAACATTACACCAATGAGTTTAGACACTTCCTAAGCCTATAAATAGATGGAAAACACAAAAGAAAGGGAGAGAATTCATTGATCATCATAGAACATAGCTCAAATCAAAGAAGGAATTCTCTAATTCAAGGCGGGTTGTGCAAGAAGGTCTTCAAAGATAGAAGAATGAAGCTTGCCTATGAGTGCTTTCTTTTACTTTGTTTTCTTTTTCTTGAACAATGATATGTTAATTTTTTTATTGTAACTTGGCATTGTTTTAGGTATTCCTGATTTTTAGAGTTACTTGATCTTTTGATTAATTGGTTGTTTTTCTTGGTATTTAATTACTTGTGCGTATTACGAGATTAGTTTGTTATTTCTTTTCATTAACTTGCCAGACCAAAGGGGTTGATGGTGGTTGCAATTTACTGATTTCATATTTATTGGCTATTAACTTACTAGACCAAAGAGGTTAATTGCTAAGGATTGAGTAATTAAAGGTTAATTGATGTCTGCCAGACCAAGGATTCATTGATTAATTTCATGCTTTAAATTTGCCAAGCCAAGAAAATTTAATCAAGGATTGTATTTAATACGTCTTTTAGAGGAATTAGTTGAGACAACCCAAGTGATGCTAATTTTTCTAGAGGATAGTGATTTCACAGATTGACCAAAGAAGTAAATCTATCTTAATCCTTCATAGTGCCAAAGGAATAATTAATTATGATAATGATTAGGTACTTTAAGATCATGTTTGTCAAAATAATGGTTTAAGTTACATACTTCTCCATCCTTGACATGTATATATTTTTGTTTTTATTTTCTTTTGTTTTATTTTTCACGTTATTGAGTCGGTTGAAAGAAAAAGGGAATAATGTCTACTTGTTCCTGGAGGATCGACACTCGTTTGAACCCTATGCTATGTTAATGATGAGTATGCTTGCTCATATATGTAATTTGGAGTTAACGTTTTTATTTAAACGTGATTAAGAATGTGCTTATTTTTATTTGATTTTTATACCTAAATAAATACGCATCATCTATTAACTCGTCGAGACCAAGGGGATTAATTGATAAGGACTGGGCAATTAAAGGTTAATTAATATCTGTCAAGACTAAGGATTCATTGGTTAGCTTCATGTTTTAAGTTTGCCGAGACCAGGAAAATTTAATCAAGGATTGTGTTTCATCAAGTAATTCATATTTATCTAGAAGATAGTGATTTCATGGATTGAAAAAGAAGTGAATCTATCTTAATTCTTTATGATGCCAAAAGAATGATTTGTTATGATAAGGTTTGGGTACTTTAAGATCATGTTTGTCAAAATAATGGTTTGAGTTACATAATTCTCCATCCTTGACATGTATATATTATTTTATTTTGTTTTCCTTTTTATTTCTTTTTCACTTTATTGAGTCGGTTAAACAATAAAAGAAAAGTGATTAATGAATACTTGTTCCTTGAGGATCGACACTCGTTTGAACCCTATGCTATGTTAATGATGAGTACACTTACTCATATGTGTAATTTGGGGTTAACGTTTTAATTTAAACTTGATTGGGAATGTGCTTATTTTTACATGATTTTTATACCCAAATAAATACGCAACAATAGGCATCCGAGAGGGCTATAAAAGCATAAGAGAACACAAGGATTAGAGAGATACAACCAAGAGAGGTGAATTAAAGAGTGGAAATTTTGATTTTCTCATTGAAGGAGGAATTCACCCAAGCCAAGGAGGATTGTTCAAAAGGAATTTTCAAAAAATAAGAAAGAGGCTTGTCTATGAGTGCTTTCTTTTCTCTTTGTTATCTTTTTCTTTGGCAATGATGGATTCAATGTTTTCATTGTAATTTAGCAATATTTTGGGAATCATGATTTATGTATCAATTTTACTACTTGATCAGTTTTCTATCATTGTTGGTATTTGATTACTTGACTTCATAGGTTGATGGAATTAAATTTATGTCTAATGGACTTGGGAAACGAAGTTAGATTAAGCTTAATTTAATCAATGCTACATATTTGTTAGATCTTAATAGACTTGGGAAACGAAGTTAAGACTGAAGAACTTATGAAATGAAAGGTTTGTTAATTTCACCTAGAGTATATGGTTATTGGCTAATTTGATGTTTATAAGGAATTGTGTCTAATGTATCTTTTGGTTATATTGGTTTGATTGAAAAATCTGCTAATTTAATTAATAGATAGTAATTTCATGGATTAGGAAATAAGTGGAGTTTATATAAGTATATTCATGACTTGGGAAATGATTTAACTTTAATTTATATTTCTTCACGTTGTCAAGATGATGATGAATTAAGAGAGTTGTTGAGTAGGTCATTGTTATGATTTATAGGGAACTTGTCTAAATTGCATAAACCTATATCATTGAGTTGTGTATGTTTCTTTTGTTTTTCTTTTTATTCTTTTCTCACTTTATTTGGGTTGGTTAAACAATGAAAGAAAAGTGATTATTGTGTACTTGTTCATTTGAGGATCGATACTCGTTAATTCCCTATACTATACTTGCGATGACTATACTTGCTCACACGTGTATTTTGGGATTAATATTTTAATTAAAACTTGATTAAGGGATGGATTTAAAATATATGATTTTACATACCTAAATTTACGCATCAAGTTTTTCGCGCTGTTGTCGAGGAAAAATATCATGAAAGCTTAGATTTTGTTGATTTAACCATGTTAATATTTTATATGTAAATATGTATATATATATTCCTTGTATGACTAGGTGCTATATTTTGTTTTCTTGTATACTTGTACTTTAATATCTCTATATGTTGAAATTCCTTCTGACTTAATTTGTACCTTAGCTTATGTACCTTCACTAATTGACTTAATTATGATGTGTGTATATATGATACTAACCAACTATTTTGTATAGGAAAGATGGCCAATTGGAGCTTGGGATGGTATCCTAACATATCTCACGGAATGACATCTCAACCATCCGACTCCATGGCCTTAGAAGGGGTGTGGGAAAAATTTGCCACCCATGTAACTAAGAATTTTTCTGAAATAGAAGACATACTGAAAAATTTTGATGGCATGGTTATAAATATGGAATGACAAATTTGGTTTTTAATGGATTTAGTGATAAAGTCATCATTAGGGGTAGAAACACAACATGATTTAACTGCCATTACCCTAAGGAGTGGTGAGGAGCTACCCATTCCTAACATGGAATTAGTACCATCTAAAGAAGATAGGCTAGAACCAGCCCCTATTATTGAACATTTCAAAAAACAACCTAAAAAACCAGATTTTTAGCCACCAGTACCCTACCCCACTCACACACAGAAAGTAAAAAAAGCTGCACAATTGGACAAGTTTTTGGAAATCTTCAAACAACTGCATATAAATATTTTACTTAGTGAAGCCTTAGTGCACATGCCTAAATATGCAAAATTTCTCAAAAGCATGCTTGTAAATAATAAAAGGTTGGAGGAATTATCTAATTTGGTGTTAAATGAAGAATGTTCAACAATCTTGCAGGAGCAACGGACGATGCCCCAAAAAGAAAATGATCCAAGGAGTTTTTCTATTCCTTGTCTTGTTAGTACTCTTACATTTTGCAATGCTTTAGCTGACCTAGGTGATAGTATTAATTTGTTACCTTATAAAACTTTCAAAAAGCTAGGCCTAGGCGAACCTATACCCACTAGGATGAGTATTCAACTTGTGGATCGATCAATTAAATATCCTAGAGGAATAATTAAAGATGTCTTGGTTAAAGTGGATAAATTCATATTCCCTGTGGATTTTATAATTCTTGATATGGATGAAGATTCTAAAGTGCCTTTAGTCCTAGGTCGACCTTTTTTAGCAACTGTTTAAGGCTCTAATTGATGTTCATGGAGGAAAACTAACACTTAGGGTTGGGGACGAGGAAGTCATTATAAAAATCTGCAAAAGCATGCAACGTCTTAGTTCTTGGGATGATTCTTGTTTAAGGGTTGATATTCTTGATGAACCTATCTTTGACATTGTGCAGGAAGCATTTGTCTAAGGTTATATGGAACAATCTATTGCATATTTGGAGGACTCAATTGAGGGCCCCAGGGTAGAGGAATTTGAGGAAATAGAAAAAGGCAGTTTGGGAAGGATGGAGTCATCCATTGAGGAACCAGGGGAATTGGATTTGAAAGACCTCCCTGAGCACTTAGAATATGCATTTTTGGTAAAACGTGAAAAACTGTTCGTGATCGTTGCCAAAGACCTTACTTGTGATGAAAAAACAAAATTGGTAAATCTATTGGGAAAATATAAGGGAGTGATTGCATGAAAAATTATAGATATTAAGAGAATTAGCCATTCCTTTTGTACTTATAAAATCTTGTTAGAAGAAGGAGCCAAAGCCGTGTGCAGCCTTAACATAGGATAAACCTAAACATGAGTGATGTGGTAAAAGTTGAGATGATTAAACTCTTAGATTTCGGCATCATTTACCTTATTTCTGATATTATTTGGATTAGTCCAACACAAGTGATACCAAAGAAAGGAGGAATGACTGTGAGCCCTAATGAAAAAAATGAGTCGATCCCAATAAGATTGGAAACCAGTTGGAGGGTATGCATTGACTATAGGAAATTGAATGATGCATAAGTTGTTGTAAAATTTTTAAAAAAACATTTCACCCGATTTGGAGTACCTAAAGTTCTCATTAGTGATAGAAGAACCCACTTTTGTAATGCCTAACTAGATAAAGTTCTCAAACATTTTGGGGTTACTCATAGGGTTGCTACTCCCTATTATCTGCAAACTAGTGGCCAAGTTGAGGTGGTCAATAGAGAATTGAAAAGAATCTTGGAAAATGTGGTCAGTTATACAAAAATAAAAAATAAAAAAAATTGGAGTTTAAAGCTAGATGATACTCTTTGGGCTTATAGGACTGCTTTTAAAACTCCCATTGGTAAAACCCCTTATCGCTTAGTGTATGGGAAATCATATCATTTACCTGTAGAACTTGAAAATAGGGCTCATTAGGCAATAAAGCTTGTCAATTTTGACCTTCATCTTACAGGAAAAAAATGAATGCTTCAAGTGAATTAGTTGGATGACTGGCGCAACGATGCCTACCATAATTCGCGCATTTAGAAGAATAAGATGAAACGGTGGAATGATAGATATATTCATTCTCCTAAAGGGTTCAAATAAGGAGACAAGGTATTATTATTTAACTCTAGGCTTAGACTCTTTTTGGAAAAATTGAAGTCTAGATGGTTGGGACTATATGAGATATACCGGGTTCTCCTGTTTGGCGTTATTGAGGTATCACACCCCACCAAGGGACTATTGAAGGTTAATGGGAATCATATGAAACCATATGTAGGTGACAAACTCAGCCCTCTAGAACATCTCGGCATTACCCTTTCTAAGTAATGATAGCTTGTAGGTGTCTTTTCGTTTCTTTTCTTTTTTTTATCTTGTTTATTTTATTTTCTTTTTCTAGATTTATTTATTTATTTATTTTTTGTTTCTTTTCTTTTAGTAGGTACTCCTGTAATGATCTCTTCTTGAGATGGATTCAACATGACGGCATAACAATGTAATGAAAGTATTTTATTTACTCTATTCTTCTTCTTTCTTCATCTTGGTCTTCTTGGCTGTACTTTTATTCTTTTATCTTTGGCCCTTGAGGACAATGGCCAGTTTAAGTATAGGGGGAAGAATAAAGGTTGAAATACTTTTCCATATGAATTTGATGAATATAGGTTGTCATTTGTGATAATTTTTTTGAAAATTTCAGTGGTTTCATAGTTAAGCAATGTTACAATTCTTTCTCTTAATTAGATATGAGTTTTATCATTCATTAGGTAGAATTTGATTAAATTGGTTTTATTGAAAAAGATATTTGTCAAGACTCGAGAATTTTGATTAATTTTGTTTATACATTGGTGTTTGAATGTTATTTGACTCATCTAGTTGAAATATAGAAGATATGATGAATATGGGAAGAGTTATTGGCTAACTTTTCTATTATGAGTTTAAACATTGCTAGCGTTAAGTAATGATGAAAAAATGGGAGCTATAAAAGGATCTTTGAGAAGAAAGATTAGGGAGAATGTTGAAAATTTTGATTTGAGTTGAGAAAAAAACAATGAGTGAAAACAATACCATTGTTGGTGTGAATTAGAAAAAAGATTCTTACTGATGATCTTTGAAGACCTATAGCTGAAAAGGGGGTCAATTTGGGGAGAAGTAACAAATGTATTCGGTGCACTCTCTTGAGGCTATCCTGAAGGCAAAAATGCAAGCAAGAGTATAGGAAAAAAAAGAAATATGAAAAAATGATGAGTGATGGCTGTAAATGAGGCCAATATGGTGTGTGAAGAGAAATCCATGCATTTAAGGCTATCAATTCCTTAAGTCATTGAAAAACTTTGAGGGAAAAAATTTTGAGTGCTTTACTTACATCGTAACTTAAAGGTGTAATTTTTGGATTCATAATGCTTGAGTTAGTAGATGACTTGACCTATGTGATTCATATTATCTATATTTTTACTTAAAAAGTGAAATACCTTTTTTAAACTAAGGTATGCAGTTGATTAATTTGACTTCCAAGAGTTTTGTGATGTCTTGGCTAATGTTTCAAGATTTGAAATTGTTTTCAAAGGGTATGAATGACAATGGTTGTATCTAAAGTTTGAAAGGAAGACATGATCTCTTCTATGATGAAGAAACCTTTGTAATGAGAAGAAAACCTTGTGTTGTCTTAATAAATTTTCTTGGATAAAAGTGTTTTGCTTGAAGACAAGCAAATGTTTAAGTGTGGGGGTATGTGATAGGGGTTAAAATCACAATTCTTTTCTTAGTTATTTGAGGTTGTTTTAAGATAGATTGTTGTAATAACTAGGCATATTATTTGACATTTTGCTTGTAAAAGGTGTTTTTTGAAAATATTTGTAGATTTAAGTAAAAATCGAGCAAAAAGTGCACAGAACTAGAATGTACCTGGTGCCAGGCCCAACCAATGGACTAGGCGCCGGGTCAATTCTATCTAGTAGCAGAGATTGAATAAGCTTCAAGGATTTTTCCAGAACAGACCTGGCGCTAAGTCTAGCAAGTATACCTGGCACCAAGTCCATTATGCTTGCTAAGGAAAAGACAACAAAAAATAGAGCAAAACAGAGGAAGAACGGTGTACTTGGTGCCAGGTAAGTCGAAGGTACTCGGCACTAGGTAGGTTCTAAAGGCGAAAATTCTATACGCAGAAATAGGGCTTATCTAAAGATTTTGGTATTTTCCGATTTCTACTCGACCAGGAGTTCCTCAGTCACAAAATAGGCATCAAGAGGCCTATAAAATCATAAGAGAACACAAGGGTTGGAGAGATATAACCAAGAGAGGTGAATTAAAGAGCAGAAATTCTGATTTTCTCATTGAAAGAGGAATTCACCTAAGCTAATGAGGATTGTTCAAAGGGAGTCTTTAAGAAAGAAGAAAGAGGCTTGTTGATGAGTGGTTTCTTTTCTTTTTGTTTTCTTTTTCTTTAGAAATGATGGATTTAATGTTTTCATTGTAATTTAGCAATATTTTGGGAATCATGATTTATGCATCAATTTAACTACTTGATCAATTTTCTATCATTCTGGGTATTTGATTACTTGATTTCGTAGGTTGATGGAATTAAATTTTTGTCTAATAGACTTGGGAAACGATGTTAATTTAAGATTAATTTAATCAATGTTACATATTTGTTAGATCTTAATGGACTTGGAAAATGAAGTTAAGACCGAAGAACCTAAATAATGAAAGGTTAGTTAATTTCACCTAAAATATAGGGTTATTGGCTAATTTGTTGTCTTTAAGGAATTATGTCTAATGCATCTTTTGGTTATGTTGGTTTGATTGGAAAATCTACTAATTTAATTAAAAGATATTAATTCCTTGGATTGGAAAAGAAGTGGAGTTTATATAAGTAGATTCATGACTTGGGAAACGATTGAACTTTACTTTATATTCCTTCATGATATCAAGATGATGATGAATTAAGAGATTTGTTGAGTAGGTCATTGTAATGATTTCTAGGGTACTTGTCTAAATTGTATAAACCTATATTCTTAAGTTGTATATATTTTTTTGCTTTTCTTTTTATTCTTTTCTCACTTTATTTGGGCCAATTAAACAATGAAAGAAAAATAATTAGTGTATACTTGTTCTTTTGAGGATCAATACTCGTTAATTCCCTATATTATGCTTGCAATGAGTATACTTGCTCACATGTGTATTTTGGGATTAATGTTTTAATTAAAACTTTATTAAAGGGATGGATTTAAAATAGATGATTTTACATACCCAAAATTTATGCACTCATCAATGTGTCAATTTTGAATTTGATAACTGGTTGTTAAACAAAATCTGTGAAGTTAGGGATGGAGGAATTCAATTTTTTGAGTTCAACAAATTCCCTAAAAATTCAGGTGTATTCGATTTGGGAATATTTGAGAGTCATTTCACATGAGAAAAAAAGTTTTAAAAACTCAAATGATAGGAATACAAAACGGCTGAATGGAGTTGGGAGGACTTTGCACCACATGGTATCAACCTTAGTGGTTCCAAGCTTTGGGCATAAAACATCTATAAGCACTTTGAAAATGGTGTTGATAATGGCACTAGCTGAAAAAAAAAGAAGCCAATTATCTTTGGATTTTTAGCCACAAGATTGATGTTGCAATCACGAAACACAACCGGTAAAGCTCTACCATATATGAATCTTTTAACTAAGGTTTTTAAGCATTTCAATGTGGATTTCAGCTCAATTGTCCCTGGACACTCAAAGATGAATGTGTATGGCACTGATTCATTTGAAAAGATGTGTCATATTCAAGCTGATAATTAGTAGGTATTGTTTAGAAAAGCATCTAATGAGGAGAAGAAAATGCTGTAAAAGATAAAAGCTGAAGTTGAATTAGGAGGAACAAAAAGAAATGTTGCAATAGAAGTTCAATCATCAAGCAAGGGAAAACAGAAAAACTTTTGAAACTGAAACAACTCAGAGCATCTTAGAAGCCATAAATCTGTTGTCTGTTAAAATAGACAGTCTGAGCACAGAATCTGGGGAAGAGATTGACTGCTGTGGAAAAAAAATATCATGATGATATGTATCCTCAAACAGAACACATTCTCTCTCAAGAACAAATGCCTAAAGAGGAAACTGTCACTCCCCAAGTTGAAGAAGAGGTTACTGAACAAACTAAGCACGAGATGCAAAAGGAAAAGGAAAAGGAGAAAGAAATAGAGGAAGCCGAAAAAAGTCAGAAAGAAATAGGAAAGGAGGTTGAAGTTCTTACCATTGCTACACCTACAGCTGCACAGGAAGCCCCCAATCTAGCAACAACTAGAAGCTCCTCTGAAAAATGCCAGAAGCATGTAGTAGTCAAACATAAATCCAGTAAGTTGGTGTTAGGATTCGTGGATTCCTAAACGCGAAAAACATCCACGAATCCCTTCCGAGGATCCAAGTAAACGATTAAGAAGATCGTAGGTTTGCAGAATTACCTCTGGTTGGTGAAATCGATATCCTTCAATTCTGATGGTGCTGCTGCACGCGCAATCCGAATGATCACCAGACGCTACAGTGCGCGAACGTCCTCTATTGAATACACATCGCGAACTCACTCGTCACTCGAGGAGTGCTAGCGCCTAGGGTTTGAAAGGATTTTTTTTTCTGGTAGAGAATGGCACAAATGTTCTCAACAGAATTAGACCCTTGAAAAGTCGGCTAGGGTTTTCTTAAAAACCCCTCGAACCTCTTAGAGTCCAACCCTAATAATATCTTATCATATTTTAATTTAAATTCAAATTAAATTAAAACTGATATGATAAGATTCTACCATTATCTCGGTTATTTAAACAATTAATTTATCGAGTAAGATTCTTATAATTTAGACATTATCCAGATACATCGAATGTGGACATATTTCCAAATTCATTGTATCTGGTAAATTTTCTAAGTTCGATTAACATAGACATATTTCCAAATTCATCAAATCTGGTACCAGAAAAATAACATAACAAGTTCGCTTATTGTGTGACCCTATAGGTTCATTTAACACTGGCAGTGCACCCAAATCATATTTAAATGGCGCACAAGTTATAAGCGGTTTCTAGGAAAACATTATAACTATCCAGGTTAAATGAAGATCGATGATCTCTTTGAACTAAACCATAATTTTATATTTAGTCATTTTGTCACACGATATCCAGATTAAGCATAAGGCACGGAGCATGTCATCCTTATTAAGCTTAATCAATTATTTCTTGATTTCATAGTAGATTGTTCAAACAAATGATATCAATATCTTAGATTGATATATTTGAGCACCGCCATGCATTTTAACAGTCTAACTTATCAAGGGGCCCATGGATATCTCTCCCATAATTGAGAGGAACAAATTCCTTCACTATCATTCATATTCCTCTCATTGATTTACTCTATATCCAACAGTAGTCTAATTTATTATTTGATTAAAGACAATTTTAGACAACGTCAAAATGTAGAATTTATCAAGTAGGAAACCATAATGAATTTAGGTCGAAGGACTTTTAATATCATTATGGCTAGAAAGTACTTATGACATGTTCCATGAAGTACTCTCATAGTAGGTCATGTCCAATACAATGTTCTCTAACATTTATTTATGTTTTGACTCAATATCACAAATATCCATGATCAGTAAAACATAGACATCAAGTCATAAACATACTAATCTTAATTTATTATTATTCCAATAATAATAATCGATCAGGGACAGTTTTACAATAGTCATTGTATTCATTGTAGGGTTTTACTATCAAGTCACGTACTTAATGACCACAAAATAAAATGCACTATTAATGGAAAGAAAAACCTCATATTATTATATAAAACATAATTACAATAGTATAAGTACAAATTGACTCTAGGGTATATCCCTAACAGTCTCCCACTTGCACTAAGACCAATTTGGCATAAGCCGTAATCCCATTGATCTAGTATGACTATCATGTTTAGATGATGGGAGAGGCTTTGTCAGTGGATCTGCAACATTGTCATTAGTTGATACCTTGCATACTTTGACATCTCCTCTATCAACAATTTCTCGAATGAGATGAAAACGTCTAAGTATATGTTTGGATCGCTGATGTGATCTTGGTTCCTTAGCTTGTGCAATGGCTCCATTGTTGTCACAATAGAGAGCCACTAGGTTCACAATACTAGGAACTACATCTAGATCTATAATGAACTTTTTAATCCAAACTGCTACTTTAGCTGCAACTGAGGTAGCTACATACTCAGCTTCTGTAGTATAATCGGCCACGGTGTCTTGCTTTGAACTTTTTCAGCTTACAGCACCTCCATTCAAACAAAATAGAAAACCTGATTGCGATCATTAATCATCTATGTCGAACTGAAAACTAGCATTAGTGTAACCATTTACAACTAGCTCGCCTTCTTGTCTTCCATAAACTAAGAACATATCTTTAGTTCTTCTTAAGTACTTTAGTATGTTCTTGACAGCAGTCCAATGTGCCTCTCCAGGATTTGACTGGAACCTATTCGTCATGCTCAATGCATATGATACATCGGGTCAAGTACATAACATGGCATACATGATAGACCCTATAGCGGAAGCGTATGGTATCTTGTTCATGCGCTCTCCATCATCCTTCGTAGAAGGACTTTGAGTTTTACTGAGCTTAATGCCATGTGACATTGGTAAGAATCCTCTCTTAGAGTCTTGCATACTGAACCTTTTCAGTACTTTGTCAAGGTATGCACTTTGACTTAGTCCAATTAGCTTTCTAGATCTATCTCTATAGATCCTTACACCTAGAATATAGGCAGCTTCACCTAAGTCTTTCATTGAAAAACAATTTCCCAACCATGTCTTTACATTTTGTAGAGTTGGGATGTAATTTCCAATAAGTAATATGTCATCAACATAAAGTACCAAAAAGATTATTGCATTCCCACTTGTTTTCTTATAGACACAAGGCTCATCTTCATTTTTGATAAAGTTAAATTCTTTAATTTCTTCATCAAAACAAAGATTTCAGCTTCGAGATGCTTGCTTCAGTCCATAAATGGATCTTTGAAACTTACACACTTTATTAGAATTAAAAGGATCACCAAAACCTTTAGGTTGTGTCATGTACACATCCTCGAGTAAGTTTCCATTGAGAAACGCAGTTTTGACATCCATTTGCCAAATCTCATAATCATAATATGCTGCTATGGCAAGAAAGAATTCTAATAGATTTAAGCATTACAACTGGTGAAAATGTTTCATCATAATCTATACCATGAGTTTGTCTATAACCTTTTGCTACGAATCGTGCTTTGTAAGTATGCACATTTCCCTCCATGTCGATTTTCTTTTTGAAAACCCACTTACACCCATTGGTTTTTGAACCTTTAGGTAGATTAACCAAAGTCCAGACTTGGTTATCATATATAGATTGCATCTCAGACTTCATAGCCTCTAACTATTTTCCAGAGTCAGAACTCTTAATGGCTTCTTGATAGGAAGTGGGCTTATCATTAACCATAAGCTCCACATTATGATCGTCAGTGATGAGGAATCCATATCTCTCAGGTTGTTGACGAACCCTATCAGATCTTCGAGGTCTTTGTTCTATAGAAGGAAGCTCATCTTGGACTTGTGAGCCATCTAATCGAGGTTCATTATTTGGTTCAGGCACTAATTGTGGCTCTTGAATCTCATCTTGATAACGTTTAGGCTCTAATTGTGGCTCTTGAATCTCATCAAGATGTATTTTACTCCCACTGATTCTTTTGGAAATAAATTCCTTTTCAGGAAAGAATCCATTTCGAGCAACAATTACTCTATTTTCTTTTGGGAGATAAAATTGATATCCTTTAGTTTCTTTAGGATACCCCACAAATATGTATTTATCCGATTTAGGTGCAAGTTTATCAAATAATAAACACTTTACATGAACTTCACAACCCCAAATCTTCAGAAATAACAAACTAGGTTGTCTCCCAGTCCATATCTCATATGGCGTTTTCTGAACCAATTTAGATGGAACTCAATTTAGTATGAATGCTGCAGTCTCTAGGGCATAACCCCAAAAGGCTATTGGAAGATCAGTTTGACTCATCATTGATTCAACCATATCTAATAAAGTCTGATTTCTCCGTTCAAATACACCATTCCATTGAGGTGTTCCAGGTAGAGTTAATTGGGAGATAATTCCACAATTTTTAAAATGCTCATCAAACTCATGACTTAAGTATTCACCTCTTCGATCTGATCGAAGTGTTTTGATACTTTTGCCAAGCTGATTTTGTACTTCATTTTGAAATTTTTTGAATTTCTGGAACAATTCATATTTGTGTTTCATCAGATACACGTAGCCATATCTGCTGAAATCATATGTAAATGTTATGAAGTACTGAAATCCTCCTCTAGCATGTGTATTCATTGGTCCATATACATAAGTATGTATTAGGCCCAATAAATCAGTTGCCCTTTCATTTTGTCTCTTAAAGGGTGCTTTAGTCATTTTACCTAATAAACAAGAATCACACGTTTCGTAAGATTCTAAATCAAACGATTTTAGAAGCCTATCATTATGAAGCCTTGTTATGCGTTTCTCATTTATATGGCCCAAACGACAATGTCAGAAGTAAGTCTGATTTAAATCATTAGATTTCAATCTCTTAGTATTAATATTATAGATAGATTTGCTAGAAGATCCACGAAAATTGAGAATATAGAGCCCATTTGATAATGAAGCATCTCCATAAAAAATGCTGTTTTTATTAATGGAGCAAATGTTATTCCTAATAACAAATTCAAAACCTTATAAATCCAAACAAGAAATTGAAATAATATTTCTACTCATAGCAGGAACATAAAAACAGTCATTTAGTTCTAAAACAAGCCTACTAGGCAAAATTAATTCAAAAGTTCCTACAGCTACTGCAGTAACTTTTGCTCCATTTGCAACTCGTAGGTCCACCTCACCTTTTGTCAAGGCTCTACTCCTTTTTAGACCCTGCACATTTACACAAACGTGAGATCCACAACCGGTATCCAATATCCATGAATCAGAAGTAGACAAATTAATTTCTATAACATAAATACCTGAAGCGGCAGTCTCATTGTCCTTCTTTTTCTTTGCTTCCAAATAGAGCTTACAATTTGTTAACCAATGTCCTTGTTCTCTACAATGGTGGCAAGCTCCCTCCTTTGGTGTCTTGGCCTTAGGTTTGGGCTTGAACTTGGACTTTACCTTGTCTTTACCCTTACTAGCCATGACTAGAAACGTGGAAGGCTCTTGATTTTGAAGAACCTTTGAGTTGGTCACACAACGTCCTACTAAATTCACACACACAAATGAACTAAATGCAAATTCACTTAATCCAATAAGAATTGGTGAATCTAGCCTACTTCAAAACACAAAAAACCTTAATCTATCAAGAGATTAGAACAAAAAGATGGGATTTAAAGGCATTCAAAAACTCAACCTATCAAGAACACTAGTACCCTAGAACAGAAAAGGAGATTTAGATTATTTCTTTGAAGTTTAGAGACATGGAATCAAAGGTGAGACTAAGCCCTTTGATTTGGTATTGAAATGGGAATCACCTCTTACATACTCTCCTCCAGAGAGAATTTGGTTTCTCTACCAAAATATTCTAATTGTCTAAAAACTATCTATTACAAGAGTAAAGAAGTATATATATAAAGATAATAAACTAAACCCAGCATATGGGAGATGTAATCTCATCCATTCATCTCCTAAGTAAGTCTAAAATATATATGTTATAAGTCAAAAGTCATGGGAATTAAAGTCAAAATAAAATAAAACAAAACAAAAAAAAATTAGCAAAACAGGGCATTGCCTGAAGTGACCTGGCACCAAGTGTACTGGTGGACATGGCGCCAGGTGTGATCTGCAAAACAAAACAATACTCTTCCAGTATGGACTTGGCACTTGGTGTACTAGTATACCCGACTCCAAGTGCATTCTGCCCTCCTCACACCTCACTTTTCTTGTCTTTTCAACCTTCTCTTGCACTCCTTTAACCATCTATACCGATTGTTATCCAAGCTTTAATCTTCTTGGCCCTTCTTTAATCCTCCATTGCTTAACAACCTTCTTCATACTTGGCTTGGAATCATAAAATGCACCTTGAAGTTTCTTGAAACGGAGTTTCACCCACAGGGGCGTGTGTTGTGTCTTCTTCCTCATTCCCTCCTCTTTAGATTGGCCTTCATGCTTGGGACGATTCCTATCAGTTTGGATGTACCTTTTGGAAGTCTAAAATCTCACATCCCAATTTAGTTTCTAAAAGCACTTTAATATTAGCATAACTCTATCTATTGTTTATATATGCATATAGATAGGGGGAGTATTGCTTTTTATGTTTTCTCTTCAACACCTTTTTATGTACATAATTATACATTTTTTTTTGTGACCATTATTTGGCTATTTCCTTGAGAAATAGTCCTCTTTATGGAAGAAAGGAGAATAAGGAGGTTGGTAGAGATATAGGCTCATTGAGCCTTGTTTATGAGACTATACTTGAATTTTCTTATCTTTAAACTCATAAGCACTTTTTTAGTCCTATGATGAGAGCATATTTCAGTTAAATCTATTCTTCTCTCGGTCTAACATGTTCATATAGTCTATATCATTTTTTTTTTATCACAATCCCATCAAATTTGTCATCACTTAAAAGGGGGAGATTGTTAGCCCTAAGGGCATTCTCTTGTGTTTTGATTTATGACAAATATTGATGTGTTAACATGTGTAATCTATATGTGATAGGATTTTTTGATGTGACATGTTTGACTTCAGTTCTTCGAAGGCTTGCAAATAGGATTGCTAAACAGCTCTTAAGCAATGGAGTCCAAGAATGGTTGTTCAAGTGCAAATCTAACTTAAGAGATTGCATATCACGAAGGCCTTGTGAAGAATTATAAGACTAGGAATTGTGATTTAGGTATTATTTCTAAATTCCTATGTCTCTGTTCCTTATGTTCAATTTGTTTTACCTTGAAGCACTTATGAATGATTTCAAAAAGAGAGTATTTCTAAATCTAGATTTTATAAATTCTTGATTGAGCAGTTTTGGATGGACCTCTGAATCCAAAACACCGATCAAATAATCCGTAGCATTTGTCAAAATATACCTCTTTCAATACGGTGCCCTATTGGACTCATCTTTTAGACACACATCCTTCCATTATGTGAATCCAAAACTCTGAAAATCCTGATAGAAGTAACTAGCCATTATTAGTTGCTCGGACTTTGGTTTCAACTCTTATAAAAGCATAAAAAACTTGATTTTTATGAAGATTTTTGTGCTAACTCATTCAAAAACACTCTTACAATCCAAAATACAAAAATTGTCCTTTTCATTTGTACTTCAAAATGAGATCAAATTATTTCAAAGGTAAAAAGATATTTATGCTTAGCGGCTCATATTTGCTCAATCTGTGAGCTATTTCCGTGTTCTATCAATAATTAGCTCTATATCAAGGTTAAGGAAGTTAAACCCATTTGAAGTGAGCCTTGATTATTTATGTTTAAAGAGGTTCGGTGTAAAACCAAGTATGGTAATCCTCTTATGTAATATTGGTATTGCTTACCACTATTGAGTTGGGAAATCGGCTTTTAGTGGATGATTTGAAATCCTTAAGTGAAAACTTAAGGTAGTAGAGGTAGATTTTTTAAGGATCAAACCGCTATAAATCTTTGGGTCCCTCTCTCTTGTGCACTTTGCTCAGCACTTATGAATGGTTTCAAACCGTTCTTTTGAGTTGAAGTTATAACCTTCAACCAAAAATTAGTGATTCATCTTATAGTCTTTTGTCAAACAGTTGAAGTTCTTGTAAACTTATGCTCTCTGATGCTTTCATTCTTGTGATTTACTGATAGCTTCGAAGCTTTGCTTCCTCGCACTTTTGAAATCTAAAAAAACCTATTTTTTTGGCACTCAATACACTCTTAGTTCTTATCAGAAGCATTTAAAGAATTTTGAAATTTTATTTTTGTTTGCCATAAACCTTATTTACCCCTCTAAGATTTATCAATGATATTCTCAAGAATTCAAGATTCATAATGTTCATCATGTTTCCAAATCCATGTAGAAAACTCACACTCGAGTATACTAGGAAAGCCATTTCCATATCAGAAAAACACACATTGCCAAAATCGGGATTTGAAAATCGAAAAGATCACATGAGATATTTCATATTCAAGATGTTCAAGAAATCGAGTGCTTAATAATACTTTCAAACTTAAGTCACTACAAAAAAGTGGCTTTTGGCAACGCTTTTATTTGCAACATAGCAAAATCTGTGGTAAAAGCTTGGTTTTTACCACAGTTTTGAATTCCGCGACATATAAACCTTTTTTGTAATACTTTATTTTGTCACGGCTATATTTCTATAGATAAAAGTTCTTTTTTTGCCACAGATTTAAAATTTGTGTGGGTAAAAATAATTTTTTACCACAGGGATTGGAAATTGTAAGTAAAGAAATTTTATTACCCACAATTTTACTAAACAGTGGAAAAAGCATATTTTTTCTTATTTTATCAAATATATATTAAAAAATGTCAACATAAAATAGAAGCTTTCATTAGATACCATGGTTGAGGTAATTGTATATATTCAAATGGTTGTGTTCAAATCTTGATATTACTATTTTATCAATTTTTATATAGCTTTTTGGACCAATTACCTAGTTTTTTTGATTAATTTTCTAGATTGTTCAAATCTTGTATTTTGATAATTTTGATAATTTTTTTGATAATTTTGATATGCTTATATTTGTAAATGTATTAGGTTTTGGATATTTTTCTAGATATTATGCTCGATTTTGTACCAAAATATATTCGATTACCTTCAAATTTTGTCATAACACATTTCTTAGTAATTTTAATAAATCTAATGGTTAGATCATTAATTTCATATACCTAGCTTTGTAAATGCGTTAGGTTTTGGATATTTTTTTAGATATTATGCTAGATTATGTATCAAAATATATACGATTACCTTCAAATTTTGTCATAACACTTTTCTTGGTGATTTTAATAAATCTTATGGTTGGATCATTAATTTGATATGCCTATCTTTGTAAATACATTAGGTTTTGCATATTTTTTAGATATTATACTAGATTATGTACCAAAGTATATCTGATTACGTTTAAATTTTGTCATAACACTTTTCTTAATGATTTTAACAAATCTAACGATTGGATCATTATTTTAATAGGCCTATCATTGTAAATACGTTAGGTTTTGGATATTTTTCTAAATATTATGCTAGATTATGTACCAAAATATATCCGATTATATTCAAATTTTGTCATAACACTTTTCTTAGTGATTTTAACAAATCTAATGGATGGATCATTAATTTGATACCCCTATTTTTGTAAATATGTTGTGTTTTGAATATTTTTGTAGATATTATGCTCGATTGTATGCCAAAATATATTCGATTACCTTCAAATATTGTCATAATACTTTTCTTAGTAATTTTAACAAATCTAACAGTTGGATTATTAATTTGATATGCATATCTTTGCAAATGCATTAGGTTATGGATTTTTTTTTTAGATATTATTCTAGATTTTGTACTAAAATATATCTTATTACTTTCAAATTTTATTAGAAACACTTTTCTTAGTGATGAAGGATTAAAAAAAAAAAGGAAGAGAGAAATAAATATAATATTTATCTTACATTAATATATAGTATTAAACAACAAACTAATAAAATAGACCATACTCTATTCCTTTAATGAAATTTACTTCTTCCAAACAATCAAAGAGAAATAAAATTAGAAATGAAATACATAAATTTTACTAAACTTCTGCTTTTTTCCTAGTGAGCAAGGTATAATGCTTTAAAAATTTAAAATTGTAATGTTTTTTTTTATTTACATGGATAAAATTGATATTATTTTATATTTTATTTTAGTCTCATTGATAATAAATAATAAACGTTATTTTTTCATAAAGCACAATTATTTTTTATGTTATGATTTTAGATGTTCAAAATACAATTCATATTTAGAATTCATAGCATTTAGGAGATCTAATTAAACATTGCAACTATTAGTTTGAATTTTTAGGGAAGAGAAAATTAAATAGATATGCTAATGTTGAGAAACTAAGATTATGTGATTAATAGACATCTTTGCAAAAATCACATATTAATTTTGAGGGGGTCTAATGAATTTTTCGTAGTCCTTCGGAGCTGCAAATCCTCAGCAAAATGACGGCATTACCGTACTAAACCATTTCAAAACCCTTGGAAGTCTCTGCCTCTCTGCAGAAAAGCTGGTTCGTATCCAATCCAAATGCAAGTCTTATGCCGCCGAGCAAAGCTGAAGCGGCTAGGGCTTATAAGTCCGTCGAGCAATCTGACCGCAAAGAGCACGAGCCCGTGAAAAAGAAGAGCAGTGCTGGCGAGAAGCTAAGGGCTTCAAGTCTCGTGCCACCAAGAAGTGTAGGAGGGGGGGGCTGAGAAGCGAGCGGAAGCAACCACACGCAAAGCCGAGACTCGCCGTTGGTGGAGCAGGAGGAGAAGCAACTTGAGAAGAGGTTAAGGAAACCTAACAAGAAGGCCAACTGTGTCTCCATCCCCGTACCCTTTGTGATAGAGGCAGAGCTACGGTGGAGGAGAGAGGAGGAGCAGGCCACCATTCAGAAGAAATCTGAGGAAGAGAAGTAGAAGAAGAGCTGTACTGTGGCAGAGGAGGATTATGAAAGGATGGTTCTTGTTGAAAACACAAATAGGGATGATTCAATTATTGAAGCTAATACTATTGACAAAACTATTGCCCAAATGACCATTGTAGACAATCTGTCATTCGATAGGCATCCTGAAAGGAGGCTGAAGGCTTCATTTAAGGTAGTTTTTCATTTTCATAGGTCCTTTTCATCCATTTTGTAATGTGTAATCTATCGTTCAGTTCTACGGTTGATGGAAGAATAAGAGACAACATTTTCTTTTAATCAGATTAATTAGTGTGTCAATTGTTGGATGATGATTAGTTTTTAGGAATAAGAGATTGAAAAAGTAATGATGTGTGAACTTTATTGATCCATATGCTTGTGAATTGGTCCAGTGCACTGATGGTAAATTGCTTTTGTTAAATAAAAAATGAATGATATACATTCAATCCTTTTGCAGCTGGTTATATCCACCTTTTGGCCTCAGTGAAAATATACTTCCTTAGATTTCTTGATGTTTATTGGAATGCTTGAAACATAGTAAATGTTTAGAACACTTGGCTTCTGTGTCTATGGCATTATCTCTTAGCTTCTTCCTATGTACTGGTTTTTAGTTTTATTTCTCATGAGATTGTTGAAATTATATCTATTCATCTTAAATCACTTGTCTAGAATTTGATCAACTACTCGATTTGTCTTTTATATTATAACTTGAAGTAGTTGCCTTGCGTATTTTCATGAAATATGGAATGCTAATGCTTTTATCATCTTGCATATCATATTCCCATTTGCAGATTCAAGCTCAGGACATTCATGTGGGTAACATAGTTTGGTTACATCAGAACGATGAAGTGCCCTATTGTCTTGTCTTAATTGGCACCTCTGATCCGCAAGGGCTTCGCTACGTTGAGGCAAATTTGCTTGCTCTTCCTATGTTTTTTGGAACTTTTTCCCTTTTGGGGGGGGGGGGGGGGGGAAGGGAGGGGGTTGTTGCGCGTGGGCGGTTGAAACCATAACCATTGGCCTATTAAAAAGTTAGAAAGCTAGTAGCTGATTGGGTTTTTTTTTTCATTATTTTTTTGTTTTTGTTATTTTAGGATTGACATTGAATGGCTAATAATACTGAAGTTTTCGTTGATTGCATTTCTCAGATAGATTTCCAAGGTAAACTATGGTCTTAGCTTATTAAGAAAAACAGGTTGGGATATGCAAAAAGTTGTAGGCTTCATATAGGGATTAGATTCCATCTTTTTTCTGAATGATATGGGTTTCTTTTGTTGTTCCATGAAACTTTGGAAACTTTGGAAATCCAGGTTCTTCAAAATCAAGAGCCTTGCATGTGTCAAATATCAAGATTGAAATTTGTTAACAAGAAATAAAAATGTAGATCTTATTCTGTATATTTGCATATATAGAAACTAGACCATAACAAGAATTCTAATTAAAAATTGTAGACCTTTTTTCTTTTGTTTTATTCTTCTTGATATGAATATTTTTTCTTGCTTTGGTGATTGACTCATATATTTCAGGCATATTGCCTACATTCATTTCATGTGTAGCATTTGATTTTACGGAATATATTAGGTCAGATTTGAAACTATTTTGTTAGTAAATAAAGTATTGAAGAATTGGGCTGTGTTACTTTTTCTTCTTATCAATTATGGTATGACAGATTATTTTTAATGTGAAGTGTTGGAAAAAGTCTTCCTTGTCTTCTTTTAATTTTTCTAAGTTAAAGTGTCAAGCATTGTGGGAGACCTAACATTTGAGTAAAAAGGATATAGAGTGCAACTTTCTTTCATAGTTCGAGAATGAGAAGCCAAGCCAAACTATCGCTCTTAGAATTTTGGAACCTGAATGCTATATATTTTTTGAAGTTCCAAAATCTATTGGTGTTTTGGTGTATAATTGGTTCCAATGCTTATGAATAAAAGCATCTGCTAATTATTAGACTCCGTAGCAATAAGAAGAGATAGCTGCAAGTTATCTTCGTTGCTTCTCTAATATGTGGGGTTTTGCTATGTTCTGTGTGGTATAGAGAACTAAGTTGAAGAAAAGTAGGGGAGCATAAATCATTCAAAGGCAACACTTCGAAGGTGTGCCTTAAAGTATGGCATGCCTGATTTCTTAAATATCTGTTCCTTTTAGCTTCAATGATAATTATTATATGGATCACTAAATTTTAAGTGAGAATTTTTGTTGTTCCCTATTCATTTTGATTGACTATGAAGAACGTAGCAAAGGATATGAGCTATGGAAATTCAAGTTTGAGGTAACTAAAAATTTTTGTTGAATTTGATTACTTTTTATTCTTGATTGTAAATGAAGTTGGAATTATGGGTTCTCGTGGTTCCATGTTCTAATCTTGCTTTAGGCTATCTTGCTTCTCTTTGTGTATTCTTGCTTAGAAAAAACTTATATTCTGTAGTTTCTTTTTTTTTTTTTGAATGGTTTAGTAATGATTTTAATTTATGTTGGATGGAAAAAAAAAAGAGCTTTATTGAGAAGTAATCTTGTACCTTTTTTTTCTTAATGACAGGTGGAATAAAGATCATGGTGGTTGAAGGTTCTTTTAACTATGGTATTGTTTTTTGTCTTCAATGAATTTTTATGACTCTTGATGGATGTCATGATTAGAATTGTGGTTTTATTTTGGACTATTTTGAACTAATATCAAGGATTAGATTCATGACACTTATCAAACTCTATTTAGTTTTTTTGGTGTATATTAAGTTATTATTAATGGAAGATGACATTTTGAATGTTCATTCAATGGATTATAGTTGATTGTTAATATTAGAAGTTTTCATAGTTCTATATTTATAGTAGACAATGATCTTGTTAAAGTAGAAGGAAAAAAAATGTTAATATCATCATATTGAATTCAATGTCCATTCACTACGGATGTAAAAAATATGGAAATTTGTTCAAAAATTGCGTATGATTTTTTCTAAAGCTTTAAATTGTGGTAAAAAGTATTAATTACAGCAGCAAAGAAATCGTAGTAAATAGGTATTATCCACAGTTATGTCAATTTAGAAAAGAACCATGACAAAAAGAATTATTTCCAGCAGAAATTTAATTGTAACAAATAATATTTCCCATAGTTGTAAAATGTTGAAAAAACCATGACAAAAAATTGAAATCATTGCCCACAATTAATAACCGTTGGAAACAATTATGGCAAAAGTCCATGAACAAATACCACACTTTATTTACAACAACTCCAAAACTGTGGTAAATCTGTGGCAAAAGGTATTCCCTAGAGCTATGCAACTGTGCCAAACTTTTTGCAACAGCCGTAACGCCCATGCCTAAAAAATCATGGCAAAAACGTATTTGCCACAGTTTTGTCCAATTTCCCCACATTTTATCTAGTGTTGCCAAAAGTCACTTTTTTTTTGTAGTGAGGGTAACATCCATCTCATAATTTATCAGGAAAGCACATGATCGTCTTAGAAAAACACATAGCTAAACGGAATTTAAAGGACTTGGAACTCACCTCGTGTCCTAGCTATTGCTTAATACGGTACTCGTAATCCTTAAGACTTTGTGAGACCCTTAAAATATGTAACCTACATTGGTCATGATTTCATACTTCCTTTAATATTATCAAATTCACAATTAATACATATCACCAATTACATGTTGCTAAGGAAATTACCAAATTTCCTATTTCTTCATTTCATACTAAAATGGAATATACCTCTCGGGGTAATTCAAATCTGTTTCATTACTCCTTTCCTCAAACATGTTTTCAATGCTTTCACATGAATCCTTAATCTTTCATGCCTTTAATAGTTCACATGAAATAAACTCATAACTTTACTTTCTTAAACTAAAATTCTGCATTTTTTTCTGAATTAGCATACTTTAGTATTCTTGTCATGATTTTTATTTCAAAAATCCGATTGATGCCAAACTAGTTCTAAAATTTCCTCAAGAAATTCATTGATGATTTTCAACTCATGAACCACTGATTTCCCTTCTCGTTTCATTCAGTCCTGCTTACAACCTCTCAATTTCTCAATCCCATCACAGTTTTGGCAGCTTGTGGTACTTTCATCATAACGTTTTATTCACAACTCCAAATCATGTAAACTTGGTCTCAAAATGATCATAAGACATTTAACTACAAGTTTTAGGTCATGGGATTGGAAAACAACTTGCCATATTATTCAGTTTATTCAATCTTCAGGTCTGCTCGAGATTTCCTTCAAAGCAAAATTTCTGTTTTGTTCATTTCTTCACACCATCATTCTCCTTTAATCCTAACAACTACATGGCACTTAATCCATCTCAAATTCCATCATAATAGCCCTCAAATCTCTAATTTCAGAGATAAAGAACTCATCAAATTGATCTTTTCTCATCAGAAAATCAACAATTATAAACAACAACAATAATTCATTTTCTTCAACAATTAAATCTATTTTTCCTTTCCATTTCTTACACCTTCTTGTGCAGCCATGTAGTATCAATTAAACCACCATCAAAACACCTTTATACACCATTAAAAACATAGCACATATCCTTCCCAAAGCTGCCGGCACACACAACACACACAAACACTTCAAAACATAGGTAAATTCCAAAGAAAAACCATAATTCTCATGAATTTCTCAATAAAATTCATATCAAAACAATCCTTATTCTTTATGCTTCAACTTTAATTTATGAAACATAAACTTTTACCTTGTTTGTTGATTGTTCTAGGATAAAAATGCTCCATGTTCCTTACTTTTTCTCTGCTTGGAATGTTTTTGCTCTCTTTTTCCTTTTTCTCTCAATTTTCTCTAGTTTTTCTCCATTTTTATTTCCTTTCTTCCCCTTCTTTCTTCCTCTCTTCTTATGAACGAAATCAAGCTATATTTCAGCCTCTCCACCACCATTCTTATGGCATAGAAGCTATTTGGTACAAGTCTATCTTAACTAATTAGTCATATGTACCCAACATACAAGTATATTGGTCATACGATAGAATCTAAACTATAACATATCAAACCACACGCTTCTAACTTCACCAGACCACTAATCCCTACTCAAGCCATAGGGTATAAGTCTATGTTGTAGTAGTAGTTTGGGTTTCTACTATATAGTACTTTTAGAGACCACTACTATGTTCCTGTTCAACGTATTTGAAATACGCTTATGTTATAAAGTGAGAAGACTACTCACTAGTTAAAGATAAGCCATTCGAATTCATAACATAGTAACATTATCATGATGAGATTCCTATTCTCACCATTCAGTTAAGAATAATAGTTTATGCGTTAAGTAACCCATGATCCATACCTTACTGTAAAATACCTCCATTCACATGAATCACTTACTTAAATAAAATAGATCTTTTCTAGTAAAGTCGTGCATGAAATAAAATACGAAAAAAAAAATTATGAGAATAAAACTTTTATTAATTTAATCGAAATTATATCAGAAATATAGCCTTAGTAGGCATACATTCTAACACCTTAGCCATTAGGCCCTCTAATGGTGGCTCGCCAGCTCCCGAATTCTATCTGGGAACGACATTCTTTTGCCTCCTTGTTCTCTAATTCTTTTTCCATCACTATCCCCATCAAAGCTCTTTCTCGCCACAAAATGGATCCAACTCTCTTATTTTCCCCTAAAGAGATTTTGGTTCTCTCTATTCAATTTAAGTTTGCACTTTTTAGGAATTTTAGAAGTGCCATCCTTTTTTAGGTATGTCCGGTGAATTTTGAAACTATTAGTTTAAGGGGGATGCCAAACTGGGTATACTGGATTATAATCATATTTTGGTCAGGCCTTCTCTTGAAAAGGATAATATTTGGCTTTAGCTCAAGCAACAATGGTATTTGTCTAGCTTTGCCATGCAAATATTAAAATGGACTCCTTTTCATATCACTGAAGACCCGTCGGTGGTACCAATTTAGATTTCGTTGGAGAATTTACCACTACAATTTTTCTTTAGGCCAATCTTGTTTTCCATTAGATGTACATTGGGAAACATTGTTAAGATTGATGAGGTGACACCAAATTTGATTTGTCCTAGCATTCCTCGTGTATGTGTTGAGGTAGATATTCAGAAGCATCTTCCTTCTTGAATTTGGCATGTCTTGTAGACACCAGATGATAACTTTTATCAAGATGTTACCTAAAAAACTATCACTTCATATTGCATGTCTTGTAGATGGCCAAGTAATGACTGCACAATGATAGAACCCAAGAAGCAAACCATAGAAGTAAAAAGAGTTTCAACTTTTCACCAAAATAAAGCACAAGGAATAATGGATAGTGAAAAAATCAACCCCTAGCAGTGGTCTTGCTAGGGTTCCACCAAGTGCTGGTGATGCTACCTTATTTACATTAGAGGAAGTGGATTCTCAAACTAATCAAATATTGCTTGCTACTCCTCATTCTTCATCATTGCACGTAAATCCAAAAGATCTCGACACACAGTCGAGGAAGGAACACACTCCTTAGGCAATACATAGCGTATAGAGTTATTTGCTTGTGTATGAAACCCTTGATAGCCCACTAGTACTGTAAAACCCTGTCCAACCCTATCCCTAGTCCGTGAGAAGTAAGGGCTTAGCATGATATCTTGCAAAAGAATCTAAAATTATAGTACATTTATCTAAATTATTTAATAGATATGTGTATATGTGTGTGCGTATTTGATCTTATACTTGTTTGTGCTTGGGTTCATTTGGTAAGCTGGTAATACTCTTTTCCTTTGAATGGAATAAGTTGTGAATGAGTTTAGGGTGCTTAAACTAGGTATGAAGCTTAGGTGGGAGAGAGAAGGAAATTTAGTTAGGATATAGAAACACAAGAGTTATTGTGGGCTAGTAAAAAAGGCTTGGGAATTAATTCTTGGTAGCCCGAGTTTGGAACCTAACTCCTCTAAAATTACTTTCTATTCATTTTCTTTTGTTTCTGTTAGCCTAAGGGTAAGTTAGTGCTGCTCCTGTTTGAGGAGATAAATCTTCACTAATTATTTTCTTAGTACTGAAAAATTAAATTTTACTTTATCGGATTTTTTTTAATATTGTGCGAAATTATTTCCTTTTTTTTTATGCCCTAAGGATTCATATAAACAATGCACTTGTTATGTGAAATTTAACCATCAATTTTTAAATAATATTGTATTGTTATGTTTATCCTTTTAAAGGAAAAAATATATAACAATAATATTGAAATAATATCTCTTAAACCTTTCTGAGTTTATTAGATCGTTTATTCTAGGATTTATTTTTCTTATAAAAAGGTATTGTATTTTCTTTAAAAAAAAAGGGGGAGGGGGTGGCGTGGCTTGGCTTGGCACCAAGCTAGCTTGGCCTCGCGGCGAGCCGGCTTAGCTTTCTGTTAAGCCATCACCAGGGCATAACCATGCCCAGCTTTGCCAAGGCCACAGCTGGCTATGCCGAGCTAGAGCAAAGCCAGGATTGACTTCTTGTTCTTTCTTTTCCATTCCTCGCTGTTCATTGTCATCTTCGATTGTTTTTTTTACCTTTTCCCATGCAGAAAACCTTCGGTAGGTAGGAATATTTCAGTAGTAGAACACTATCTAGTTCCTGATCTCCTTAGGTTAGTCTGAGAATACCTTTCATTGGTTATCAACAAGCATACGCCAGACTTTGGGAGGGAAACCAATAACCTCAGTAATTCTTAGATATAGTATGAAAAATAAATAGAGGAACCTAAAACACCTCCAAGAGACCTCTCAGCCATTATTCCTCTATACTCACACCACCCACACACCACCAAGAAATCATCCTCTGAAGGTTGCCTTAGTTCTCCCCACCTTCTGTTAAACCAAAACATCCGCACGCCAGAGTACTGCACTTTCATTCTATCACTGAAGCATCTGGCATTCACAGAGTCCATTCCTTTTTTCCCCAACTTTGGCTTACGACTACCAAATCTTTGATATCAGTGGATTCTTTTTACAGATAAACCTATGCTCTCATCATATTTTGCTCTAGATGTATGCTGTTTTGGTGTTGTGTATACTCATGTATGAGATTGGTGTAAGCTTTGTTATGGGTGATTTACTGATGTTCTGGGTTGAGAGAGTTTAGGTCTACTATACTATTCTCTTCAAGACTAATAAACTTAAACATGGATTTATAATGGAATCAGATTGCTATGTAGCCTTTATCATGTGCTATATATAGTCCCCTGGGTCCTAAACTAACTGCAATATCTAATGACATATGTATTAATCTGTTTCTATGCGAAGCCCTAATTGCTAATTATATTATACTCTTATCAATACCAAACTAATTCTATTATTATCATCTTTATGATTAATACTAATGAGCCTACTAAAGCTATTAATATCTTTTCCCTTACTAATGTGCTATTATTTTTTCTACTATTAATATGATTGCCATGATTATTATTATTGATATTACTACTACCAGTATTAATGTTACTATTATTATTAGTATAATTACTTTTATTACTATTATTATTATTATTATTATTGTTGTTGTTGTTGTTGTTGTTAATATTATAATTATCTGTGCTATCATCATTTTGAATACTATAATAGTATTAAGTCTAATAATTAACATTAATGTTATTATTTAATGACTAATAAATTTCTGTCTATTAATTCTTCTATTTGTTTATATATCTACCTATATAGTCCTTTAGATGAATACTAGGAAGTTGTTCATAAGTTATTTATTCATGGAATTACTTATTTACTTGATTATTTATTTATGTACCCTTAACGTCAAACCTTATTTTATTAGATAATTAATATACCTATTTAATAACTCAGTTATTCATTCATTTTGCTTATTTTTGAGCCATTATTTGGTGGTTGTCTTAGTATGCGATAAATTGTTGATGAGGGATATGTTATGTTAAGCACACTAAGTTTGAGAGAATGATATTAGCTAGTTTTAGTGGTTTAATGACTTGATGATGGTAGATGGGTTATTTTAGATGCTATGATGGTATAAGGATTGTAGCAAGTTGATAACATGATCTCTCTATTTTTCTTTAGATAGAACTAGGTCTCATTGACCCAGACACCGAGAGAATCTTTTAGTTGTGAAATGAGGAAATCAGTAAGTCTATGAACTAAATATTTGATATGAAAGCATGTCATTTGGAAAATGTTTTTTATCTTAATGACATGACTACCTGGAAAGTAAGCTTGACTATTTTCAACAAAAAGTTTTCCACCAAACAAAGATTTTATTGAAAATCACTTTTTTTTATTGTAAAATGTTTTACAACTAATCATTTGAAAAGCATGCTTGAATGACCAAGTATGTTGGAAATATTTCGTTGAGATTGGATTCTAATGCATTGAAACATTAAGTACTCAATAAGGGTAGGCTTCTAGAACTAATCTTTGAAGAGTAGGCAAGTCTCTCAATAGGAAGCTATCTTTGAGAGGCGAACTCTACTTGGACAAGATGACGGTCCTAATACGGTCTGAGCTAGCACCTCAAGTGGGTAGATATTTTAGGGTGGACATCCAGTAAGTTAGGGTAAAAGATGGAGAAGTATCTTATCCAATGTGTCATACACCTACTACGCTGTGATGCAGGGTTTGACTGTGTTTGTCATGATGCAAGGTTTCATGGCAAGGTTATAATGCAAGGTTTCATATCCACTTATTTTTGAGTGGTTTTTGTATAATAAATATCTTTGTGATTTTGTTCTATTGTGATAATTAGCACTCATCTTGGTATGGAAAATATATGACTTGCAATTCATTCTTGTTAAACGGTTTCAAACTGCATTCATGAAATATATTTTAATTCAATCATGAGCACATACAGGGCATACTGAGATATATTTTTCATACTCCTTTCATGGCATATTTTAGGTTCTACTAGTTTTAGCAAGGTTATGCACTGTTAGAGAATAGCTATCTTGAATTTGTTACTTTTGTTCCTGATTGATAATTATTTCATTTTACATAATTTGAGAGATTTGAGGACATTATTTTCCTTTGTAAGAAGATTTGGACTATTTCAGCTATTTATAATTCTTTTCCTAGTTACAAAGACCCTTAGTCCTTTGGACGGGGCAATATACCCACCCTCTTTGGGCACTTGTATTGTGGGCTGTTATAAGTACCCATGCCTAGGGCTGAAACCCTAATGGTTGCAAATCCTGGCAAAATACTAGCAACCACATCTTGGGCTCATTCTTTAATCGACATTGATTCTCCCATAGTTGCCCTTTCTTCTTCTTAGAATGTCTCTAGGATTAATGTAGATCTCTCTATATACCCGCTGCTAATCATAATGAAGATGTCTCATTATTAAATCATATCTCTAATGGTTCTATGGATTACGCAACTAAGGACAATTCAATTTATCCTTAGATTACAACATGCATCATTCTTAAGAAAAGGTTACTATTCTGAGTTGCATAAATAGAGGCGAATTTGCTTAGACTTTGCATTTGAGGTGGAAGAGCTAGTTCATGCATTGCACGTTGAATGAGTAAAGGCTGCTAAAGACTCTATCACTATATAGAAATAGTACCAAAAATGATTCAGCACACACTACGAGAAAATAGGGATTTAGAGATGACACTTTGGAGGTGAAATTATTTCATCTCTAAACAGAGACCAATTTGAGACAAAATAGAGATGAATTGATTTTTATAAAATTAAAATGGGATATTTGAGGCAAAATAGAGACGAAAATTTTTTATCTTTAAATAAGACATTTCTATTTGGTCTCTAAATAGATGCAAAAATGGAGACGAAAGTAATGCCGTCTCAATTTTGTCTCTAAATAGAGTCAAAATAGCAACAACGCTCAATGCGTCTCGAATATCATAGACAAATTAGAGACGGATATTTTTGGTCTCTAACTAAAATGTTTCTATTTAGTCTCTAAGTAGATGCAAAATAAAAACGATAGTAAAGCCATCTTAATTTTGTCTCCAAATAGAGTTAGAACCGCAACAATGGTCAATGCATCTCTAATATTAGAGATGAAAACGTTATTAGTCTCTAATATTAGAGATGAAATAGAGACGAAAAATTATTAGTCACTAATGCATTAAAATTAGAAACTAAATAGAGAAGAATATGTTCGTCTCTACCATTTCATTACTCCATTTATTCAAATAATTGGTCTCAAAATTAGAGATGTTCTTAGTTGTCTCTAATTGGTCTCTAAATAGTGACATTTTAGAGATTATCAAACCCGTCTCGAATATTTAAGACTAATTAGAGTCTACATTTTTTGTCTCTAAATTTTAGAGACGAAAAGCATGATTTACGTTTTTATCTCTAAATTGACTCTAATTTCAAATTCATCTCTAAAATTGATGATAGTCTTAGTTGTCTCTAATTGGTCTCTAAATAGAGACCTTTTAGACATTGTCAAAACTGTCTCAAATATTTGAGACTAATTAGTGTTTATATTTTTTATCTCTAAATTTTAGAGACGAAAAGTATGATTTATGTTTTTGTCTCTAAATTAACTCTAATTTCAAATCCGTTTCTAAAATTGGAGACGGTTTTAGTCGTCTCTAATTGGTCTCTAAATAGAGACGATTTAGAGATTGTCAAACCTATCACAAATATTTGAGAGTAATTAGAGTATATATTTTTTTGTCCCCAAATTTTAGAGACAAGAAGATGATTTATATTTTTTTCTCTAAATTGACTCTAATTTTGAGATTATGGTCATTGTCTCTATTTGGTTTTTAATTTTCTATTTTGAGACAAAATGGACACCGATTTTAGTCGTTTTTATATCTCTAAGTATATTTAACAAATTAAAAAATTGATTATGTTAAAGTAATAATAATTTATGTGTATTTATTTGGGTATAAAAATCATATAAAAATAAGCACATTCCTAATCAAGTTTAAATTAAAACGTTAATCCTAAATTACACATATGAGCAAGCGTACTCATTATTAACATAGCATAAGGTTCAAACGAGTGTCGATCCTCAAGGAACAAGTATGCATTAATCACTTTTATTTCATTCTTTAATCGACTCAATAAAGTGAAAAAGAAATAAAAAGAAAAATAAAATAAAATAAATGAATATATACATGTCAAGGATAGAGAATTATGTAACTCAAACTATTATTCTAGAAAACATGATCTTAAAGTACGTAATCATTATCATAACTAATTATTCTCTTGGCATCATAAAGGATTAAGATAGATTCTCTTCTTTGGTTAATCCATGAAATCCCCATCTTTTAGATAAATTAGCATCACTTGGTCTTGTCTCAACTAATTCATCCAAAAGATGCATTAAACACAATTCTTAACTAAATTCCCTTGCTCTCGAAAATTTAAAACATGATATTAATCAATGAATCCTTGGTCTCGGCAAACATCAATTAACCTTTAATTACTAGTTTTAGCAATTAACCCCCTTGGTCCAGTAAGTTAATAGCCAACAGAATATGAAATTAATGAATTGAAACCACCGTCAACCCCCTTGGTCCAGTAAGTATGGAAAGAAACAACCAACTAATCTCGTAATAAGCACAAGTAATCAAATACCAAGAAGAACAATCAATTAATCAAAAGATCAAATAACTCCAAAAATCACGAATACCTAGAACAATGTCAAACTACAATAAAACAATAAACACATCATTGTTCAAGAAAAAGAAAATAAAATAAAAGAAATCACTCATAGGCAAGCCTCTTTTTTCTTCCTTTGAAGAACTTCTTGCACAACCCTCCTTGATTTGGTGGAATTCCTCCATTTTCTCTTTTATTTTTCTTCTATTTATAGGCTTAGAAAGTGCCTAAACTCGTAGGTGCAAGGTTCTTGGCTGAGTAGAAGTAGGAAGATACTAAAATTCTGCAAATTATCATAAATTGCGTGCAAAAATCAAAGCTCTGCCTTATCTTCAGGGTACAGCCGGCGTCGCCTGGGCTGCTGAAGTTGGTGCCGATTGTGTTCTGTTTCTTCAGTTGTTCGCCGATTTTTTTTTTTTTTTTACTTCCTCGCAATGCTTTCCAAAGTACAGCCGGCGCCGCTTTGGCTGCTAGAGCCGGCGCCGGTTCAGTTCTGTTCCGATCCTATTTTAACGATTTTTCATTGTCTCAAAGTACGTGCCAACAGCACGTGGCCGACGCTACTTCTTCTAGCCTATTCGACGCCGCCTCTGCTCTGTTTTACGATGTTTTTGCCTTATTTTACCCCTAAAATCTGAAATAATGCACAAAACACCATTCCAAAGGTAAAATCTCAAATATGAAGGAATATGACCAGTTATTGAATAAAATGCCTTACAAAATAGCCTCAAATAACTAGACAAAATATGACTAATTTAGGCCCTATCAATAATTATAGGAGATTACCAATTGAACATGAACTTATAACAAATCTAACGATTGGATCGTTAATTTGGTATGCTAATCTTTGTAAATGCATTAGGTTTTAGGCTTTTATGTAGAGATTATACTAGATTATGTGGCAAAGCATATTTGATTACCGTCAAATTTGGACATAATACTTTTTTCTTTTCTACCAATTTTAATAAATCTAATAATTGGATCGTTAATTTGATTTGCTAATATTTATAAAAAGTTAGGTTTTGAGATTTTATGTAAAGATTATGATAGATCATATGGCAAAACAAATTTGATTACCTTCAAAATTTAGCCTTAAAACTTATTTTAGCAATTTAAAAAATCTAACAGTTGGATCAACACGTCATTAGCCATCATGTTCGCTGACAAAAGCCCGTAAGGCAGGAGGCACTTTGAACGATCATTAACACCAAGATGGCTGAGGGAGCATTGGTCATGAGCATATTCTCAAAATGATTAATGCTTTTGAGGAAATAGAAATCTTCAGGGCTTTGATTGACCTTGAAAGCCAAGTGGATATAGTTCTCGAGTCCCTGTTGGGCTTTTTTACTTAATTCAATTTGAATTACAACATGAATAAGTTAAATATGAGCTTAACCTAGTTAATAAAAGAGCTCCAGGTAGTGGAAAATGTCATGAAGCCACAATCTAAGGATACGATTGTTAAGGCTTCTTTTTCGAGAATGGGGCTTAAGCCCAGAAAGTTCAAGAAGAAGAAGGGTAATATAGTTGCCCAACCTAAGTCCCTGCCCAAAGACAAACCCAAGGGTAAGTGCTTCAAGTGTGAGAAGAAAGGACACGAAAAAAAGGAGTATCCGGATCTTCAAGCCAACAAAAACCCCACAAGTAATGTTTAGAAAGATAAGAAGACTCCAAAAGGGTAAACATAGACTACGCGTGGGAAATAAAGCACAAATATAGGTCCTAGCAGTGGGAGAGCAAGAATTCATTTTTGAATGTAATAGAATAGTTGTTTTAAAAGATATTTTATAGGTACTTGGTTTTAGATAGAATTTGGTTTCAGTTACAATATTAATAAATCAAGGATATTCTGTTTCTTTCCATTCTGTTATAATTATCAATAGAAATGGAGAAATTTTATATATTGGGCACATGTACGAATATTTGTTCTTCATTAACCCTATTAACAATCAATTGAATAATGCTTAAACTAAAACTTTAAGTATGAAGAAAAAAACTAATGTCAATGACTCATATGTTTGTCATCTAAGGTTGGGTCATATAAACTCAATTAGGATTTAGAGGTTAATCCATAATAAGCCTTGAGCTCATTGAGATTGGAAAGTTGGCCTCAATTTCAATCATGCCTTATAGGAAAAATGATCAAAAGGTCGTTTACCCAAAAGGTAAATAGAGCCAAAGAGATATTGAACCTTGTTCACAATGGTGTGTGTTTTCTATTATCTATACCAACGAGATGAAGGTTTGAGTACTTCATCAACTTCATAGATGATTGTACTAGGTATAGTTATATTTACTTAATAAGACACAAGTTTGACTCATTTGACATGTTCAAAGAGTTTAAAGCTGAAGTGGAGCGTCGGAAAGGTAAACTGATCAAAACCTTACGAACAGATTGTGGTGAAGAGTACTTCCTCGGTGAATTCAAAGACTACATAGTATATCATGGGATAGTATCCCAACTCTCTATGTGGAGATCACCCTAGCAGAACGGAGTAGCTAAGAGAAGGAACAAGACATTGATGGAAATGGCCCGAAGCATAATGTATCATACTACTCTTCCGATATCTTTTAGGGGATATACCTTGGAAACAGTGGTATATATTACGAACTTGGTGCCTTCCAAGTCAGTACCTAAGACGCTCTATAAGATATGGACTGGGCACAAGCCAAGTCTAAACTATCTCAAGATATGGGATTGTCCAACTTATGTACTAATCAAGGGAGATAAGTTAGAACCAAGATTAGAATATTTCTATTTTGTTGGGTATCCAAAAAGAACAAAGGGTGGTTAGTTTTATCATCCAAAGGAGTAGAAAGTACTGATAAGTACTAATGCTAGATACTTAGAAGATAATCAAAGTACTTTCACAAAAGGTTCAACTAAGTTGAAACTTAATGAGAAGTTATCTTCTGAATCAACTTCTTCTAACCTGATTGTGGAACAAGAAGAGGCACACCTCAGGAACCTGTTCAAATAGAGCATTGTCATAGTCGGAGGGTATCTAGGGTTCTAAATAGGTGGACTAGAGAGGTCTTTAACATAGTCTTCGACTATCAGGAATAAGATCCTACTAGATATGAGAAGGCTAAGCTAATGCTGATATAACCTATGGCATGGAGCAATGAAATGCGAGATTGAGTCTTTGTACTTCAATTAGGTTTAGGGTCTTGTAGTTTCATCTAAAAGGATCTTGTATCCTCATTATCATCGCATGTCATTATGACTATGAGATATGGTAAATGGATGTTATGTTGGAATTTCTCAACGGTCATCTTAGCGAAGACATCTATATGTCCCAACTTAGAATTTTTATTGCTAGGGCTAGGAACATATGGTTTGTAAATTTAAGAAGTCTATTTATAGACTTAAGCAGGCATCGAGAGTATGCAACATTCATTTTGATGAGACTGTAAAGTCCTACAGTTTCTTTCAAAATAAGGATGAACCATTTGTGTATAAAAAATCAGAAGGCATAAATGTGATTTTTCTTGTACTGTATATAGATGATATTCTACTTATCAGAAATGATGTAGGAACATTGTCATCTACTAAGGTTTGGCTGTCTAGTCAATTCAGTATGAAGGATTTAGGAGAAGCGAGCTATATTCTCAGAATTAAACTTTTTAGAAATAGGAAGTAGATAATGTTAGGATTATCCCAAGCTATACACATTGACAATATGCTAGTCAAGTTCAGCATAGACTCATGCAAGGGGAGCATTAATCCCTTGCAGACATGGGTTATCTTTTTTTTAAAGGACTGTCCTAATTAGATGAACATTTTGGTTTGATAACAATATTTAAGGGCATTATTGGAATTTTGAAATTATGGGGACTTGAATGAAATTTTAAATTTATTCTACCTGTACCCTAAATCTTTAGATTGTGACTACTTTGAATAGAGACTGAGTTTAGGAGTATGCTCAGAACAAAGATTTATCAGTAGGATGAGATGAATATCCTAGTATAAATTAAGCTACTAGGGGCAATATCATAAATTTAACTGTGATCGGGATTTTGACCTTAAATTAGAAAGAATTGAGAAATTTGACTTCGACTATTGAATTCAATACAATTTATAGATTTTATTTGGTGGAATAAAATATTTTCCCAATACGGACCGAAATTATAAGTACTTTCTGAAGAAATTTTGAAGTGTAGCCAAAATTGAGACTAGCAGTGTAATATGATTGGGGGATAAAAACAAATGTTAAAAAACCATTGAAGGAGTGAAATATTTGTGGGATTATTTTATTGCAAAAGCTTACTGAATAGGATTAAGAATTATGGAAATTAATTAAATCAACCAATAGAAAAAATGGTTGAAAATTGGATAGCCCACAATGGTTGACCTTTTGACCAATTTTGGTCACAATTTGGGCCAATGGAATGGCAGTAAGAAGGCTAGTTTTCACTAGGAAAAGCGGGCAGCAAGAATAAAAGGTAGAAGGAAAAGAAAAAGAAAAGAAAAGAAAAGAAAAGCTAGAAGAAATAGGGAGAAAAAAAGGGGGAAAAGGAGAGATAAAGCATTTCTTGAGAGAAGAAGAAAGAAGAATTTCAAAATATTTCCCTATTGAATGAGCAGTGTCAGAAGAGACCTAGAGCATGTTATCAATGTAGGAAAGTGGGACATACTTTAGCCAGTTGTCCCTATATTAAAAGGCAAGAAAATGTTCATTTTGCTCATGAGGAATTCAAATCAAGAGAATCACGGGAAAATAAAGGACCCATCAGAATCCAAGTGGAATAAAGGAGTAGATGGAAAGAGAAATTAGAAGTGGACGTTTGGTGGAATCAAGACATATACAAATTTCGAGGACGAACTTTCTTTTGAAAGAGGGGATAGTGTAATAACCCTCACTTTTGTACTTTAATCGGCTATTACTGTGTATAGAATAAGAATATGTATAAGTGACCAGAACAAGAAAAGATTAGTGTAATAAGATGAACGTTTTGGTATGATAACAAAATCTAAGGGCATTATTGAAAATTTGAAATTATAGGGACCTGAATGGAATTTTGAATTTGTTCTACCCATACCCTTAATCTTCAGATTGCAACTACTTTGAATAGAGTGAGAAGTTGGGGTATGTTCACAATGAAGATTAATCAGTACAATGAGATGAATCCTGGTATAAATTAAGCTATCAAGGGTAGTATCGTAATTTTGACCGCAATTAGGATTTTGACCGTAAATTGGAAAGAATTGAGAATTTTGTCTTCTACTATTTAATTCAATACAATTTATAGATTTCATTGGTGGAATAAAATATTTTCTCAATACGGACCGAAATTATAGTTATTTTATGAAGAAATTCAGAAGTGTGACCAAAATTGAGACAAGCAGCATAATATGATTGGAGGATGAAAACAACTGTCAAAATACTATTGGAGTGAAATATTCGTGGGATTATTTTTTTGCAAAATATTATTGAATAAGATTAAGAATTACGGAAATTAATTAAATCAACTAATAGGAAAAATGGTTGAAAATTGGATAGCCCACAATGGTTCGCCTTGTGACCAATTTTGGTCACAATTTGGGCTAAGAGAATGCCAGTGAGAAGGCTGGTTTTTAGCAAAAAAAAAAAAAAAAGAAAAAAAAAGAAAAGAAAAAAAGAGTAGCAAGAACAAAATGAAGAAGGAAAAGAAAAAGAAAGAAAATGGAAAGAAAAGCTAGAAGAAATAGGGAGAAAGAGAGAGAAGAGAAGAAAGGAAAGAAAATGAAGAAGAAAGAAGAAAAGAGAGAAAGTGATGAGACTCCACTTCATCACGGAGAACAAGGACCGATGACTAGAGCGAGGACCAAGAAGCTTTAAGATGATTTTCAATTGATCATCAAACAATGCTTGAGGATGAAGGAGGATTGTAGGGTTGAGGAAGCAAGCCAAGAGTTCGTGTTGATGGCCATCCGCGAAGGACCCCAACAAGAACTTCAGCCGTCAGCAAAAGGGGATGAAATTTGACAAGGAAGACTTCCAGAGGACAGCCGGCGCCGGCTTTATGCAGCCAAACTGACACCGGCTCCATTTTCTCCAAAACCAACACTCAAGCAAATGAGAACCGGCCGAAGACAGAACCTAACCGGCGCCAGTTGTGATCTTCCAAACCGGTGCCGGCTTGGCCCTGGGCAGTCATCGACTGTTCTGCTTTTAATGCTTTTCTCCAATTTTCTTCACTTTTAATTGCTTGTAAAGACTTATTTTGACCCTAATTTGTAACTAAACCTCAGGGATTACTTAGCTAGGGTTAGGGTAGTATAAATAGCACTTTTATTACTTTGACAAGACAATTCATTGAACTTTAATTCAAATTTGAGAGAGAATCTTGAGAGGCCAAGCCTCCTTGTTCATCTTGTTCAAGACTAAGCTAAAGGGTTAGTCCTCCTTTTGTAAGAGTCTATAAATCTTTTGGATAATCCAATGTTGTTTTCTTTGAATGGGCCTTAGTTGCTTTGTTCTTCTAGGGTTCATTTGAAATTCAATATTTGGGTGCCTATTTTCTCTATTCTATATGTTCTTGCTTGCCTTTGTTGCTTCAAGGATGTTAGGGTAAGAATCTAGTAGAACTTTCTATTCATCTTGACGGTCTTTGAGGCTTTGTTCTTCAAGGGTTTGAAAGAGTGTAGATAGTTAGGTTACCTTTCTCCATTGTCATAAGAAAAGTCCCTGTTTTGGTTCCCTTTGATTGAGCTGAACACATAGCCACCAAAATACCACAACACCAAGAAAAAGCCACCACAAAAAGTCATATCAAAGAGTTTGGTATCAGAGCAAGAAAAAGCTTGATTCCCATCAAAACTTGAAAACAAGAAAAGGAGTTCCTCAAAGTGAAGAAAAAGAAAAACAGGACAAATCCCGTAATTGAAAAATATGCTTCAAAAAGGTCATTGAATCTTTGTTATATCTTGAATTTTCTATTGGAAAATTTCTCCTTGATGTTGCTATAATCATTGGGAACAAATTTGTCATGTGTTTGTGGTGAAACTTAGCTTGAATATAGTTGAAAATTCTGATTGCTCATGAGTGACGAGTTGCAGCCAAGGTGTTTGATAAATGTTCCCTGAGAGTGTTTTTGGCTATAGTTGAGAACTTTGATTCTTTGGGTTTTTATGACTTGTTATATCACTCTAATAGTGAATTCCATGATCATTGAGCTCAATTTCTCTCTTGCACACTAGTGACCATCTAGTTCTTCATCATCCTAGTTTTAGTTGTTCTTATCTCTTTATTTTTTATAATTCTTGTTTGTTTCTTGCTTAGAATTATTTCTTATGTGCTTAGTGCTTGTTCTTGAGTTGATTTAATCCACATTTTCTTGAATTCTTGATCTAAAACTTGATTATTTAAGATGCCCAACAAGTGTTTGTTTAAAATTCCCCTAAAACCCCCAAATTGGAAAATTCTCTTGATTTGTGTGACTCACGCAGCTGGACTAAATCTTCAGCTATTGGGGAGAATTAGAATCGAATAAGAAGGCTTAAGTGTTGAGAAAAAGGCAAGAGGGTGAGCTTATCATTAAAAGAGCCTAAGAGAGTAAAAACAAGTGTAGAGTGATCAATTTGGAGAGCCATCACGCAAGGAAGTGAGTGAGGATCTATTTTTCTTCTAACCTATTTGTTTTGTAGGTGTAAGGTAATATTCCATCACCATTGCCCATGAACAAGAGATCTCTAGGTCTAACCCAAGTGGACCTAGTAGGCCTCAAGAAGAACAATTTGATGCTAGGGGACTACGTGAAGATATGCAAGCGATAATGAGGACAATGCAAAGCGAGTTCCAAAACTTGAAAAGGGAGTTGATAAACCATCTTGGACAGTCTTTTACCGTTGCACAAAGAAGAGGCCAAGAGCGGTATGAAGTGCCTAGTCCAAGGATGAGGGATGGTGATGCTCATACTCCTCCGTTACATGCCCAACAAGGGGAAGAATGGGATAAACACTCTATTGGGGGTATCCAACAAGCTCCTATGAGAGGAGGAAGACATGTCTTGAGAGGAGGATGAGGAAGAGGCCAAGGAAGGAATGGAGGAATCAATGTAAAGGGGCTAGAAAGAGAATTTAAGGGAGTTGATGAATGGTATGAGGGGGATCATGTCGAGGATTTTGGGGAACAACATAGAGGACGGGGCCATAGAGGATGAAGGAGAGAAGGAAATGAAGTGGAAAGGGAGTTGAGCCATATCAAGTTGAAGGTGCTTACATTCTATGGCAAAAGTGACCCCAAAGCTTATTTTGAGTGGGAAAGCAAAATGGAGATATTTCTAGAAAGCCATAACTATAGTGAGAGGTCAAAATTGAGGTTGGCTATTTTGGGATTCTTGGAGTATGCTTTGGTATGGTGGGAGCAAGTTGGTGCATAAAGAAGACAAATGGGAGTGGAAACCGTGGCTAATTAGAATTTATTGAAAGACATGATGAGAGCAAGGTTTATACCACACCATTACTATAATGATCTCTACCAAAGGCTCCAAGCACTCAAGTAAAGGAACAAGAGTGTGAAGGATTACCATAAGGAAATGGAGGTTATGTTGATGAGAGCTCAAATCCATGAGGATCTAAGAGCTACAAGGGCAAGATTTTTGGGATGATTAAATAGGGAGATTGCCAATTTGGTAGAATTGCACCCCAATGATCGCTTGGAGGATATGGTACATGCCGCCATGAAGATTGAAAGGAAATTAAGGAGGAGGGCATTTACTAGACTAATACTACCAAATCCCAAGACAACTAGCAAGGTGCAAACTAAGAAGGATGAAGCCCCTAAACCATATCAAAGGGATTTCAATAAACTGAGGGAGGCTTGGAAACCTAGAGAAGATTGGAAACCTAGGGAGGATTGGAAACTTAGGGAATGATGGAACAAGGACAAAGGGAAAACTATGGAGAGGCCACAAAGGAATAGAGACATCAAATGTTTTAAGTGCCTAGGATATAAACATACTTCCCATGAGTGTCCAAGCAAGAGGGCGATGTCTAGCAATCCCTGTGGTGAGGTTTCTACCGATGAAGAAGAAGAGAAAGAAAGGAACCAAGGAAACCAAGAGGGAATTGGATATGAGGAGAGTGATGAAGGGGAAGTTGTGGGACAAGAATACTCCTTGGTGGGAGTCACAAGAAGGTCATTGAGCTCACAAGCCATTGAGGATCAAGACCACCAACAAAGAGAGAACATTTTCTACACTAGGTGTCTAATCAACAAGACCCCTTGTAGTGTTATTGTGGATAGTGGGAGTTGCACCAACGTGATTAGTGCGGATTTGGTTGAAGAATTGGACATGAGTTGGATTAAGCATCCCAAGCCTTACAAACTACAATGGTTGAATGATAGTAGGGAAATGAGAGTAAACAAGAAAGTGTTGGTGTCTTTTGAAATGGGAAAGTACAAGGATGATGTACTTTGTGATGTAGTGCCTATGCAAGCGGGACACTTACTACTATGGAGGCCTTGACAATATGATAGGCATATGAAACACGATGGAAGAAAGAATACTTATTCCCTACTCGAGGAGGAAACTAAGTTTATCATCACCCTTATGGCCCCTAGTGAGGTGAGCAAAAACTAAAGAATCATGAAAGAAAATGAGAAGAAGAAGGGAGCACTAGAAGTTAAGAAAAAGCAAGAGAGTGAGAGGAAAGAAAATAAGAGGCAACAAAAAGAATTGAGAGAGAGAATGAGTAAGCAAGTGCCTTTGACAATCAAGGATAGAAATGAGCAAGGCCTAGAGAGGGGAGGTAAAAAGAGAGTGAATTTCTTTGCAAAAGAGAGCGAGATCATAGAGGCTATAGAAGCTAAGGAACCGATTATTCTTCTTTTATGCAAATGTTCTTATGTTTCTACTAATGATTCCACATTGTCTTTGCCCCATGAAATTGCAGCTATTCTTCAAGAGTTTGAGGATGTTTTCCCAAATGAGGTGCCCGGAGGACTACCACAATTGAGAGGAATTGAGCATCAAATTAACTTTTTACCTGGAGCCATCATCCCCAACCGACCGGCATATATAAGCAATCCGGAGAAGTCCAAGGAATTGCAAAAGCAAGTGGAGGCATTGCTTGAGAAGAGACATGTGAGAGAGAGCCTAAGCCCATGTGCGGTTCTGGTTCTCTTGGTGCCCAAAAAGGATAGGACATGGCGTATGTGCGTGGATTGTCGTGCTATCAACAACATAACCGTAAAAATATCGCTATCCTATTCCTAGGCTAGATGACTTGCTAGATGAGCTATTTGGTGCATGCATTTTCTCTAAAATTGATTTGAAATCCGGTTATAACCAAATTAGGATACGAGAAGGGGATGAATGGAAAACAGCTTTTAAAACTAAACAAGGGTTTTATAAGTGGCTTGTCATGCCTTTTGGATTGTCTAATGCTCCTAGTACTTTCATGCGATTAGTGCACCATGTTTTGAGGGAACTCATTGGAAAATGTGTTGCTGTGTACTTTGATGACATCTTAATTTATAGCAAATCATATGTGGATCATTTAAATCATGTTCAAGGTGTGCTTGTGGCTCTCCGAAGGGAGAGATTGTATGCTAATCTTGAGAAATGCTCTTTTTGCTTGGAGAGGATTACATTCCTTGGGTATGTTGTGAGTGCAAGAGGGATTGAGGTTGATGAGGGAAAAGCGAAAGCCATCCAAGATTGGCCAACCCCTACCACTATTACCCAAGTCCGTAATTTCCATGGGCTAGCTAGTTTCTATAGGAGGTTTATCCAAAATTTTAGCAATATAGCAGCCCCTCTAACCGAAGTGGTAAAGAAAAATGTGGGATTTAGGTGGGAGGAAAAACAACAACAAGCCTTTCAAACCCTCAAAGATAAATTGAGCCAAACTCCAATTCTTATTCTTCTCAATTTTGAGAAGGCTTTTGAAATAGAGTGTGATGCAAGTGGGGTGGGAATAGGTGCGGTCTTGATCCAAGATAGAAAACCCATTGCATACTTTAGTGCAAAATTGTCCGGGGCAGCCCTTAACTACTCTACCTATGACAAAGAGCTTTTTGCTTTTGTGAGGACCTTAGAGTATTGGCAACACTACCTTTTGCCAAGAGAGTTTGTCATTCATACCGATCATGAGACCCTTAAACACCTTAAGAGCCAACAAAATTTGAACAAGAAACATGCAAGGCGGATGGAGTTTATTGGGACATTTCCATATGTCATCCAATACAAGAATGGTAAGGAAAATGTGGTAGTGGATGCACTATCTCGAAGGTATGCACTTCTCAACTTTTTTAATACTAAACTTCTTGGTTTTGAATTTGTGAAAGATTTGTATATTGATGATGAGGAGTTTGGGGATATTTTCCATGCTTGTGAGAAAGGAACATTTGCTAAATATTATAGGCATGATGATGTCTTGTTTAGAGAGGCAAGGCTTTGTGTGCCAAAGGGTTCCATTAGGGTGTTGCTTGTTCGGGAAGCCCGTAGTGGGGGACTAATGGGGCATTTTGGTGTTGCAAAAACCTTAGGCATCCTTAAGGAACATATCTTTTAGCCAAAAATGAGAAAGGATGTAGAGCGACATTGTTTTCAATGCATTACTTGTAGGCGAGCTAAGTCTAGAGCTCTTCCACATGGTCTTTATACTCCTTTGCCCACACCTAATGTGCCTTAGGTTGATATTTCAATGGATTTCATTTTAGGATTGCCTAGGTCCAAGGGGGGCAACGATTCTATATATGTGATTATTGATAGATTTTCCAAAATGGCTCATTTTGTGGCTTGTTCCAAGACTAATGATGCGTCATATATTGTAGATTTATTCTTTAGGGAAGTGGTGAGAATGCATAGGATTCCAAGGACTATTGTCACGGATAGGGATACAAATTTCTTAGCCATTTTGGAGAGTTTTATGGAACAAACTTGGGACTGTTTTCCACAACTTGTCATCCCCAAATGGACGGACAAACCGAGGTGGTCAATTGTACACTCACCCAACTCTTGCGGGCCATAATCAAGAAGAACTTGAAAAATTGGGAGAAGTGTTTGCCTCTCATTGAGTTTGCATACAATAGGGCTATTCACTCTACCACTTCCTATTCTCCTTTTGAAATTGTATATGGTTTTAATCCTTTAACTCCTTTAGATTTGGTTCCTTTGCCTATAGGTGAACGGTTGAACCCTGATGGAGCTAAGAAAGCAGAAATGGTGAAGGCACTCCATGAGAAGGTGAAGAAAACCATTGCAAAACGCAACGAAGAGATCGCCCATAAGCGCAATCAATGGAGGAAAAATATTTCTTTTGAGCCGGGCGATTAGGTATGGGTGCACCTTCGCAAGAAGAGATTCTCTATGCAACGCCGAAGCAAACTTGATCAAGGGGGGATGGACCATTTCAAGTTCTTACCAATGTTGGAGATAATGCTTACAAGATAGATCTACCGGGTGAGTATCATGTTAGTGCTACCGTTAATGTTAGTGACCTCTCTCCTTTTGATGTAGATGATAGCGAAGATTCGAAGACAAATCCTTTTCAAGGAGGGGGAGATGATGAGACTCCACTTCATCATAGAGGACAAGGCCGATGACTAGAGCGAGGACCAAGAAGCTTCAAGAAAATTTTTAATTGATCATCAAACAATGCTTGAGGATAAAGGAGGATTGGAGGGTTGAGGAAGCGAGCCAAGACTTCGTGTTGATGGCCATCTGCGAAAGACCCCAACAAGAACTTAAGTCGTCAGCAAAAGGGGATGAAATTTGACAAGGAAGGCTTCCAGAGGACAGCCGGCGCTGGCTCCATGCAGCCAAACCGGCGCCAGCTCTATTCTGTCCAAAACCAACACTCAAGCAAACGAGAACCAGCCAAAGATAGAACCTAACTGGCGCCGGTTGTGATCTTCCAAACCGGCGCCGGCTTGGCCCTGGGCAGTCTTCGACTGTTCCACTTTTTAATGCTTTTCTCCAATTTTCTTCACTTTTAATTGCTTGTAAAGACTTATTTTGACCCTAATTTGTAACTAAACCTCAGGGATTACTTAGCTAGGGTTAGGGTAGTATAAATAGCACCTTTATTACTTTGATAAGACAATTCACTGAACTTTAATTCAAATTTGAGAGAGAATCTTGAGAGGCCAAGCCTCTTTATTCATCTTGTTCAGGACAAAGCTAAAAGGTTAGTCCTCCTTTTGTAAGAGTCTATAAATCTTTTGGATAATCCAATATTGTTTTCTTTGAATGGGCCTTAGTTGCTTTGTTCTTCTAGGGTTCATTTGAAATTCAATATTTGGGTGCCTATTTTCTCTATTCTATATGTTCTTGCTTGCCTTTGTTGCTTCAAGGATGTTAGGGTAAGAATCTAGTAGAACTTTCTATTCATCTTGACGGTCTTTGAGGCTTTGTTCTTCAAGGGTTTGAAAGAGTGTAGATAGTTAAGTTACCTTTCTCCTTTGTCATAAGAAAAGTCCCTGTTTTTGTTCCCTTTGATTGAGCTGAACACATAGCCACCAAAACACCACAACACCATGAAAAAGCCACCAACAAAAGTCATATCAGAAAGGAAGAAAGAGAGAAAGGTATCCAAAAATAGAGAAAAGTGGGTGAGAGAAGGAATGGAAGGAAAAGAAAGAAGAAGAAAATAGAGAAATTAGAAGTAGTGATTTGATAAGCTTGATTTGCCTTACAATATCTTGAAAAAAATGTGAGTTTCCATTTATTTTATGAAACCATTTTTGGCAAGTGATTTTTTAAAATATATGAAAATGAGTATTTTATGATCATAGATATTGTATTCTCATTGTGATAAATTAAAGACAATAGGATTGAAAATCCTATCCGAGCTATTGTGGCAGTAATTTATGAGACTAGTAATCTTTGTGTGGAACCATTAATATCCATATGAGAAAAATGTTCATTATGCATCAATATCAATTATGACATCTCATGTGTTGTTTACAAGTTATCTTGCTAAAAAAACCGTGTACATATTTTATCTGAAAATCACGAGCACACACAGGACTCACTGGATGTTTTTCACTGATATATTTTTCTATATGTTTTAGGTTGAATTTTACAGGTTGGTGATCAGAGTATTCTATGAAAGCGTGATGATGAAGAGACTATTATTTTGTATTGTTGGAGATATATTGTACCTACTTTAGTTGTACTTTCAAACTTATGGTCATTTGAATAATATTCAAGGTTTTTGAATAGTTTCGTTGTGTTAAGTTTATTAATCCATTATAAAGACCTCTTGTCTGGGAGATTAGACGGGGTGACATCCCAAGAAGTTAAGGTCCACTACGACACGGATATGTGGCATGTTATAGTTGCTATCAGTACCTAGGTTTTGGCATTCCCACAATGTATTGGGTTAGATATAACCTAGTGGCTAGTTAAATTATGTAATCCGAAACTATCGAATTTGGATAAAACCAATCTTTAGAAGTCAAAGGATGTTTAATGTGGATTTGATTCTCGATAGCAAAGTTGATAGTAATGAAAGTATAAAACCCTCGGGAGTCAAATATAGAGATAGGTATGATATCTGAACCTGAGGCACCCAAGCTGGTTATAATCCCTTGCATTAAGTCAAAAGAAGAGATAGTCAAGATAGTTATGACATTTTTTATGAAGTTTAATGGATAAGCTATTAAAGGTGATGTAATAACAAATCATGCAGTAAGGGTGGACAAACTCTACTGACAGTGTAAAAATTACGGTCTGGGAATCCTTAGATCAAATATACCTGAGTACTATTTTGTATACTTTAACTCTAGGCCGCAGTTTGTAGGACTAGTAGTGATAATGAATAGAGGACTTTGTGCTCTCGAAGGTTTGGTATGCATATAGTACGATTGTAATAGTAGTTATAACTAGTAGCTAATGATATGTGCACTAGCATAATGCGTTGCATAAAATTTTGTGTACTGGAAATCTTGTATTGCGAAAAATACAAAGGGGCTCAATTATACCAACACTAATGCATCATATTCTATTAGAATGTCAAAGTTAAGCGTGCTTAGGTAAGAGAAGTACTATGATGGGTGACCTCTTATAAGTGACCTTAAAAGTTGAAGGAGAAGATTTGGAGGAATTTATACAAATAAATAAAGGAGAATTATAACATTTTGACTTAAAAGACTTGGAAGACCTAGTCAATAGAAGAAAATAAATTTCTAGAAAGAGAGCTACTGAAGAAAGGTAAGTCATTTGTTAATTTAGGTATAAAAAAAGGAACATAAAGCCATAAATCACCCTGCCCAGATGATCTATAGGATAAGTGAATTCAAGAAGAAATTATATAACATTAAGATCGTGACTTTTAAGGGATAATCAAGACCCGATCTTAGCTTCCAAATTAAGAGCAAATAAACTATCGGTAAAAGTACAAGTAGTCACTTTAGATAAAGTGGATCTCAAAATGATAACAAATAATAGTGATTATGTTATGAAATAAGTAGTCTACTCACTGGCTAAAGGTAAGCCATTCCATATTTAGAATTCATAACATAATAACCTTACCATGATGAGATTCTCATTCTCATCATTTGATTAAGAATGAAAGTTTATGTGTTAAGTAACATATGGTCCATACCTTGCTGTGAAGGACCTTCATTCACATGAACTATTTACTTAAGCACTATGGGTCTTTTTTAGATAAATTGTGCACAGAAGTAATGAAAAAAATCATAAATAATTTCTGAGAAAAAAAATTTTATTAATATAAACCAAAATTACATCAGAAATCTAATCTAAGAGAGCATACATTCTAACATACCTTATATTTGGAATTACGACTCATAAATTATTCTAAGGGTTGATCTAGAAAGAGAAGTTGCAATTACTATCAATTCAGCACTAGTTATAGAATTGATTGCAAGAACCTCTATAGAATGGTACCAACAGATTTGAAGGAATTTAACTATGCTTCCCTTTTTTTGTAGTTCCTGGGTTCTCTGGATTGTGAGACCTCACCAGTGTTGTCACAATACATCACAATCAACCTATCCATCTATGGCATAATTCCAAGTTCTAAAAAGAACTTATAAAGCCAGACCGATTCCTTGAATGCCTCCGAAGCTGCCACATACTTAGCTTCTATATTGAGTCAGCAATGCAAGATTGTTTAATACTCCTTCATGAAATAGCCCCTCCAGATAAGGTGAAGACATATCTACAAATAGATTTTCTCTCATCCTTATCTGCTTGGAAGTTTAAGTCTATGTATCCTATAGGAACCAAGTCATCAGCCCTGTAAACTAACATATAATCCTTTGTTCCCTTGGGGTACTTAAGAATATGCTTTATAGTTTGCCAATTAACCACCCCAGGGTTTGATTGATATGCTAACTAAGCCTACGGTAAAGTAGATATCTGACCTAGCATGGCATACATGAGACTTTCGACAAATAAAGTATAGGGAATCCTACTCATCCTGTCTTTTTCTTCTTGTGACTTTGGATAGTCCTTTGAAGAAAAAGATAACACATGTCTACAAGGAATTAATGCTCCCTTACATGAGTCCATGTAGAACTTGGCTAGTATCTTGTCAATGTATGTGGCTTGCAATACTCCTAACATTCTTTGCTTCCTATTTCTAAGAAGCTTAATTTTGAGAATATAATTGGCTTCTCTGAAGTCCTTCATACTAAATTGACTAGATAACTAAACCTTAGTAGTTGACAATATCTCTACATTTTTCCTAATGAGTAGAATATCATCCACATACAGTATTAGAAAAACCATGTTTATGCCTTCCAATTTCCGATACACACATGGTTCATCCTCATTTTGAAAAAACTATAGGACTTTACAGTCTTATCAAAATGAATGTTAAATGCTCTCGATGACTGCTTAAATCGATAAATTGATTTCTTAAACTTACAAACCATATATTCTTGGCCCTGAGCAATAAAGCCTTTCAATTGAGACATATAGATGTCTTCACTAAGATGGTAATTGAGAAATACCGTCTTAACATCCATTTATCATATCTTGTAATCATAATGACATGCGATGGCAATTAGGGTATTTATGGACTTAAGCATGGCTACCGGGGAAAAACATTCCTCATAGTCAATACCTTTTTGCTAAGTATATCCTTTTGCGACAAGCCTAACTTTGAAGGTTTTCACCTTCCTATCTGCTCCTATCTTCCTCTTGTATACCAACTTACACCCAATGGGTTTTATCCCTTCAGTTAAAACTATAAGATTCCAAACCTGATTGAAGTACATAGATTTATTCTCGACTTTCATTACTTTATGCCACATGTTTGTATCGGCATCAACAATAGCCTCCTCATATCTAGTGGAATCTTGTTCCTGATGGTTGGAAAATAGGTCAAAAACCTCTCCAGTCCATCTTTTTGGAACCCTAGATACTCTCCCACTACGATGCGGCTCTGTTTGTACAAGATCTTAAGGCTGTCCCTCTTCTTGTTCCATAATCGGGATAAAAGAAGTCGATTTAAAAGATAACTTCTCCTCGAGTTTCAAACTTGTTGAACCTTTAGTGGATCCTCTAAGTATCTAGGATTAACACTCACAAGTACCTTTTGCTCATTAGGATGATAAAAGTAACCACCATTTGTACCTTTTGGATACCCAACAAAATAGCATAATTCTAATTTTGGTTCTAACTTTTCTCCCTTGATCAGTATAAAAGTTGGACAACCCCATATCTTGTGACGATTTAAACTTGGTTTATGCCCAGTCCACATCTCATAAGTCATCTTAGGTACTGACTTGGAAGGCATCAAGTTCAAAATATATGTCGCTATTTCTGGGGCATATCCCTAAAAAGACAGCAAAAGAGTAGCACGAGACATCATATTTCGGACCATTTCAATCAATGTCCTGTTCTTTTTCTCAGCTAATCCATTCTATTAGGGGTGTTCCCGGCGTAGAGAGCTGAAATACTATCACATGATATACCATGTAATCTTTGAATTCACCAATGAGGTACTCTCTACCACAATCCGATCGTAAGGTCTTGATCAATTTACCTGTCCGACGCTCCACTTCAGCCTTAAACTTTTTGAACTTATCAAAAGAGTCAAACTTGCATCTCATCAGGTAACCATAACCATACCTAGTATAATCATCCGTGAAGGTGATGAAGTATTCAAACCTCCCTTTTGCTGGTATAGACAAAGAACCACATATATCAGTGTGAACAAGACTCAATATCTCCTTAGCCCTATCCACCTTTTGGGTAAATGAATTTTTGGTCATTTTTCCCATAAGACATGATTCACACTAAGGCCAACTTTCCAAACTCAATAATCCTAAAGGCCCATTACAGATCAATCTCTAAATCCTACTTGATTTAATATAACACAACCTTAGATGCCAAAGATATGAGTCATTGACATTAGTCTTTCTCTTCCTTTATAAAGGTTCAGATTGAACGTTGTTTAATTGATTGTTAATAGGATTAATGAAGAATAGATTTTCATACATGTGCCCAGTATATAAAACTTCTCCATTTGTACTAATACTAATACCAAAATAGAAAAAAAAGAATATTCTTAATTTATCAGTTTTGCAACGAAAACTAAATTCTGTCTAAAACTAAGTACAAATAAACTATCCTTCAAAAAAAATATTCTATTACAGTAAAAAACTAGTTCTAGTTCTCCTATTGCAAGGGCCCATACTTGTGCTCTATTTCCCACGTGTAATCTTTGTTCGCTTTTCTGGAGTCTTCTTATCTTTTTAAACCCTTGTAAGGAGTTACAAATATGATCAGTGCCTCTTGAATCAACTATCCAAGTGGGAGGTTGATCAAACCATTGATATAGACTTCAGATAGAAAATAATACCTGTGGGGTTTTTCTTGGCTTGAAGATCGAGACACTCTTTTTTCCAGTGTCCCTTCTTTCCACACTTGACATATTTACCCTTGGGTTTGTCTTTAGGCAGGGACTTAGGCTGAGCTACTACATTACCCTTCTTCTTCTTTAACTTCCTAGCCTTAGACTTAGTTCTTGAAGAAAAAGCAATCATAGCCATTGCTTGTGGTTTCATGACCTTTTCCGCCACGTGGATCTCTTTTGTTTACTCAGTTAAACTCATATTTAACTTGTTCATGTTATAGTTCAACTTGAACTGATTAAAAGAGCTTGGCAGAAATTTGAGAACTATGTCCACTTGGCTCTAGAGGTTAATTATAGCCCCCAAGACTTTTGCTTCCTCGAAAGTTGCAATCATTGTGAGTATATGCTCCCTGACTGATGCTTCCTCAAACGTCTTAGTATTGATGATCGTTCAAAGAGCCTCCTAAATTGCAAACCGGCTCTTGTTAGTGAACATCATAGCTAAAGATGTGCTTATTATCATAAATAGTCGCCATGTGCTCGGGTTTGGACTGAAGCACATTAGACATGGAGGCTAACATATAGCATAATGCCGTTTCATCAGCCTTCTTCCACACTTTTCCAGCCTCTCACTCCTTATTGGTGGAACTCTCCCCGATAACCGAGCACATTTTATAGAGGACATACTTATACTCCTCAGCTATGAGAATTATGTCCAGGTTACTTTTTCAGTCTACATAGTTAGGACCTGTTAGCTTATTCTCCCTGTTAAAAAAAATTCTTAGTTTTGTGAATAATAAAATAATTTTGTGCACTTTATCCTCATATTAAACATGATAATAGTTAACCACATCACTATTATCTTTAACATATTTAATTAAGCTCTTAAAAAAACTGACATAGCCTCTTTAGAAGATTAATAGTTTCGTAAGCTAAGTGTGTTAACCACTACAAATTAATTTACCTTCTAGGTAATGATCTAGAAGATAACTTCATCAAAGAGATGGTCATTTCTTCTCATTTCCTATGGATATGTCTCGCACTATAATCTCCAACGTGGGCTGGCCGATCATAATACATGTCCCGGGTTATTAATTACACCATTCCATTAGTTCTAGATCTTTGTGGTATCTCCAACCTATACTGGTTCACTTCCTGGGTGACACAAGAAGACTCACGATCTCTAATGAGAATCGTCATGAAAGCCGTAGGGCCGTTGGAACTCCTCTCCCACTTAGTTTTTAAAATAAGGGTTTTCTCGAAAAAATGTCCTTCGAAAATTTCTGTTAAGTTTTCTTTTAGCTTTAAAAATAAAATATCTAAACCAATAAAAATTTGTATGTTAAGGTTTACATCCTTTGAGAAATTTTTTCATGGATTAATTTTATTTAAGTTAAATTTAAAACTTTCTATGTTAAAGTTTATACCTTAGCTTAAGTCCTACCGAGTCGCTTCCCTACTTCGTGGCTCGGCTGCTACAATGCTCCTTCTTCATTTTTCTACGATTTTTGCTGACTGCATTCTGCAATTTTTCTTCCACGATCTCACAGGCGGCATTTTGTTTACAGATTTTCACCAAAAATGGCTTAAAACAAAACTAACATCCGCATAAACCCTTAAACTTCGGGTTTACACGAATCACTATATAACACCCCACTACCTAGGCCCATCAGGGCTGGGGATGTCGCCTCGTCCATGGGACAAAGGGTCTTTATAACTAGATCACATAAAATAAAAAAAAAAGAAATACTTTAAAATTAAACTTATTACAACGCAACCATACATGAACAAATCCCAAAAATAATTGACTGCTACAATCTCTCAAAGCAATACATAAACAAAATAACAGAGAGTCTTCAAAATCATGGGCAACAATCTAGCTAATGACCTTCGTAGTAGGATTGACCTAAAAACATGGTATAAATGGTGGTGAGATAAAAATCTTAGTAAGCCCGAGCGTGCTTTGAGTGTTTTAGGTAAAACAGTTCATGTATGCAAGTTGGAAAAGTTTCATAAGAAAAAGTGCTGGCAAGCATTAAATAAATGTCTTAAACGAAGAGGGACGTTTTGCTTTCACAAAACATACATGTGCACAATAAATACAACCACCCAAAGAGGTAGCCATGGCACCACATGTTGGGCCACATGACAATATAATGGTCAGAACGCCACACGTTGAGCATACTAACAAAAGGTTGGTGTACGGCCTACTGGGTCAGATACTCCTGCATCTCCACACCCAAACTTACTGGTTGTCCACTCTGAAAACACACAGTTCACTTGACTGAAACTTGCTAGTCGGACCGGTATGACCTACTGGACTGGCATCCTATCTGGGATGGACTCACCCCTTAGTGGTGGCCATCTAGTGAGAGACTTACCCTAACCCTTCAAAGACTAGTCCTAATAGTCTACCCTTATTGAGTACTTAACGTTGCTTGTCCCACTTGGGAGAAAATTGATCATACAATGTTTTACTTGGAAATAGCAATTAAGGTTTCTAAAATTCTTGCCAAAGTTGGGTTTTAGAAAAAGTTTAACATTTTGTGTAAAATTGCTTATTTAATTTTCAAATATTTGCTTGACTGAAATAAAAAGGAAAACTGTCGTCAATTGCCTTTACAAAACAATTGCTCATACACATTGCGTTTGGCTTGCCACAATAATTTTGGTTTTCAAATAACTCCATGCAGGAGCTTACCTAATCCTTTGCTTTGCTGGGATTCAAAGTTCTTCCAAGGTCAACCTAACCCCACCTGGGATAAACACAAGGCATAAGATTACATTCGACATATATCTGTCTTACATAAATAATTCCTAGCTCAACTAGTTACAACCATGACTAACCATGACCATAATGTCCTAAACTTTAATGCTAAATGGTAAAGTATTTTATAAAATAAATCTAGCTTGTTAAATTAAAATAACTAGGGGTTCTAAAATAATTATTAATAAGTTACAGTTTTAAGTAATAAATTTTTTAGTATTATTGCTAATAAATAAACTTGTGTTAAATACTGAAAAATATTAAGTCATAAATAATATTGGTAAATGATAATATTTAAATAGTATTATTATAAATAAATAATAAATTACACTTAATTTTTAATTAATAATTAGTAAATAATAATAATCAGTAATAAATAATAAAATTGATAATAAATTAATTATATTTAATTTTTAATTAACAAATAAATTTTAATATAAATAATATTTATCGATATGGGTAAAAGTTTCAATTATAGTCTACAAGGTCATTAATTAATTCTACTATTTTATTTATTATTATTTATATAAAAGATTTTATTTATTATTATATATTTTTTATTTTTAATAAAATATATTATTTATTTGACTAATAAAATATTAACATTTCATTTAATATTCTATTTTCAAATTTCCCTAGGAATTTCAAATCTCTTAGGAAAAATATAGAGGTATCTCTAATTAAAGTAATAAAATTTGTTAATAAAAATAACCTAGGATTAATAAAAAAATAATCTTTCATCATGATTTTCCTATTGCTAGACAAGATTCATGAACACATTCCCAAACATCAACTAATAGGTTAAATCATCCATGAACATATGCTTGAATTAACACATACTATCACAAGGCTAATTTCCTACTAGGCAAATTCATCATTCATGGCTTCAATGGCAATAAGAACATAAAAGCCTATTCACCATAGGTGTCATAACATCTAACAAGCTTTAAACATCCATAAATTTCATTAAACATGATGAATATATATTAATTCAAAAGAAGAATCCATAAGGCTTAACCATATATATCAATCCTCATGTCCTAACTCCATCCCTTTCATCCACATGCATACACTCTATTTCCCCATTCATATTCAATCTTCTTATTAACATCTAAGAGGCATGAATTCAAAAATAAAGAGAAGTATTAATAAAAAAAAAAATACTTGATAGCCGATCACTTGATGAAGACTAAAGAAGGTCCACGCGATTGAGAGCCTTTAGTCGTCCAAGGAAAAAAAAACAGCCATGGTTGATGGTTGATCAACCATTTTGGTAGAGAGAGAGAGAGAGAGAGAGAGAGAGAGAGAGAGCATTAGAATGGTATATTGAAAATTGAATGGAAGAGGATGAACAAGAAGATTGTTCTTGATTTACCTTGTTGATGTTCTTGAGACCTTCAAGAAAAAAAAAACTGACTTTGATCCGATTGAAAATTTTAGTTTGTGTGGTTTTGTGTTATAAAGGCCAGAAATGAAGTCTAGGGACTAAGTAGAAATGATCTGGAGTATTTGAGAGTGATTGGAGGTGTTTAGGGTAGGTTTAGGCTTGAAGAAGTGTAGTGTGTTTTCTTGGTGTTCTTGGTGTTTTGAGAGAGTTTGAGAGGAGAAGGCTCACGAAATTTGGGAAAAGCTGATGGCCGAATGTCTAGAGCAATTAGGAGTTTCGGTCTTTAGCAAGATGGAGAGAGAGAGATCAGATTTTTTTGAAATTCAAATGTAGAAAAATGAGGAGTTGTTTGAGGAAGGAGATTAGCTAATGGTGATTGATTAAGGAAGGTTTCTTTGCTCTACAATGGTGTCGACTGAACATGTTAGGTTTAAAGCAAAGAATGAAGGTTTTTCAGGTTTTATTGCTGGCCAAAATTCAGTCTTTAATGGCATAGAAAAATCTGGTTTGTTCACTTGATACAAGAGTGTTTTAATGGAGCAAAATTCTGGAATTATTTTGAAGTTCAAAAGAGTTTTGGATAGAGTAATCTTACGAGGTTTTTGAGGTGTGATTATGGAGTCCAAGTACTCAGGGTAAGTATGGAGGTCAATGGTGTTCAGTCCATGGCTGAACAAGATTCAATTTGCAGAGGTTTGAATGGTGTTTTTCGGCCTTTACATTGAGAGACAAAGCTAGAAATTTTTCTGGTTTCAACTTGTTCAAGAGTTTTGAATGGTAGAGGTTTTTAGTGCAAAATTTTCTGCATTCCCTTGGCCCGATTTGCAGCTGTTTTTCTGGGGTGTTTGAGAGTCTTTTAAGGGTGGTTTTCAAGCCTTCTTTCTGGAGAAAAGCAGAGGATGTTCTTGCTGAATTGATGATAAAAGACAGCTTCAATTCCAGCTTAGAATGCAGCGAATTGTGCAGGGAATTTTTCTGGTTTTGTGCAGTTTGAGTAGTCCGAAAATAGCACAGAATTTTCAGCCTTCAAGCCATATAAAATGACTATTTTTCTTGCAGCAAATGAGTAGGATTACTGGCTGAATTTTTTGAAAGCTGGTCTGCAAAAATTCTGCAAAATTTCTAGATTTTCCTTCACTAAAAATATGAACAACATGAAGGTAGGATTGAAGGTATAATCATGGTGATTTATTTCTTTTGGAAACCCATCCTAATTTCTCTCCTATTTTCGGCCATTCCTCTATCATTCAAGACTAATTTTCAAAATTCAAGGCTAAAGAATTATCACAGAATTTTTTAAATTAAAAGAAGAGATTTAATAGATTTTGGATAATTAAAATTATGAAGAGGTTAGGACAAGGTAAGAGATAATGAAGGGACAAGAATTCCTCTAGAATTCTTTTTCAGACATGATCATATGATCAAGACATTCTCTTCATGTCTCCCCTAAGACAACATTCCTATCTCTATGGAATGTAAGAAAAACAAAAATTCAAACATAGCCAAGATAATCATGAATAAAACTTAAGTGATGGGATTTGAACTCATGACCTTAGAGGTTAATTCACCAAGCTCTAACCACTTAACCACACTAACTCTTGTTTTTATTTTCTCACTCAGATATTCATCTTATATAAACCTCAAGCCATCTTCCTATTTGACCTCAAGCAAAAATTACCTTTTTACCCTTCCTACCCAATAAGCATACTAAACCTTTTAACTTATAAACCATAATTTTAAAGCACATAAAATCATTCATATATATATATATATATATATATATATATATGCAAAATGAAATGATATGCATCCCAACTCCCTTACTCTAAGGTTGGCTTTAGGTGGGGTTTCACACACTATGGAAAGCAGTAAAATTACAAAGAGTCCTATACCTTAACAGTGAGGCTCACAAAATAGTCTATCCCATACTAGTAAAAACGAAGGATCATATGCACAAACTCAAACAATCATCTAGTCATTTTTATTTGACTAGCATACTTCCAAAGCCATGTAAAACTTCATGCTCTAATACCAATTGAAGTTTAAAAACAAACGCGAAGCATGCATACTGGACAACATAGAAGTAAAAAAAAAAAAAAACAACGCAAGTATAACACAGCGGAAGATTTATTTATTTTTTTTATACCTCTGTGCTTTAAGATTTTCTTTAGCACAGAGTAAGATGATTGAACAATAGGAATCTCTTCTCCTCTGCTTTTTGAAACTTCTGGACTAAAGCCCGCTAGCCGTCTACCTCTTTTTGGCATGAACACATGAGCTTTCAAATTCTCGGAATATACCTCTACCTAAATTATGTTGGTAAAAGTAACTCAAGCGAGAAAAACAATCTCTTTCTCTTGACACTCTGCTATCAAAATTAGCAGTATCAAGGAGAAGAAAAATGAGAGGAAAAGAATCACCAAACTTGTTGTCTGTTTTTCTGTTCACAGTAGTATATAAAAAATACACGGCTTATCTGATAATAAGACCACCGGGATTTCAATATTTCAAAACCATCTAGATATTATCAAGATATCCTTCACAGAAGAAGAGTTCTATTTTATGAAAAAAAAAAAAAAAGTCTTCGGTCCAAGCTATTGGGTCTAAAAATATTATTATTTATTCTGAGACTCAATGAGCCCATAAATAATAAAACATAATTATTTATTGTTTGAGTTTATAAAAACAACCCAATAAATAATTAACGAGTCTAAATAGACCAAGATAATTATTCAAGCCTTTATACCTAGTTTATGCCCGGGTTAACTTTTCCAATTATTCAATCTGGGTCAGGCCCTGAATAATTAATTAACCAATTAAAAAAGAATAAATTTAATTTAGTTCATTTTGACCTTTTATTGTATTCTAGCCTAATAATAAACTAGACTTCCTGAATAAAATAAAATCCTTTTTAACTGAAACCATTTCTGCAACACAAAACTAATTAGGACTTATCGGCTATTCGGATGACTAAAATGACACATTGCCTTGGCTACTAAGATGATCGAAATATCCCTACTATATAAATTGCTATATTTTGCATTTTAAATATTTTCTAATATCACCATAAGGAAATATTGACCCTAAGGACAATGTTGTATTAGCAATGTCCCTGACTTACAGGTGCAATAACTAAAATACCCCTCTACACATTGCCATTCATTTAGAGGGGAAGAAGTTTACTAACACCTCTCTAAAAGACATTTACCATCTGTAGACTTCTACTCCAATGATTCATGACTTCTTGGAATGTTTCCGCTTTCCACTGGAGCTACCTTAAAGCAAACATCCAAGTTATGTTCCCTAAGGCCCTAAATATTTAGATCATTCAGACAGTCACAAAAGGTGATATAGTATAGAAGCTGTCTTGTACAAGTCTGTCATAACTAACTAGTCACATATACCTAATATACAAGTATATTGGTCCTACAATAGAACATCAACTACAGTATATTAAAGCATATGCTCCTATCTTTGTCAGACTACTAACTCATACTAACTCATACTCAAGTCATAGAGTATAAGTCCACATTATAGCAGTATAGTCTAAGTTTCTTCCATATTGTACTTTAAGAAACTACTAGTACATGTCTAGTTCTGCGTATTCAAAATACGCTTGTGTTATGAAATGAGTAGTCTACTCGCTGGCTAAAGGAAAGCCATTCCACATTTATTATTCATAACACAAGAACCTTACCATGATAAGATTCTCATTCTCATCATTCGGGTAAGAACAAAAGTTTATGTGTTAAGTAACCCATGGTTCATACCTTATTGTGAAAGACCTCTATTTACATGAACTATTTACTTAATAACAATGGGTCTTTTCCAACGAAATTGTGCACAAAAGTAATGAAATAATTGACAAAAAATTTATGAGAATAAAATTTTTATTAATATAATGCAAAATTACATCAGAAACATAGACTAAAAGAGCATACATTCCAACATACCCTATATCTGAAATTACAACTCAAAAATTGTTCTAAGGGTTGCTCCTGAAAGAGAAGTTGCGATTACTATTAATTCAACACTAATTATAGAATTGATTGCAAGAAACTCTATGGAATAGTACCAACATAGTTGATGGAATTTAAGAACAATTGTAGGAATTATTAAAATAAGGGTTTGTGCGATCTAGTACACCTCCTTAGGGAACACCTGTGTTGTTTGTGAAAAAGAAGAATGCAGTATTATAGATGTGTATAGATTATCATGGGTTAAATGCAGTGACAGTAAAGAATAAATATCCTTTGCCTATGGCAAATGAATTTTTTAATCAATTTCAAGAAGCAAGATGTTTTCTAAATTAGACTTAAATCAAGGATATCACCAAGTGCGGATTCAGGAAAAGGATATTCCAGAAACCGTGTTTAATACATAATACAAGCATATTGAGTTTGCAATGATACTATTTGGTGTTACCAAGGCCCCTGTTTTATTTATGGATTGGATGCACCAAGTCTTTCAACTATATTTGGTTAACCTTACCGTTGCCTTTTTAGACAATATCTTAGTGTATTTTGTAAGTCCTCAGGGACATAAAGTATAGCTTCAAAAAATGTTGGAAAAATTGTGGGAGGCTAAACTCTATGAAATATGAGTTTTGGTTAACTGAAATAGAATTTTTGAAGCATGTGATATCTAAAGAAGGAATCATAGTAAATCTGACAAATGTTGAGGTAATGATGAATTAGAAACTCCCTGAGACTTCGACAGAGGTATAAAGAAAGTTCTCTATGAAAAAGTGTGAATGGAGTTTCCTGGAGTTGAAGTGAAGATAAGTCTTACCATTTCCCATGATGGATAAACCCTATGAGATGTACCCTGACACCCTTAAGGAAAGATTAGGAGGAGTATTGATGTAAGAAGTGAGAGTGAGAGAGTGTATCTCAAGAAAAATGAAACCTCATGAGGGAATACAATAGATGCTAGGGAAAGAAGCAAATAAGGAGAAAGAAGAAAATCCCAAGTAAATGTTGTCCGAATCCTTCGAGGCTAGTATTGGATTCCATGGCCGATTTCCATGGAATAAGGTATTTTAGCAAGGCATATCGAAGTAAGTATAAAATCCATCTAGAGACGGTTAAGATGTATTGTTACTTAAAATGGCATTACCGGTGAATTGAAATAACATCTCTCAATTTGTAGCTCGATGCTTCACGTATCAACAAGTAAAAAATGATTAGTAACGATATGGATGGTTATTACAACTGTTGCCCATATTGTTGTAGAAGTGGGATGAAATTTTCATGGATTTCATAATGGGATTACCATGATAGTAGGGTTAAGAGATACTATTTGTGTTGTATTGGATTGATAATTTGGCATATGCGAAGTTTTCATACAAAAGTAGTTATCAAACAACAATTGGAATGGCCCCATTTGAAGCATTATATGGAAAAAATGGTCAATCACCTCTATATTGGGAAGAAATTAATGGTGCGGTATATTGGACCATTTCTAATTGCGAAATGAACCAGAAATGTAGCGGATCATTAGAAATTCACTACAAAACTACAAGAAAATTTGAATTTAGAGTAAGAAATTCCTTAAATGAGGGGAGATTGTAACATCCCTCCCTTGTACACTTTGACCAGTGACTACTTTATGCAGAATGAGTATTTATATGAGGGCGCAAAACAAGAAATGATAAGTTTAATAAACTGAACATTTTGGTGTGATAAAACTATTCGGGGACATTAATGAAATTTTAAAATTTATAAGGATCTAAATAGAATTTTGGATTTATTCTACCTGTACCCAAAATCTTCAAATTGCGACTACTTTAAATAGAGTGAGAGTTTGGGGTATGCTCAGAACAAAGATTGATCAATACGATAACGAACATTTTGGTATAATTTGAGCTTTTAGGGGCAGTACTGTAATTTTGAACACGATTAGGATTTTGACTGCAATTTGGAAAGAACAGAGAAATTTGATTCACACTATTGAATTTAGTAAAATTTAAGATTTCATAAATGAAATAAAATATTTTTCAAATCCGGGCTAGAGCTATAGTTATTTTCTGAAGAAATTCTAAAGTGAGGCCAAAATTGAGACAGGTGGCATAATATGATTGGTGGATTAAAAAAAGTGTCAAAAAGAGATTGGATGTATGGAATATTTATACACAAGAAGCTTCCCAAATAAGGAATAATGAATACTTAAAGAAATGAAAAACTATGTGGAATTCCATGATTGGTTGCAAGAATGCTAAGTGGTATCTTGAGATTGGCTCATGGAAATAGGTATTAAGATGTGATTGGTTGGAAGAAACTTAGTCAACCTTCCAAGTGATTCTAAGGATTCCTAAGCATGCCACCAAAGTACCATATAGACCAATAAGATAGCTCCAAGTCATAGACAATTAATAAGCATTTAATGAAGCTTGATGACTAAGCTTAGAATTTCTCTATAAATAGAGAAGAGGGGGACGGTTGAGGCCATTTTGGCCAGCTGAATTTCGCAGCAAAGAGAGAGGAAAGGAAGGGAAGAGAAAAAGGAAGAGAAAATAGAAGAAAATAGGAAAAAGAGAGGAAATTTCCGAGAGAAAGAGAGAGAAGGAGAAGGAAAGAAGCTTGGGTTTTCTTGCTCCAAAAATCGGTAACATACAAGGTAAGGAGCTACTTTGAAAGAAGTAATGCTGCTAAGCAAGTTAGGAGGATTATTTTGGCATAAATTATACATGACACCATGCATGTTTGTGAAATATGCTTGGAAGTAATTATTGAGCAAAGTTGTTTTTGTGTGACGGATTGGATTGGTAGCTTGTGGTTGTGCCCTATGTACTGATTAGGGTTGGTTTGAAGGTGTTTTAATGGATTACTTATCGTTGTACATTGTTATTTAATTGGAAGGAACAATTGGACATGGAAAATAGCATAGGTGTTGAGAAAATTGTGATGTTATGGGACATATGTAAGGCTGCCGGTTTTATTATTATTTTATGATGACAGTACCAGATTGGTTAGAGCTGAAATCCAGTGGATTAAAGGATTACAAAAGAGGAAATGAGGTGAATAAAAGGTTATTCATGTGTTAGAATGAAAAAAGAATGAAGGAATAATGGAATTTAACAAGAAAATGGATGAACTATTGAAAATTACCGGAATGTCTTGCTCCAGTAGTCCTGTAAACTTTATGGACTTGTCAAAACAAGCTTATAGCCTTGTAGCTAATATTCATAGGAGTGTTTTGGCACAAGTTTGAGGTTAATCGGATTTACAGATAAAAAATTATGGTAAAAATTAAAAAAGTTGCCAAATCAGTGACGGGATTTTACTACAAGAACTTTATGTTCAAAACTGAATAAAATGAACAAGAGAATTGGTATTCCATGAGTTGGAATTGTAAAGGAATGTCTTGATGTCATTTTGAAACTGGTTTGACATCATTTGGACAAGTGGATTGAATGTTATGAGCAAAACAAAATGATGTGCCAAAGCTAGAAATTACAGAATATTCATTAAAGAACAAATAAATTCATGAAGTGATTTTATTTATGTTCATGGATGAAAGAGAAGCTAATTGGGTGTATGAAGACCTTATATTCTTGTGAAGAAGAGGAAATAAGGAAATAAATTACAAGCGTGCTAGGATTTTATTTCATTTCAAGTATGGAATGAAACAGGAATTGAAGTGTTATTCTTAGATGACCATATATTTGGCCATATGTACATTATCATTGACAAGCATAGAATGCTAATTGATTTATGAATGGTTATTATTGTAAGCCGTTCATTTTAAAACACTGATGACGACATAGCGAATATTTATCTTGCTAAGCGATAAGCTATTCGAGGTGAGTCCCTTTATTTTAAAAACCATTTTAGCTACATGCTTTTCTGATATCAGTAAGTGTTTCTCTAATATATCATAATGTGAGCTTTTATGCTTAAAGCTTCATGCTTTTTAAGTTTACTCCAAATATATGCTGAATGTTTTTCATCACATATATGTGGAAATGTTTTATTCACTATCATGAATATGTTCATGATTTGGACGCTTACTTTAAAAATGATGCAAACTTGTATGATAAATGTTGAAATTCTTTCAAAGCCCTTTGTGCATTATATGAAAGACATGTCACTTTCAATGTCAACGAACTTTGGTGATTGTTATAAGAAATATAAGAAATATTTGGACAGTGATATTTTAGCCCTAAAAATGATTTTCATATGCTCGGATATGAGCTTTTGTTATGAGAAAAGAATATTGTGGATCCTTTAGTACTCAATGAGGACTATGCACTTATACTAACTTATGTGGGTTTGAGAACACGGTCCGGTTGGTGTGCATCTACAGACTATGATCTCCAATTTCATGGGGCATCAGTGTTTGATGTTTAGTCGTCCTTAGCTAGAACCCATTATCCACAGTAGAAACGGAGGCACGGACGTGGGACATTTGGGTCATTGTGACAAATAAAGGTGGTAGGGTTATAAATTCTATTTGGGTCATTGTGACCAAATAACAACAGTAGGATAATATATCCTATTTGGGTTATTGTGACAATTAAAGGCAATAGGATTATAAATAATCTGGGTTATTGTGACCAATATTTTATAGATGGGGTGTGATCCTATTTTCTTTAAAATAGGCAATAGTCTTCAAAAACTATGTGTTTTTCCAAATGTGCATGCGCACTTTGAGAACAGTGAACAAGGTTTTCACCCACAATGTTTAAAGATTTATTCTTTGGTTGAAAGATACAATAAACTTCTTTTGTGTTTTCGAAGGAAAAACACCAGCACACACGGGACTCACTGGGTGTTTTCGCACTCACACATTTTTCTATATGTTTTTGTTTTTTTTTTTTTTTGGCTTCATTGAATAGGATGGTGATCAGAGTGCGCAGTGAAAGCTTGATGTTGAGGAAACTATTATTAGTTTATGTTTTGAAGATAGTGTACATACTTGACTTGTACTTTCAAAGTTATGATAAATGAATAACAAGTTCATTTAAGGTTTTAGGATGATTTTGCTACAAATCAAGTTATTAATTATTATAAAGACCCTTTATTTTGGAGATTAGATGAGGCGATATCCCATAAAGCCAAGGCCCACTACAACGTGAAAATGTGGGGTGTTACACCTAAGGTTTCTAGAAATGGTGAATCACCATTCTAAGTGTCCTAATCATATTTCTTTACTTCCTACGCACTTAAGCTTTTATCCAAGCTTCTAGCATAAGCTGCACAACACTATAAATAGAGGATAAGGGAGATGGAAGATGCAAGAGAGAGAGAGGGTGATGAAAATGAGAGGGGGAAAGGAAGAAGAGAAAGAAGAAAGGAAAATCGGGAAGGAAGCAAGAGGGAGGAGACTGAAACAAAGGGAAAGGGAGAGAGTGTGTGTGAGCCAGAACAAGATAGAAAAGAAGAGAAAATGAATGATGCGTAAATTTTGAGTGTATAAAAATTATTAAATTTAAATCCATCCCTAGCCAAGTTTTAATTAAAACATTAATTCCAAATTACACATACGAGCAAATATACTCATTGAATGAATAGTATAGGGAATTAGTGAGTATCGATCCTCAAAGGAATAAGTACACACTAATCACTTTTCATTCATTATTTAACCGACCAAATAAAGTGATATGATAATAAAAAAATAAAGAAATATGTACAACTCAAGGATGTAGGAATATGCAATGTAGACAACTACCCTATAATACAAGATAATGAATCATTTAGCAACTATCCCAATTAATCATCATCTTGGCATCATGAAGGAATATAAAGTAAAATTTAATCGTTTCTAATGTCATGAATCCACGTATATAGACTCCACTTCTTTCCCAATCTATAGAATCACTATCTCTTGATTAAATTAGCAGACCTCCCTATCAAACCAATATAATCAAAAAATGCATTAAACTCGATTCCTTATAAATCATCCATATACTCTAGGTGATAATAAACATGAAATTAGTCAATAGCCCTATACTCTAGACGAAATCAACTAATCTTTGATTACTTTAGTTCCTTATCTTAACTTCATTTCCTAAGTCCGTTAAGAATTGACAAATATGGAATCAATGAAATTAAATTAACTCCTAATATCATTTCTCAAGTCAATTAAAAGTAAATTTAACTTCATCAAATCTTCCATAATTACAAGTAATCAAACAACAAGAATGATAAAAAATAAAAAAAAAAAAATTGATCAAATTACTAAATTAATCCAAAAATCATAAACCCCAAAACAATGTCAAATTATAATAAAAACTTTAATTACATCATTATTCTAGAAAAAGAAAAAAAAAGGGTTAAAGAAAGAACTCATAGACAAGCCCTCTTCTTCTCTTTCAAAACCTTCTTGAATAATGCTCCTTCAATGGTAAATCTCTAATTCTTTTAAGTGATTGGAAGTTTTAATCCTTAGATTCACTCCATTCTCTTATGTTTTTCTTGTCTTTATAAGCTCCCTTAATACCAAAATTCATGGCTTTAGAAGTCTTAGCCCATTAAAATTCAAAAATACTAAAATCCTTTCAAAAATACCAAATTCGTGCACGAAATTTTCACTGAACAACCCGGACTTGGCACGGGGTCACATCGACCTACCTGGTGTCATGTGCATTTTGGTTCGACCCTCACTTGTGCTCTATTTTTGCTCTGTTTTCCCAAAGTAGACCTAGCACTTGGTGTAATAACCAGGCTTGGCGCTAGGTACATTCTGGAATTTTTTCACTTTTTGCTCGAAATCTCTTCAATCCTACATAAATTCATCCAAAACACTTTCCACAAGTAAAATATCAAATAGGAAGGAATATGCCTAGTTATTGCATCAAAAGTATCTCAAATAACTGGAAAAATAGAGATGAATTTAGCCCCTATCATATTCCCATCCACCGGAACCTTTACTTATCTTCAAGCAAAATATTTAAGTCAAGAAAATCATCAAGGAAACACAAGAGTTTTATTCTTCTAAAACTTTGAATCATAACAAGACTTATAACTTTCTTTTAAACTTTAGATAGAACTTTTCCATTCATTCAACCCTTTGAAAAGAATTGCAACTTGGAGCATTTGACAAGACATAACGAAACTCTTGAAGTTAAATTAAGGAAGTTTATATTTTAGTCTAAGAAAATTATTTCCCTCTTTAAGTAAAAACATAGACAACATGAATCATACAAGTCAAGTTATCTACCTACTCAAACATTATAAATCTAAATGTTGCACAACTCATGTAGTGATTCAAGGAAAACACTCTATTTTTTTTCCTCTCAATTTTTTTTTTTCAATGACTTAGGGAATTGATAGCCTCAAATGAATGGATTTCTCTTCACATACCATATTAGCCCCCTTTTAGTCATCACTCATATTTTTTTCAACATCTTTCCTATTTTTTTTATTTAGGGAATTAATAGTCTGAAGAAAGTGAATTTCTCTTCACAATCTGTATTGGCCCCCATAATCAAGCAAAAACATTTTTCTCACCAATAACAATCAACATATTTTTTTCTCAATCTTCAACTCACAATCAAATGTTTTTCCACAATTTTTTCACAATCTTTCCACTTAAAGATTTTTATCTCCTTACATTTCTTATCACAACTTAAAGCTCAGTAGAGTTTAAGCCTATAATATAAGAGTTAGATAACAACTTTCCCCATATTCATCATATTCTCCATATTCAAACTAGATGAGTCAAATAATAGTCAAACAATATGCATAAACAAGATTAATCCAAATTCACAAGTCTTAACATATCCCATCCAATAAACCAATTTGACTAAAATCCACCAAATGAATGACAAAACTCATATCCCAAGTAAGAAAGATAATCACAACCTTACTAAAACATAGAAAACCACAAAATGTTTGAAAAAGTTTGAAAAATCTCAGCCCAAAATGTAAAACTTTCAAAGTTTCAAATTTTCAAAAAACAAAAAAAAATTCCAAAGTTGCTTGATACAAAAAAAAAACCACCAAGAAAATTGAGAGAGAAACTTGGACAAAGAATATCACCAAACTATTCCCCCACACTTAAATTGGACAATGTCCTCATTGGCAAAAAATTAACACACGAAAACTTCTCCAAAGGGACCAAAAATGGTAAAGGAGGTAGAAAGTTAAGCAATACTCCCCAAGTGCAATAATGCTCTAATAAATGGTAAAACTTAGAGAAGAATAGAAGAGCTTGTTTAAGAAGACTTTATTCAAACCTACAAATATCAAATTGCCTCCTTGAAATTGAGGTAAATGGTAGAATTTATCAAAATCCTGCAAGGTTTGCTTATGGTGAATCATAGATAAATCTAACTCCTTAAAACATGTTAAACTTTATACATCATTATTTGGACCATTGTCCTCCAAGAATGGAAAAAAAACCTATGAAATCATGAGACAAAGAGAAATTAGAATTATTAGCACATATAGGAGAATCGAATACCTCCCTTTTCCATATTAGGCAATTGTTCCTCATATCCCGTCTCCTTTCCTTGGGGATTCTTTTGTTCAAGTGTATCAGCCGTTAGAGCATCTTCAACTAACTTGGCTAGTTGTGTTCTTGTAGAATTCATTTGTTGGGATACTTCTTCATGCCACTTAACAGATAACTTTATATTGGCAACAAAAGAATGCATTGAGGCTTCCTGTGACTTCTCACAAAAAGCGTCCATCTAAGCTTACAAATTTGCCAAATTCTCAATATTGTAGCTCTTTTTATCTTGCACCCAAAAGTAATTGTCCATGATCATATCAACCTTGCACTCCAAAAAAAAAAAAATAAATAAATAAATCAAATCAAATCGAAAAGAAAAATAAATAATAGAAAAAATTTTAGCAAATAAATAAATATATATAATATATATATACACACACTAATAAAAAGACTTAAATATTCACAAAATACCTTAAAAAAAATAAAAGTTAATGGTATTTACAAATACAACATAAACTAAGCTAGTTAATTAAGACATATAATGCTACAAACAACAAGATATAGCACCTATTTACACAAAAGAACATATTTACATATTTACGTATAGACATAAACATATAAATATGGTTAAATCAATAAAATCCAAGCTTTCATGATATTGTTCCCCAGCAACGGCGCAAAAAACTTGATGCCTAAATTTTGGGTGTATAAAAATTATTAAATTTAATTACATCACCAGCCAAGTTTTAATTAAAATATTAATCCCAAATTACATATATGAGCAAGTATATGTTGGAAAGTATGCCCTCAAAGATAATGTGTTCTGTAGCAACATATTGCAATAAGATGTTTATTCATTCAAATTATTTTGTTTCTTATATTACTGCACATTTAATAGCCCAAGTATGACAAAGTAATGGTCTATATATTAGGTCATTTTTCATAGTAAGGTATAAACCATGTGTACTTGTCATACGAGTAAAATTGAGTTTTTAGTCGTTTGATGAAACTAGACATTTCATCAAGTTAAGACTATTATGCCATAATTTCTAATGAGGAATGGTTTACCTTGAATCAGTGAGTAATTCACTCAAATCATAGGTATAAGCATATTTCGAATATATAAAACTAGACCTGCAGTAATGGTCTCTCTTAAAATACTATAATTATAGAGACTAGTCTATTACTGCTGCAGCATGGATGGATACCATCAAACTTGAGTATTAGTTGGTAGTTTGGCGAAACAAAGGTTTTATACTTTGATGTATGTTGTGTGAGATTTCTTTTTGTGAGATCAATATCCTTGTATGTTGGGTGTATTATTCTAGTTAGTTAAGATGGACTCATACAACAGAGTTTCTATGCTTCACTTAGTGAAGTTAAATTACTCCTTTGTGATTGTCCAAGATAATCCAATAATCCAGGGCCTTGGGAACATAACTTTAGAATGTGTGCTTTTGGATAGCTTCGAATGATAAGCAAGTACATTTGAGTAGGTCATGAATTATCAGACTAGAGATCCAAGGATGGCCGATATCTTTGAGATGGGTTTTAGTACATTTATCCTGTCTTATTGATGGGTGTTACATAGAGGGGTATTTCAGTCATTTCATCTGTAGGTCGGAGACATTACATTAATAATATTATTCTTGGGGTCGATATTTTCATATGGTGATAAATAAAAATATTTAAAATGATAAAATGTAGCTATTTAATAGTAAGGGCATTTTTATTATTTTAGTAGTCATGAATAATATATCTCTTGGTCTCCGGAGTATGTAGGGAAACAAAATAAACGTTGTGTAATTTTTGAGAGTGTGCCACCTCCTCTTATTTTCTCTTCCATGTTCATTCTCTTCCTTCTCTCTGGTAGAGTTTTTATCCAAGAATGGAGCTCTCACCCAGCAAATGCCTAGAGCAAGGTAGAGTTGTACTCCGAAAGACGAAGAGAAGAAGCTTGGAGACCCTTAATGCATACGAGTAGAAGATTGGCAGGAGTCCGAGTTGAACAGCAAGTGCCTCCTTCTCCCCTTCCAATGCAATAGGTTCCTCTGCAACCTAGTCCCTCATTGGTTAATCTGTGACCAATAAGAAAAAGTAAGCACTCTCTCCTAAATGTGGCTCAAAAAACTGAGAACTTTTCGCTGCGTTTTTCCTTTGGTAGTTTTCCACGATTCCTTTAAGTGGTATCAGAGCCACGATTTTCTTCGAGAAGCATGTTCTAGGGTTAAAAATAGAAAAAAAGGTGGCTCCTTTATTATTAAAAATTGAATCTTTTATGAATTCATATGATCCCTCATACATTGTTTTCTAGAGTTCATATACGCTCGCAGTTAGCGGCATAGGATCATGTATTCTAACGTTTTTCCCATTACTTTTCTAGTTTTAAGTACATTTGATGTACGCCTCATGGTTAGATGCATATTAGCTTGTAAAAGCATGTTTTTATGCATGGTTTAGCTTTTTGTTGTATTCTTTTAACCTATAAATCTTGGGGACTGAAGAACGTGATTGCTGAAATTTTTTGAGGGGCGAAAAATGGCCAAAAAGCTGAATTTTTTCAGAAATCGTCGAACTTCAGAATGGACCCCGCACTAGGTGGGCCGATCGTATCAAGCGCCAAGTCCACTCTGTCCAACCAGAGTTTTTGGAGAAACTGATTGGACTCGATGCCAAGTGGGCCCAACAGACGAGGTGCTAGGTCTACTCTATCTAGAGGTAGTTGTGGGCAAATTGTCTAAGAAAAAAGAGAGCACTGCTGAAGTTCTGTACCTTAATTTTTTCCTTAATGTAATCATATTTTAAAATCATTGTATGAGGTTAATTTTCTGCAATAGTTTTATTTATCTATCGATGAATAATTTTCATGAAAATGCATAGTAAATAATGGAACCATCTTAGGATTAAACAAGACCATTAATTTTTAATTCATGATGTTTAATTTATTATCTAGTCACTTAGGAATAAATGAATAGTTTGAGTATGAAAAAATTTGCTTTTGGCATCATGCTTATTTCATTTTTGTGATCAAATGCACAAGTTCTTGTAGACCAAAGTCTCACTAGATAAGACGATTTTTGATAAAATGTTTTAATCTAAGAAACTTTAAAAACAAAAGAGTTCATGGTTTATTCTCTTAAAGGTTTTAATCCTTGACATAGACGATAATGTTGAACTTAAGGTTATTTAATAAAGTTCTTCTTGGTTATTAACTTAGAATAGTAAAATAAATTCATAGTTTATTCTCTCAAAGGATTTAATCCTTGACATAGAGAATAATATTAAAATTTAGATTTTTACTAAAGTTAATGAAACCATAAGATTATATAAAACATTTTTGGACATAAAACTCTATTTTCAATAAAGAATTAAATAGTAGAGGGGTTCTAATGACCCCCATGGCTTCCATCACAACTCTCATTAGATATAGTGGATTTTTTCATGTCATTCTAAGCATGACCCCCTTTAGGACGGATTTCCACAAGTATCTTAAACTAACGGAAGAGTAAAATTAAAAGCCTAGGGTATTTGCTAAAATCGACCAACCTACGTCGGAGATTTTTAGCATTAGATTGCCTGTAAGTGGTGTGAATTAGTGGCCATCCTATCGATAAAAATTTTTCTAGACCATTACCTATTTTAGAAAAATTTGATTCGTGATGGTTTTACACTTAACTTAGGATGCTATTAATCTTCCTACGAAACTCTGTTAGCTTTTCTAAGAGCTAAACTATTTATATTATTGATAATGGTTTTAAGAGTTGTCTATTATCAAAGAAATAATATAAGGAATGTGCATTTTATTTTTGGCAAACTAAATGAATGTTTTTTCTTAATATTTTAGAAATGTCTAGTTTTAGTCCATTGTCAATCATTATCAAGGAGAATAAGTTGATAGGCCGAAATTATATGGACTGAAAGAGGAACCTGAACATAGTATTCAATGCCGAAGAGTACAAGTATGTTCTTACGGATCCCTATCCTGAGATTGGGGAAGAATTCACTGGCCAAGAGCGAGATGCCAAGAAGGCATGGAAGAAAGCCGATGACATGGGTAAGTGCTACACGTTGGCTTCTATGTCTAGTGTGCTCCAATCTAATCATGAGCACATGGTCACTATGTACAACATGGATTTGTCACTGTGATAGGAATCGCCCTAGGCATGAAGGCTACTTAAAAAAAGACAAAATGAAATCCAAGCCGCAACTCATGGCACCTTGGGTGAGATCTATTTTCAAGAGGTTTCAACAGAAATTTAAGGCCAATTAAGCCAACAAATCAAGTGCCAAGAGATTGATGAAAGACTACATAAAGAAAGGAAGGCCAAAAAGAGTACAAAATGAACAATAATCCTTGTTGACCAACATTGAAACAAGGATTAAAGACCAAAGAACTGATAAGGAGAGCTCGAGATGACCAACATTTCGTTTAGAAGATCAAGGGAACACATGAAAAAGGAACGGGGGTTAAATGAGCAGGGGTTAGAATGCATTAAAGCAAGAGAGGTTGTCCAGAGCTGACCCGGCACCGGCCCAGATCGAATGATATGGCACAAGCCTGGATCTGGCTCGGTTCTGTTGCTTGGACAGAACTGAGATGGCGTTGGCTCCATGTGCTATGGCCTGCGCCGGCCCTATTTAGGCCAGTTCTAAACTTTTACAATTTTTCTTGTTTTCATCCTTTTCAGTTGTACATTAATTTTCGCAATTTTTTTTATGTCTTAACCTTTTTTTAAGACATATAATGGGGCCTCAAAACTTGTATTAAGGCCATTTAATAGCTAGGATTAGCTTTTTAAGTAGTTTAGGTCAAGGCAACTGTAAATACCCTATTATAACATTGTAAACAAAACTTTTGTATTTTGGGAAGGAGAAATCATATTTTTTTTCTCTAGAGAGAGTTCTTGAGGGTAATCCTCATGGGTAATTCTATTAAACATCAAGACAAAATCAAATGATTTAGTATCACCTTTGATCTTATCTTTAAATCTTAAAGGATAATCTGAACTCTTTCTCTATTCTATGTTCTAGGTTGGCCAGTATGTTTGATGGGATTGAGTTATGTGCCATCGAATTCCTATCCTTGGCGTTCTAATCTCTAGTAAGATTAGGGTGTTAAGGTGTCTTTGAAGTTGGATAGATCACGTTATCACAAGAGTATTAATTTATTTGCATTTGGGTGTTCCTGTGTATGAGTTTGTTAATGTTCTTGTTCTTAAGTTTTAATCCACCTTTTTGGAGCTTCCCAAGATCATACCAAGTGGTATTAGAGCTTGTATTGTGTTGATTCTAATTAATCAACTTTCTTTGGGCTGAGGTACAATCTTCTTCAAGATCTATTAATTTTTAAATTTTCGTCACTTTTTCTATTACTTCTATTCATGAAGTATGATGACTAATTTGATTTAGTAGAGTGCATTTATGAAGTTAATTGGTGTTTTTGTTGATACTAGAAGATTTGTTCACATTACATTTGTCTCAAGTTGGAAAATATTTGTATATTTTGAACTCCTATTTCTATTTCTGGAATTTTCTTGTGTCATCATTTCCTTAAATTCTTGTTAATTACTAATTTGTGTTCTTAAGGTTGTGATAGGTATCACCTAGTTTAAAACCCTTGAAAATCCATGCATTTTCCTTGTTGCACACTAAATGTTTGATAAATTGCCTTCTTTCTTATTTCTTGGAATTTAGTTGACTTGACTAGTATAACTAAATCCTTTGAGGTGGGAAAGATATGGGAAGAACTTGAGTGTGGAATTAAGAAATTGAAAAAGGTAAGAGGGTGAGTTCATTGTGATAAAAACCAGGAAGAGTATAGACACGAGTGAAGAGTGACTGCTAAAAATTGAATGTAAACACGTGCGGGAGTGAAGTGAGAAATTTTTCTTGTATTTTCTACTTTAATTTTGTGGGTACTTCTCTTGAAAAAAAAAAAAAAAAAAACTTCACAATGGCTAGTTGGAGTGAAAGTTAATAGTATGACTATGATGAGGAGTCTTGCTTTGGTGCGAGTAGTTATAGAGAATATAATGAATATGAGCAAGAATATAATGAGGATGATTATGAAAGCATGGAATATTTAGATGAACATGATGAGGGGCCAAGTACGAGTGGAATAAAGTATGATAGCTATGAAGGAGACCTAGAGGAGAGTGATCAAGAATGTGAGAACTTGAGTCCTATGGTACATTGGAGTAGGGGGAGTGAAAACAATGGAGAGTTTTATGCGAATAGAGAAGGATATGATAGTTTTGAGGAACAAAATTGGGAATACGAAGAAGAAGGACATAGGAGTGAGAAATATTAGAATGAGAAAGCTTATGTGGAAGGAACACAAAAAACAACAAAGCATAAGGTGCAAAAGAAATTGAGGAAGCGTGAGTGCAAAGTGTGTGGGAGTTATGGGCACACTTCCTATTGTTGTCCAAAAAGAGTTAAATAGGGGAGAGGAATGTAGTGCATAAGACACCGAAAAAAGGGATGTATGAGAGGAAAAGCTATAATTGTTACAATAGTAGGAGTGATGGCCATTATTACCACAGGTGTCCAAGTTTACCATAACAATTAAAGGAGAAGGAAGAGTCGCAAGGAAAAAAGGAAGAGTCTCAAGCCACTATAAGCACGATGCAACAAAAGAGCAGTAGATGATTAACTTGTGAAATTTGTTGTAGTAGGAGGCACACAAAGGTTGATTGCCCAAATAAATTAGAATATGAAAAATTTGATGAGGTGCAAAAAAATGATGAAAATGTTGAGAAGGTTAAACAAAAGGTGATGATGAGAGTAAGAGAAGATGAATTACATGGATTTGAGAAGGAGGGGAAGCTAGAAAATAAGTCCAAGTGCCAAGGAATGCTCAATCAAAATGATGAAGTAGTGTACGAAAATGTTAAGAAAAATATTGATGATATTGATGAGGAGCTTAATGATGATGATGAAGAAGATGAGGAACCATTGAATTAAACAGATAGGGTGACTAAGGAATATTACAACATTCTATTCTTTCTAGAGGATGAGCCAAACCTTCTGAGAGTGTTAGAGGAGAATGAAGCTAGTGGGAGTAAGCAATCTAGTCGAACCTTGTATGAAAATCCCAAGACTAGAGACGAAAGGAGGATAGAGAAATGCAAAGCCTTGTTGGGATCACAAAGGTGTAGGGACAACAAATGCTACAAGTGTCTAGGATATGCACATTCCTTCCAAAAGTGTCCAAATAAGAATATGGTGTTCATAAATAATCAAGGTAATATCTCATCCGGTGAGGAAGAATGTGGTGAGGCATTGGAAGAAAAATTAGAAGGGGACGAAGGTAGAAAAAGGAGAATTGTGATAGAACCCACTTGTTTATTGATTAGAGTAGCAATGGAAGTTGAAAATGCTTGTGAGGGTATGGAAGAACAAAGAAAGAATATATATTTTTTAAGGTGTCTAATCAAACAAAAATCATAGAGTGTCTTCATCGATGGAGGGAGTTGTAAAAGTGTGATTAGTACTACATTGGTGGAGGAATTAGGAATAGAAACCTTGAAACCCCGTAGACCCTACAAGTTATAATGGTTGAACAATTGTGGAGAGGTGAAGATGAATAAACAACCCAAGATTGCCATTGATATGGGGAAATATAAGAATGAGTTGGTTTGCAATGTATTCTCATGCATGTAGGACATATTTTGTTAGGAAGACCTTAGTTGTTTGATAGAGATGTGGCCCACGAAGGGCAGAGGAACACTTATTCTTTGAGAAATAATGGAAAGAAAATCACTTTACTTCCCTTATCCCTAGTGAGATTTTGAGAGATCAAAATATCTTGAGGGGTGAGAAAAGAAATGAGGAGAAAAAAGGAGAGAATAGGGAAGTACAAAAGAAGGGAGACGAAGAGGTTAAGGTGAAAGAAGAAAGAGAGATTCAAATTGAGGAAATGAAGGAAGATAGTGATGAGAGGATAGTAACCACCTCAAGTTGGAAAGAAAAAGAAAAGAGAGACAAACAAGAAGATAAAAAATGAAAAGAGAGATGACGTAAAATGAGAGAAAAAATATGGGTAGTGAAAAGAGAAAGCATAGCGAATAATGAGGTATAAAGCCATAATATTTTACTTTCACAAAAACTCACTTGTTTGAATTCTTGTACAGGTATTGACTCCATGTCCTATAGCCGGCGCTAGCCCCATTCATGCTAGTTCTGAACTTTTGCAAATTTTTTTTTCCAGCCTTTTTAGTTGTAATTTAATTTTCATGATTTTTACTATATTTTAACCTATTTTAAGACATGTAATGGAGCCTCAAAAGTTGTATTAAGGCCATTTAATAGCTAGGATTAGCTTGTTAAGTAGTTTAGTTCAAAGCAACTATAAATACCCTATTATAACATTGTAAACAGAACTTTGGTATTTTGGGAAGAAGAAATCAGATTTTCTCTCTAAAGAGAGTTCTTGAGGGTGATCCTCATGGGTGATTCTATTAAACATCAAGATTAAAGCAAAGAATTTAGTGCTACCTTTGATCTTATCTCTAAATCTTAAGGGATAATGTCAACTCCGTCTCTATTCTATATGTTAGGTTGCCTAGTGTGTTTGATAGGATTGAGTTAGGTTCCTTCAAATTTCTATCCTTGGTGTTCTAATCTCTAGTTAGATTAGGGTGTTAAAGTGCCTTTGAAGTAGGATAGACTCACTTTATCACACGGGTATTAATTTCTTTGCATTTTGGTGTTCTTGTGTGTGAGTTGTTAGGGTTTTTGTTCTTGAGTTTTAATCCACTCTTTGGAGCTTCCTAAGATCATATCACACTGCGTACCATGTTTGCTGACAAGAGCCATCCCGCAAGGCAGGAAGCTCGTAATGCAATCATGAATACTAGAATGGCTTATGGGCATCGGTTTGAGAGCATCTGCTCAAGAAGATTACCTACTTCAAGGAGGTTGAGATCCTAGGCACAACGATAGATCCTAAGAGCCAAATTGACATGATTCTTGAAATTCTACCTGATTCATATTCTCAATTCAAGTTGAAGTACAATATGAACAAATTGGATATGAATCTCAAAGAGCTTATGAAAGAGCTCCTGGTGACAAAGGAGATCATGAAGCCCGTGTCAAAGGTTTTGGTCTCTCGTTTTGCTTCTTCTTCTGGAATTAAGGAAAAGCCTAAGAAATTCAAGAAGTGGAAGGTCTAGAACATCGCAAAGGCCCAAACCAAAGTATTTGGTCAGGCCAAACCCAACAGAAAGCCCAAAGGAAAATACTTCAAGTGTGGCAAGAAGTGGCATTGAAAGAAAGATTGTCCGAAATTCTTAGCCAAGTCTGCTTCAGGTATTGCTCACACAGAGTCTATTTTGATGGTTGGATCAACATCTTCCTAGATAGCTGATTCTGGAGCCACTAACCATGTCTGTAACTTTTCGCAGGGGTTCAGAAGGGTGAGCATAGGCTTCAAATAGGCAATGGAGCAAGAATATAGGCTGAAGTAGTAGAAGATCTTGTGCTTATTTTTTCCTTTTTTTTTTTTTTTTGGTAATAGGAAGTTAATTTCAAAAGATATTTTATATGTTTCTTATTTTAAACAAAATTTGATTTCAGTTTCCAAATTGATGAATCAAGGATATTCTATTTCTTTCCATTCTAGTGTTTCCATCAATAGAGATGGTAATTTAATTTGTACAGAAAACATGTATGGATTTTTTTTATATACATCGTATTAGAAATTAAGTAAAAAATATTCAAACTGAACATAATAATAAAAAGAGAAAGGCAATATCAAAGGACTCGTATTTATGGCACTTAAGATTAGGATATATAAATCCAATCAGATTCAGAGGCTAATCCATGATAAGCCTTTAGGTTCATTGAGATTTGAAAAATGGTCTCAGTGTAAATCTTTCCGTACGGTAAAATCTCCAAAAAGTCCTTTACCAAAAAGGCAGATAGAGCCATGGAAATGCTAGCACTGGTTCATACCGATGTTTATGGTTTGATAACTATACTAACTAGAGGAGGCTACGAATATTTCATCACTTTCACAGATGATCACACTCGTTTTGGTTACATTTATCTGATGAGGTGCAAGTATGACTCTTTTGATAAATTCAAGATGTTTAAGGCTGAGGTGGAGCGTCGAATAGGTAAATTAATTAAAACTTTGAGATTGGATCGTGGTGTACATCCTCAGTAAGTTTAAGGACTATTTGGTATATCATGGCATAGTATTTCAGTTAATTGTGCCTAGGACTCCCTAGCAGAACGAAGTAGCTGAGAGAAGAAATAGAACTTTGATGGAAATGGTCAAAAGCATGATGAGTCATGTGTCTTTTCCTATTTCTTTTTGGGGGTTATGCCTTAGAAACAACGACATATATTTTGAATTTGGTACCTTTCAATTCAGTACCTAGGATACCCTATGAGATGTCAACTAGACGAAAGACCAGTCTGAACCATCTGAAGATATGGGGTTGTCCAACTTATGTGCTGACAAAAGAAAGTAAGCTAGAACCATGATCAGAGTTATGCTACTTCGTTGGGTATCCAAAAAGAATGAAAGGTGGATATTTCTATCATTCTTAAGAGCATAAGGTACTTGTTACTAATGCTAGATACTTAAAGGATGAACAAGTTATATCCACCACGGGTTCAAGCAGAATAGAGTTATAAGAGAAATTGGTCACTAATTCAACTTCAGGTACTTTTAACACCTCGATCGAGGAATCAAAAGAAACACTACCGGATGTTCTTATACAAACTGAGCCTTGTCATAGTGGGAGGATCACAAGAGTTCCAGAAAGATGGACTGGAAAGATCTGTGATCTAGTATCTAATCATTAGGAATAAAATCCCGTTAGATACGAGAAGGCCATTGTTGATGCTAATGCAGACAAATGACAGCTAGCCATGTTGAGATTGAGTCCATGTACCTTAATCAGGTCCGAGATCTTGTCAATGCACCTGATGAGATAAAATCGATCAGGTGTAAGTGGGTATATAAGAGAAAGAGAGGTGCATATAGAAAGGTTAAAACGTATAAAGCGATGTTGGTTGCTAAAGGTTATACTAAAAAAGAAGGGAACGATTATGAGGAAACCTTTCACCAGTAGCCATACTTAAGTCTATCCGAATTCTCTTAGCCATCTTATGTCATTAAGACTATAAGATATTGTAGATGGATGTCAAGATGGCTTTTTTAAATAGCTATCTTAGCGAAGGCATATATATGTCCCAACCAGAAGGTTTTGTTGCTAGAGGTCAAGAACAAATGGTTTGTAAACTTAAGAAGCCTGTCTATGGACTTAAGTAAGTGTCAGAGTATGGAACATACGTTTTGATAAAACCGTAAAAGCTTATGGTTTCATTTAAAACATGGATGAACTATATGTGTATAGGAAATCAAACAGTGGCAAAGTGATTTTCTTGGTACTTTATGTAGATGACATTCTACTAATTGGAAATGATATAGGGACATTGTCATCCGTTAAAGTTTGGCTATCTAATCAAATTAACATGAAAGACATGGGAGAAGTTAGCTACATTCTAGGTATTAAGCTTTTTAAAGGTATGAAGCAAAGAATGTTAAGCTTATTCCAGTCTGCTTATATTGACAAGTATTGATCAATAACAGTATAGATCAATGTAAAGGAACTAGGGCATATATGAATTATCCTTATCTTCCAAGCAGTGTCCTCAGATACAAGAAGATAAGTAGAAAATGAATAGGATCTTTTATGTTTCAACTGTGGGAAATCTTATGTATGCCATGCTTTGTACTAGGCATGATTAGTAGATATCAGTCAAACTTAGGGAAAGCTCACTGGTAAATCATAAAGCATATACTCAAATATCTCAAGAAAACGAGAGATTATATGCTTATATATCGTGCTGATAGTTTAGTTCCTACTGGTTACACAGACTCAGACTTCCAAGCAGATAAAGATGAAAGAAAATCCACTAGTGGATATGCCTTCACTTTATCAGGAGGAGCAATTTAATGGAGAAGTATCAAGCAATCTTGCATTGTTGATTCTACTATAGAAGCGGAGTACGTTGCTGGTTTAAAAGCTTCTAAAGAGCTATGTGGCTCCGAGAGTTCCTCATAGAACTTGGAGTAGTACCACACATAGATAGGCTTGTCACCATTTATTGTGACAACTCTGGAGTAGTGTAACAATGTAAGGAACCTCGAAGCCATAGGAAGGGTAAGCATATAGAGAGGAAGTATCACTTCACCCAAGAGTTCATCTAGAAACGGGAGATTATGGTCAATTAGATTTCCTTTATCAACAATCTGGCATATCCCTCTACCAAGCCTTTGACAGAAAAGGTGTTTCACAGGTACTTAGATATCATAAGGGTAGGCACTTGTGGACTTTCTTAGTCTTTGTAGTGCAAGTGGGATATTGTTGGAAAGTATGCCCTCAAAGACTATGTATTCTGTATCAACATATTGCGATAAGATGTTTATTCATTCAATTTAGTTTGTTTCTTACATTATTGCATATTTAAATGTCTAACTATGATAAAGTAATGGTCTATGTGTTAGGCCGTTCTTCATAGTAAGGTATAAACCATGGGTACTTGTCATAGGAGTAAAATTGAATTCTTAGTCATTTGATGGAACTGAGCATTTTATCAACATAAGACTATTGTGCTATGATTTTCAATAAGGAATGGTTTACTTTGAATTAGTGAGTAGTTCACTCACATCATAGGTATAAGTGTATTTCAAATATATAGAATTGGACATGTAGTAGTGATCTCTCTTAAATTACTATAATTATCGAGACCAGACTATTACTGTTACAGCGTGATGGATACATTCATACTTAAGTATGAGTTGGTGGTCTAGCGAAGCAAGGGTTTTATACTTTGATGTATATTGGGTGAGATTTCTTTTGTGAGATCAATATCCTTCTATGTTGGGTGTATTACTTTAATTAATTAAGACGAACTCATACAGTAGAGTATCTCTGCTTCACTTAGTGAGGTTAAATCATCCCCTTGTGATTGTCCGAGATAATCTAATGATCTAGGATCTTGGAAACATAACTCTATAATGTGTGCTTTTGGGTAGCTTCCAATGATAAGCAAGTACATATGAGTGGGTCGTAGATTATCAGACTAGAGATCTATGGATGGCAGATGTCTTCGAGATAGGTTTTAATACATTTATACTGTCTCATAGATGGGTGTTACATAGAGGGGTATTTCTATCATTCAGCTGTAGATCAGAGATATTGCTTTAGAAATACTATTCATGGGGTTAATATTTCCATATGGTGATAAATAGAAATATTTAAAATGATACAATGCAGCACTTTAATAGTAAGGGCATTTTAGTCATTTTGATAGTCATGAATAATATGTCTCTCTTAGTCCCTGCAGTAGCTTAAGTTACCTTGGTATTATTAACACAATCTAGGTTTGATGGATAATTATTTAGAAGAGAAATAAAATTTATTCTAAAAGTCCAATTAGAATTAATTAATTAGTCTTAAGTTTTAATAAGGCCAAGAAAAGATAATTAATTATTTAAGATAATTGGACTGGAATAAATTAATTAATTGGACTTATATATGTTAATATATATTAAGAGTTTAATTAGAATTAATTAATTAGTCTTGGATATTTTGATGAAGCCCAGAAAAGATAATTAATTAATTAAGAGGATTGAGCCAGTCTTACGCTGTTTTTTTAGCACAACACCAAGCCCAATTGGGCTTGGTGATTTAAGCCATTAGGGCTTTGGAAGCCCTAAGACAGGCCGAAATATGTAGGGGAAAAAAATAAGCATTGTGTAATTTTTTAGATTATGCCACCTCCTCTTGTTTTCTCATCCACGTTCTTTCTCTTCCTTCTCTCTGGTAGAGTAAATTTATGCAAGAAAGGAGCTCTCACTAAGCTAACACCTAGAATAAGGTAGATTCATACTCCGGAAAAGAAAGAAAAGAAGCTTGGAGGCGCTTAATGCGTAGGAGTAGAAGATTAGCGGGAGTCCCAGTTGAGCAGTAGGCACCTCCTTCTTGCTTTCCAACACAAAAGGTTCTAGTGCAACCCGACCCCTTATTGGTTAATCTACGATCAATAAGAAAAAGTAAATACTCTCTCCTAGATGTGGCTCGAAAAACTGAAAATTTTTCGCTACGTTTTATCCTTTGATAGTTTTCTGCGATTCCTTCAATATGCTCATTGTAACACCCCACAACCTAGGCTTAGCAGGGCCAGGGATGTCGCCCCATCCAAAGGACAAGGGGTATTTATAACAAAGTCACACAAAAAAAAAAATAATACTTTGAAAATTAAAACGTATTACATCCCAAAAATTCAAGAACAAATCCAAAATAAATTGTTCACTCTCATCTCTCAAAACATTACATAAAATAAATAACACAACATCTTCCAAGTAAGCAACAAAAAGCTACTCATTCCCAGAGCAGGATTGACCTGAAATCATGGTAAAAAGGGTGATAAGATAAAAATCTTAGTAAGCCCGTGTGTGCTCTGAGTGTTAAGATAAAATAGTTCATGTATGCAAGATGTAAGAACTCCATAAGAAAAGTACTGGCAAGCATTAAACAATATTAAAAATAAAGAGTGGCATTTTGCTTTTCCATCCATACATGTGCACAATAAAATCAACCACTCAAAAGGGCGGCCATGAGTTACCACACATTGGGCCACATAACCATACTGAGGGAACCGAAAACAGAGAGCATGCACTGTACGTTAAAAATTTCACAGAGAAAAATAAAACCAAGCCTTAAAGGCTATTCGGAAGCATGAAGATCATACATTTGTGTTCCTTAACCGTTCTAGGTTGAGTAAGAGCGGATTGAATGATTGGAATCGCCTCGCTTTGCCTACTTGAAGAAGCTTCCGGTTGAATACCCGCTAGCCTTCTACTTCGCCTTGTTTGCATTAACGCCAAACTTTCCAACTCTCGAAATATTCCTCAGCCTAACCTCTAGTCGGTGAACACTATGGTGAAGAGGAACGGTCTCAATTCTCCTTAGTTCACTTGCTTTTGGTTAGCAAAGTCCAAGGAGAAAACACAGAATGGAAGAAGACGTCTCTGAGAGAGAGAGTGGCGTGAGCCTTGTTGTGGCTAGGGAAAAACTAGGATTTTTCTTTTTCCAGAGTGTTGTTTTATTGGTTAGCCAAAACTGGGACTCAAATATCTGATAAACATATCCCCAGGATATCAAATTTCAAACACCCGGATGTTATCCTGAGAATGAGTTTGGCTTAACCCTAAACTCTTTATAACCGTATCTGGAAAAAACCCTAAGGTCCAGGCTATTAGCCCGGAAAAATAATTATTATTTTTCTTGGACCTAAAAGGCCCAAAATAATAAACATTAATTATTAATTTCCTGGGCTTATATAAATAACCCAATAAATAATTAATGAATCTAAATGAACCAAAATAGTTAATCTTTAATTATTTATTTATTGGGCCTATATAAATAACCCAATAAATAATTAAACATTAATTATTTCCCCTAGTTTAAGCCCAGGTTAATTTCCTAATTATTCATACTGGACCTAGGCCCTGAATAATTAATTAACCAATTAAACTAGATAATTAATTTCTCTCAACTCCTATTTTAATTAATTTATTTATTTATTCCAGTCCAATAATAAATTAGACTTCCTGAATAAAATTAAATAAAATCCTCTTCAACTGAGACCAATTCCTCAACCAAAAATTAGTTAGGACTTACGGGCTATTCCGAGGACCAAAAAAACATATCGCCTTGGCTGCTAAAATGACCAAAATACCATTGATATATAAATAGCTGTATTTTACATTTTAAATATTTCTTAATATCACCAAAAGAAAATATTGACCCCAAGGACAATGCTGCATTAGCAAAGTCTCCGACCTACAGGTGAAATGACTAAAATACCCCTCTATACATCGCCGTACATTTAAACAGGAAGAAGTGTACTAACACCCCTCTAAATGACATCTACCATCCTTAGGCTTCTAGTCCAATGATCCACGACTTCCTGGAGTGTTTTCGCTTTCCAAGGGAGCTACCCTAAAGCAAACATCCAAATCATGTTTCCTAGGGCCCTGGACATTTTAGACCATTCAGACAACCACAAGGGGTGACATAGTGCAGAAACTATCTTGTATAAGTCTGTCTTAACTAACTAGTCACACATACGCAGCATGCAAGTATATTGGCCCTACGATAGAACATCAACTATAGCAAATCAAAGTATATGCTCCCAGCTTCGCCAGACCACCAACTCATACTCAAGTCGTAGAGTACTAGTCCACGCTATAGCAATAGTAGTCTAGGTTTCTATCATATAGTACTTTGAGAAACCACTACTACAGGTCCTGTTCTACATATTCGAAATACACTTATGTCATGAAGTGAGTGGATTACCTACTGGCTAAAGGTAAGCTATTCCCCATTTGGAATTCATAACATAATAACCTAAACATGATGAGATTCCCAGTCTCATCAATAGGTTAAGAACAAAAGTTTATGTGTTAAATAACTCGTGATCCATACCTTACTGTGAAAGACCACCATTCACATGGATCACTTATTTAAACACAATGGGTCTATTCCAAACGAAAATGGTGCACAAACAAAAAGTAAATTCACAAACAAATTCTGAAAATAAATTCTTTTATTAAAATATTTGATTTTACATCAAAAACCTAGTCTAAGAGGGCATACAATCCAACACATACAACGGTCAGAATGCCACACTTTGTGCAGACTGACAAAAAAGGTAGGTGTACTGCCTACCGGGTAAGATACTCCTCCTTCTCTACACCTAAACAAAACCGATTATCCACTCCAGCAACACACAGTCCACATGACTGAAACTTGCTAGCTCGGACCGGCATGACTAAGTAGTACTGTTGCTTCTCCAAGTTGATTTTATCTTTTGGAGATGGCCTCTTGCCAGAAAACTCACTCTTCTTCTTCAAAACTAGTACTACTAGCTTACTCTTATTGAGTACTCAACGTTGATTGTCCCACTTGGGAGAAAACTAATAAAACACAACTTTACTTGAAAATGGCAATTAAGGTTTTCTAAAGTCCGTGTCAAAATTGGTTTTAAAAAGAGTTTAGTGTTCGAGAAAAAATACTACTTATTGGTTTTCAAATAATTTGTGCGACTAAAATAAGAAAGGGAATAGTCCTCAATTGCCTTTACAAAAATGAGTATTCATACACTTCACATTTGGCTTGCCATAGTGACCTTTTTACATCAAATAGGTTTTATGCAGGAGCTTACCTGATTCTTTACCTGAGCTAATTCAAAGATCCTCAAAAGCTTACCTATCCTCGCCTGGGGTAAACACAAGCCATAATTAGACTCAAGCCAAATTTGCTTCCATAAATAATCCCAGTTCAACTTACTACAATCATGACCATAATGACCCAAACTTTAAGGCTAAATGATAAAAATGATTTTATAAAATAAATCTACCTTGATAATAAAATAACTAGGGATTGTGAAATAATTACTATTAAGTTGTAGGTATAAATCTTTGTTATTAATAAATAAAGTAGTGTTTATTTGATGAAGGGTCTTAAGTCCTATATGATATTATCAAAATAATAAATTATTACTATTCACTTAATTATTAATTAATAGTTAGAAAATTATTGATAAATAAAATTAATAATAAGTAAATTTTAATATACTTGATTAAAAGATAATAAATAATTTTTTTAGTATTTATGAACATATGACTTATAAGATTAATATTTTACCTATTATGATTATGTATATAAAAGGATTTATTTAATAGTGTTATTTTATATAATATTTATATATTGTATTTTTAATAAAAGACATCATGCATTTGGCTAAAATATCATTATTTCATATAACAATCCAATTCCAAATCTTCCTAGGGTTTTCGAAATCATTAGAAGAAAATATAACATTAATTTTTATTAATGTAATAAAATTAGTTAACTTAAATAGTTTAGGATCAACAAGGTCATGATCATAATTCTCCTGTTGCTAACCATAGTCATGAACATAAACTCTACCACCATTCAATTCATGAATAAAAGCGTAGATCGATATCTTCCATCACATGATCCAAACTTCACTAAACATAATCATATTCATGGCTTTAACTAGAATACAAGAACATAAAACCCTATTCACCAAAGGTGACATAATATCTATCATGCTTAATCACTCATACTAAGTCATGACATCAAGAGCATGCAACAAACCCCAAAACATCATAAAACTCAACCAAGACAAATTATCCTCATACTTCAATCTCCGATCATATTTCATCCTTTTCTAACAACATCCAAAAGACGTGATTTTAGAATTAAGGAGAGGGTTAAAGAGACATACTCGATTGATGACTACCTTGATGAAGTCTCAAGAAAGTCCAGACGCATGGAAGGCTTGATCCGACCAAGAAGGAAGAAGAGAAAATGGCCATGGTTGAAACAACCATTTCGACTGAGAGAGAGAGAGAGAGAGAGGAAGGGAGAGAGAAGGAGAAAGAGAAAGAGTATTAGTATATTTCAATAAAGATCAAAGAGGAAGGAAGATGAACACAATCGTTCATGATTACCTTGAGAGAGTTCTTGAGTCTTCAAGAAAAATTCTGGTTTTTAATCCAAAAGTAGAATCTTGTTTTCAGTGTTTGATGTTATAAATTATAGAAATGGATTCTTGAGGGTGAGTAGACGTGATCTAGAGTTTTTGGGAGAGATTGGAGGTGTTTAGAGTGTTCTTAAGCTTGGAGAATAGTGGCGTGTGTTCTTGGTGTTCTTTGGAGAAATGGAAAGAATGGAGGAAAGGCTGGATGAAATCTGTGGAGTTGTGTTGGCCGAATGGATTAGAGAATCCTTGTGATTGAATTTTCAGATTAGGGAAAAGAAAGAAAGCTGGTTGCTTGAAATTCAAAAGAAGTAATTTAGGGACTGAATTAAGGTGGAAAATATGGTAAGAATAGCTTGGTTGATGGTGGTCTTGGAGCTGCTATGGCCGGCTGGAATTAGCTGAGGTTTTGCTGAGATGAATAAGGTTGAAGAAGCTATAGGATGGCTGAAATTCTGTGTGTTATGGTGGAGGAAATTTCTAGTTGGTTGAGGCTTAAACCATGGGAGTTTCATGGAGTAATTTACTGAATTTTTGAATTCCAATTGAATGCTTGGTTGTAGTGATTGAATGAGTGATTTAAGGAGTGGCTATGGAGCTCTTTTCGTGCAGATCAATGGAGGAGGTGATGAAGTTTAGTTCATGGCTGACTAAGGTTGGTTTTACCAAAAAATGGGAGTGAGTTTTGGATAGGGTTGAAAGGGGAACAAGGTTGGAATTTCTGTTTGTTCATTCAAGAGGTTTGTTGGAATTTTTGTGCAGATTTTCGGCAATGTTCCAGCTTACTTGCAGAAGGTTTGAAAGGGTATTGGAGGGTACTGTAAGGCTAGTTTCCAGCCTTCTTTATGGTGGAAAGGTAGAAGTGAAATACTGGTTTGAAGGCTAGAAGGAACAGCTTAGTTTTTGGCCTGCTAAGCTACGAAACTTGTCTAGAAATTTTCCTGGTTTGCACAGCTTTTGTGCAGTTTGATTTTTTGCCAAAGATTTCAGCCTGCAAGTTGAACAATTTGGCTATTTTTCTGGCAGTATTTGAGTGAGTAAAATGGCTAAAGTTTTCAAAAATTGAGTTGACTTAGAAGCGGGAAAATTTTCCAGATTGCTACATGAAGAAAATGAATATTTATAGGGTGGAGTTTGAAGGTTCAACTATGGTGATTAATTCCCTTGGGAACCTTCCTTAACTCCTTCCCATTTTTCAGTCAAAATTCCATCCTCCAAGAGACATTTTCGAAACTCCAAAATCACAAAACCTTGCTGGAATTTTTCAGAAATAAAAATGGCTTGGATAAATTAAGCAACTTAATTGATAAAGAATTAAGGTAAGCTAGAGAGCAAAAATGGCATGAATCCCTTAAGAATTTTTGTTGGGCACAAGAGTTGGATTAAGACATTCCCTTCAAGCCTCCATTAGGACAACACTACTACTTCTACTCATAGCATGCAGGGGCCGAAAATATCCCACCCTATAAAAAATAAAATCTATTCATGATCAACATAAATGGTTGAATTTGAATCCAAGACTTTAGAGATTAATTCCAAAGCTCTAACTACTAAACTACAACAACTCTTGTTCTTGTTTTCTCTCCGAAATATTTTTCCTATTTAATCCTCAAGCTATATCCCTATTTTCACTTCAAGCAAAATTACCATTTTGCCCTTCCTACTTAATAAGCACAATTGAGCCTTCTAGACTATAAATTCCGAATCCAAAGCATATAAAATCATTCAAAAATATATTTATACATGAAAGAAAATATGATATACATCCCGATCCCCTTACTCTAGGGTTGGTTTTAGACGGGGTTTCACATCCTCCCCTCCTTAGGAGAATTTTGTCCCAAAATTCAGGCATACCTCTATCTCAAATCGGGATACTTCCGCTTTACCCACTCTTCTGTTTCCCAGGTGACATCTCACGTACCTTGATGCTCCCACTGCACTTTTACCATCGGTATCTACTTGTTCCGAAGAGTCTTGATACTTCAGTCCAATATTCTCACAGGTTTCTCCACATAGCTCAGGTCGGGTTGCAACACCAACGGTTCATCATTCAGAACATGACTGGGGTCGGCATTGTACTTTTTCAGCTGGGATACATGAAACACGTCGTAAATCACTGTTAGTCTATCCGGCAAATCCAATCGGTATGCCACTGGCCCAATTCTCTCTTTTATTGGCAACGGTCTCAAATACCTCGAATTCAGCTTCCCACCTTTCAGATGCTTCAAGATTCCTCTATTCAGTGTCAGTCTTAGGAATACACTATCTCCCGTCTAGAATTCTAACTCTCTGCGCCTATTGTCTGCATAGCTCTTTTGTTGGCTCTGGGCTGCTTTCAACCTTTCCTTGATTAACTTGACCTTGTCTAACATTTTCTAAACACAAACCTCCTCGGATTTTCTTATATGACCATCTTCTGACCAACTCCAATATAGCGGTACTTGACACTTGTGTCTATACAGTGCTTCATATAGAGCCATTCCAATCGAAGCTTGATAACTGTTATTATACGACAACTCCACATACGGCACACATTCAATCCATTTATCTCTGAAATCCAGAACACACGCTGTTAGCATATCCTATAGTATCTGTATGACTCTTTCTGACTGTCCATCGGTTTACGGATGCACCGTCATATTGAACTTCAAACTCGACCCCATGGATTCTTGGAACTTACCCCAAAATCGAGATGTAAACCTTGGGTCTCGGTCAAACACAATACTTGAAGGTACTCCATGCATTTGGACTATTTCTCGCATATAGGTCTGAGCCAACTTCTCTATGGAATCTCTTACATTCACTGGTATGAAATGTGCTGATTTGGTCAGTCGATCCACCACTACCTATACGGCGTCCTTCTGGGTCCTTGACATAGGAAATCCAGTAACAAAGTCCATGGTCACTTCCTCCCACTTCCACTCAGGTACTAGCAACGATTGTAACAGTCCCGCTGACTTCTTGTGCTCCGCTTTGACTTGCGGACAGTTGAGGCATGTCGAGATATATTTAACCACGTCCTGCTTCATTCCGGGCCATTAATAGGCCCTTTTTAGATCCTGTTACATTTTGACTTCCCCTGGATGAATTGCGTACTTACTCTTGTGCGCCTCTTCTAAAATTTTATCCTTCAATTAATGCTCTCTGGGTACACACAACCAATCTCTGAAATACAAAACTCCCTCTTCGTCTTGCCGGAATTAACTGCCTTACCGCTTGAGCTCCTTGTCCTTGAAAAGTTGAAATTCTGCATTGCCTTACTAAGCTTCAATAATTTCCCGCTGTAGATCTGGTATCAACTTTAGGTTGCTAACAACAATTTTCTCCCCTAGCACTTTCGCTCTTCTGTCCAACACATCCTGAACCACTTAAATCTCCCACACTCTTAGTCTAGGCATACTAACATTTCTACTCAGGGCATCAGCAACAACGTTGGCCTTCTCGGGGTGATAGTTAATTGGACATTAATACTCTTCTAAAAATTCCATCCATCTTCGTTGTCTTAGTTTCAAATCCTTTTGGGTGAAGATGTACTTCAGGCTCTTGTGGTTAGTGAACACTTCATATTCAGCTCTGTACAGGTAATGCCGCCATTTCTTTAAAGAGAACACAATAGCAGCCAACTCTAGGTTATGTGAAGGGTAGTTGACTTCATGAGGCCTCAACTTCCGAGAAGTATAGGCAATCACCTTTCGGTCTTGCATCAAAACTGCTCCCATTCCTTCCTTCGAAGCATCGGTATATAGAGCGCAAGGCTTATCTCCCTCTGACAGACTCAACACTGGTGCTGTCATTAATCTCCGCTTCAGTTCTTGGAAACTCTTCTCACATTTTTCACTCCAAACAAATGGTACGTCTTTTCTCAGCAATGGGGTCATAGGTGATGTGAGCATCGAGAATCCTTTGATGAACCTCCTATAGTAACCAACCAATCCCAAGAAGCTTCAAATCTCGGTGATATTCTCAATCCTTGGTCACCACGTGGCCAAGAAATGCTACACTATTCAGCCAGAACTCATACTTAGTAAACTTGGCGAAAAGCTTGTGCTCCCATAGCTTCTCTAATACCAGTTTCAGATGTTCTGTATGTTCCTCCAGACTCTTGGAATAAATTAGGATGTCGTCAATAAAGACCACTACGAACTTGTCCAAATAGGCTCGGAATATTCAATGCATCAAATTCATAAATGCTGCTGGAACATTGGTTACCCCAAATGGCATTACCACGAACTCATAATGTCCATATCTGGTGTTGAAGGCTATCTTGGGGATATCCTCCTCTTTTATCCTCACTTGATAATACCCTTGCCTCAAGTTCAATTTGGAGTAGCAACTGGATCCTTGTAACTGGTCTAACAGCTCATCAATCAGTGGTAGGGGATACTTATTCTTGATCGTCAGGTTGTTCAGGCCCCGATAGTCGATACACAGCCTCAGAGTCCCATCCTTCTTCTTCACAAACAGCACAGGTGCTCCCCAGGGGCGATGTGCTAGGTCGGATGTAGCCTTGCTTCACTAACTCTTCTAACTGCTCCTTTAGTTCTTTCAACTCTGCCAGTGCCATCTGATATGGGGTTCAGAATACCAGTTCCGCTCTTGGAACTAGGTCAATAGTAAATTCAACTTCTCGGCTTGGAGGTAGAGAAGTGAGCTTCGTGGGGAACACATTGGGAAAATCCTTTACTACCTTAGTATCCTCCAGAGTGCACTAGTCCTTCGGCTTGTTTATCACATAAGCTAAGTATCCTTGACATCCTTACTTTAGCAAGTTCTGGGCCTTAGTCTCCACTATCAAATACTTCAGTTCCTTTACTTTTTTACCATTGAATTCCAACACATCACACCCCGGTCTAATGAACTGGACCGATTTATTCTTACAATCTACCCTAGCCCCATGCTTCGCTAGCCAATCCATTCCCAATATCAAATCATAATCATCAATATCCAACACTATCAAATCTCCCTCCAAGCTTTCTTTCTCCACATCAATTTTACAATTTCGCACATACCGATCAGCTTGCACCATCTTCCGCAAAGATGTACTCACAAACAAGGTAAAAGGTAGCTCTACTCCATCCCAACCCAGATGACATGCACAATTCTTGTTTAAATAGGAATGAGTAGATCCAGGGTCTATTAATGCATTAACGGAACATCCTTGGATAGTAAATGTACTTTCTACCATTACTGCATCGGTTCCGACCTCCTCTTTATTGAGAGCGAATACTTTTGCTTTCACTTGAGGTTTCAGCGCTCTACTCCTAGATGCTCCCATGGCATTGGCTCTATTGGGCCCTGGGTTCTGAGCCAGATTTCCTTGCCCGACTCGATACAGTTTAGGGCAAGCGTTCTGTAGGTGGTTCGAGTCCCCGCAGTGGTAACATTTCCGCTCACCTCCTTTGGACCAACAGTTTTTCTCTGTGTGGTCTCTTTTTCCACACTACCGGCATAACGGAAGGTTCTGCGCAGGACTAGCTGGTGCTGTTCGGGCTTGCTTTTCCCGATTCTGACACTACTGGTTGGCGGGTCGCTTGTTGGATTGCTTCCTCAGGAAGTGTCCTTGCGGTTGCCTTGGCGGCTGGAAAGGCCTCGACGCCATTCTACTGCGGTCCTCATTTTCTGTTCGATTAGTTGCGTCTACGGCTCCTGAGTAGGTCGTTGGTGGAAAAGGTGCCAACGCCCTCCTCAATTCCTGCCTCAATCCTTTAACAAACTGCCTCGTTCTATTTTGTTCGGTGTCCACTAGCCTCTTGCAGTACTTCGATAGCTGGGTGAACTATGCTACATAATGGGCCACTGTCATGCCTCCCTGTTTTAAATTCTGGAACTCGTCCTCCCACTTTTCCACTATCCACTGGGGAATATACTCAGCTCTGGATGCTTCAACAAAATTAGCCCATGTCCAGTCGTGATCAACCATCTCCCAATCGTCCTGAACCCGCTGCCACCATGCCCGAGCTGGGCCCCTCAAATGGAATGCAACAAACTTTACCATTTGCACCTCAGTGTACTGGAGCGTAGCAAATATGTCTTCCATTTGCTATATCCATTGCTCAGCTTTCTGGTCTTGTTCAGCTTCGCCCAAGAAGACGGGCAGTTGAAATTTCAAAAACCGCTCCAATGCTTCATCCTCACCCTTGGGGTTCTTCTGCTTAGTTAAAGTCTGCAGAATCTCTGCCATCTTGCTAAATTCTTGCCCCATCATCACTTCAACTGGTGCTGCAGACCCCATTTCCACATCTGGTTCACTCTTAATTCCCCAGTTGGGTGACTGCATTTAGGTCGTTTTAACCTCTAGTGCCACATGTTCTGCCTCTGGAACTCTCCTGCCTGATGGAGCTACACGGCGTTTGGGTGCCATTCTAAACCATACCCAAATGATGAGTTTATGCATTAAATCATTTGAGTTGAGCATGCATTCACAGTCAAATGTAAGTAAAAGAAAATCATATGCAAGTTTTGTCTAAAAAATTTCTTATAAATTTCTCTCAAATCTTAGAGTACTTAGGTTGTGAAACCCCAGTCGAAACCAACCTTAGAGTAAGGGGGTTGGGATGCATATCATATTTTATTGCATGTTTAAATATGTTTTTATATGATTTTATGTGCTTTGGATTTGTGTTTTATAGTCTAGAGGGCTTGGTTATGATTATTGAGAAAGAAGGGCAAAATGGTAATTTTTGCCTGAGGAGAAAAAAGGGAGACAACTTGAGGAATAAATAGAAAAAATATTTTAGAGAGACAATAAGAATAAGATTTGTTGTGGTGTATTAGTTAGAGGTTTGGAATTAATTTTTTAGGTTATGGGTTCAAATTCCATCATTAGAGCTTTAGCACGATTAAATTTTATTTTTGCTTGGGAAGTGGTACTTTCGGTCTTAAAAGCTTTAGGGTAGAGTAGAGACATTGTCCTAGGGGAGATATGATAGGAGTCCTCTAATCCTATTCTTTTACCCTACACAAAAATTCATAAAGGAATTCATTTCTTCGTGATCTTTAATTTCTCCTAATTCTCCATTCATTAGGTTGGTCAAATTTGTTCTAGCCAATTTCATTCCAGAAAATTCAGTGAAGTGCTGTGGCTTTGAAGGTTCAAAATGTCTTAGTGAAAGACATCTTATGGATCGAAAATGTGGAAAGGATGGGGAAGGTTCCCTAAGAATTAATTCCCTAGTGAACCTTCTGAAATTTCAATCTAACTAGGTTCATTTTCCATCATGTAATAAACTGAAAATTTTCCACCTCCTTGTGCCTTCAAGCTGCCAAAATTCTCAGCCATTATTCCCTCCCAAATGCTGCCAGAAAATGGCCCTTTTGAATAGCTTGAAACCTAGAATTTTCGAACTGCACAAATACTGTGCAAAAGCAGAAAAATTTCTGGGCAAAATCGCAGCATAGGTGACCCTAAACCAAGCAGATTTCTTCCAGTTTTCTCCCAGCTCCTTAGCCATGTTTTTCCTCCATGAAGAAGGCTGGAAACCAGCCATGAAAGACCCCTGGAATCTCCTTCAAACTCTCTGCAAGTTGACTAGAAAATGGCAGCCGAAACTGCCCAGAAAAATTCCAGCAATCATCGAAAATTCTGTGCAGAATTTTCCAGCCTTATTTCCTTATTCAGCCCTGGCCGAAACTCCTCCATTTTTCTGCACAAACTTCTCTTGAACAGCCATGAACTGAACTCGATTGTCTTCTCCAGCATTCTGCACAAAAATCAGACATGGCTGCTCGAAAATATCTCCAGCAAATCACTGCAATCCTGCCTTGATTGGATACCAAAATTCCAGCAATATTAATTTAGCAACCTTCCATAAAAATATCCCTCAAACAACCAGGCCTTCCCTTCACCATTACACTCCTTCCTTTCAACCACCACTAACCTTCTTCAACCAGCTTTCATCTAGCAAAAACTCAGAGCAATCAGTCGGCCATAGCAGTTCCAAAAAGCTCTCCATTGATCAAAATATTCTTACTATATTTTGTTTCCAAATTTGATTTCCAAAAATATTCTTTTAGGATTTCAACAACCAGCCTTTCCTTTTTCCTTTCAAACCAGAAAATCATCTACCTAAAACACTCTAGCAATTCGGTCACTCTCTCCTTCGGAATTTTGGCTAGCATTAACCAAAATTCCTCTATTCTCTTCAACTATCAAGTACACATAGAACATCAAGAACACCTACTCCTTTCTTTCGCCTAATACCTCTCCAAATCACTTCAAACTTCTTCCAAAAATTTCAGATTTCATCTACTCACTGTCGTGAGTCCATCCATACCATTTTTAGCATCAAACTCCAAAATCTAACTTGCTCTTTTGGATAAAAAATTAGAAATTTTGTGAAGACTCAAGAACATCTTCAAGGTAGGTTTGTTCAAACAACTTCATCTTCTCTAATCGTTGATCTCTAATGAACATATATATGAATAATCATGCTAATGGACTCTCTTCTTCTCTTTTCTCACTCTCTCGGCCGAACCTCTCTCCTTCTTGGCCGAATGGCTTTTCACCAATGGCCATGCTTTCTTCACCTCTCTTGGACAAATCTAGGCATCTAGGAGTTGAGATCCATTCGAAACTCCTTCAAAGTACTCTCCAATCAAGTAAGTCCCCTCAACCCTCTTTTTAGACTCTAGATTCATGTCTCTAGAGTGATATTAGAAGGAGATGGGCTATAATTGTGGTTTAAGCATGTGTTGTTGTGATGAGTTGAATTCGAAGTATGAATGGATGTGTGTCTATGATGGAGTTGCGGTTGATGCATGTGATGATTTATCTTGGATGATATTATGGTGTTTTTAGGGTTTAGTGCATGTCTCCATATCTTTGTGATCAAGTATGCTAGAGATTATGTCACCTATGGTGAATAGGATTTATATTCGTGTATGATCATTAAAGCCATGATTATGTTTATGCTAGTAGAGGTTGGATCATGCCTTAGTAAATTTAGATCTATGCCTATATGCATGATTTGGATGATTTGATGAATTGAAGGGGTGTATATGTTCATGATTGTGGTTAGCAATAGAATTATGATCATGATCTAGTTGTCCCTAAGGTAAATTTTATTTCTTCAATAAAATGTTTAATATTATGAATTTTTGCTAGTAATTTCGAAAAACCCTAGGAAGGGTAGATTTGAATTATTTTATATATATAATAAGGATATTTTAGTCAAATAAATAATAGCATTACTAGAAAATAAAATATATATAGATATTATATAAAATGATAATATCAAATAAAGCCTTTTATGAAAATAATCATAATAAGTAAAAATATTAATTTTGTAAGTCTTATATTCATAAATATCATTAAAATTTATTATCTTTCTTTTAATTAAAACTTGTTAAAATTTATTTATTAGCTTTCAATCAAGACCCATTAAAATTTATTTTCAACTAATATTTGTTAGCGATTATTTTCAAACAATTAATTATAAATAAATCATTATTTTACCTAATACCACCTAGGACTCTTCATCAAATAAACTTTAAATCTTTTTTACCAAGATTTAAACCTTCAACTTATTAGTACCTATTTCCCAAAACTCTAATTATTTTAAATATCAAATTAGACTTAGCTTATAAACCCTTTTTATTTATTATTTGGCCTCAAAGCTTGGGACACTAGGATCATGGTAGTAGTGAGTTGAGCTAGTTTTATTTGTGAAAATGGATCTTGGCTTGAGATTGATTGTGATTTATATTTACCCCAGGCGGGGTTGGGTCAGCGATCGAAGATCTTTATTTTATCTCGAGCTAAGGATCAGGTAAGCTCCTGTATAAAACCCGATTGATATAAAATGTTTATTATGGCAAGCCAAATGTAGAGTGCATGGACACTCATTTCTGTAAAGGCAATTGAGAATTGACTATTAGAATTCGTGGACTCCTAAACGCGGAAAACATCCACGAATCCCTCCCGAGGACCCAAGTAAATGATTAAGATGATCTAAGGTTTAAGAATTACCTCTGGTTGCTGTAATCGAAATCCTTCGATTCCGGTTGCGCTGTTGTACGTTCAACCCGAACAATCACCAGACGCTGCAGTATGCGAACGTCCTCTATCGGATACACACCGCGAACTAACTCGATACCCAGAGAGTGCTAGCGCCTAGGGTTTGATAGTTTTTTTTTATTTTCTGGTAGAGAATGGCACGAATGTTCTCAACCGAGAAAAATTGGACTATTGAAAAGACGGCTAGGGTTTTCTTAAAAACCCCCGAACCTCCTAGAGTCCAACCCTAATAATATCTTATCATATTCTAATTTAAATTCAAATTAAATTTAAACTGATATGATAAGATTCTGCCATTATCTCGGTAATTTAACTAATTAATTTACCAAGTCAGATTCTTATAATTTGGACATCATCCAGATACATGGAATGTGGACATATTTCCAGATTCATTGTATCTGGTAAATTTTCTAAGTACAATTAACTTAGACATATTTCCAGATTCATTGAACCTGATTACCAAAAAAAATAATAATAATAACCTAACAAGTTCGCTTATTGTGTCACCCTATAGGTTCATTTAACACTGGCAGTGTACCTAAATCATATTTAAATGGCCCACAAGTAATAAGTGGTTTCTAGCAAAATATTATAACTATTCAGGTTAAATGAAGATCAGTGATCTCTTTAAACCAAACCATAATTTTATATTTAGTCTTTTTGTCACACGATATCTAGATTAACCATAAGGCACGGAGTATGTCATCCTTATTAAGCTTAATCAATTATTTCTTGATTTCATAGTAGACTGTTCAAACAAATGAAATCAATATCTTAGATTGATATATTTGGGCACGGCCATTAATTTTTAACAGTCTAACTTATCGAGGGGCCCTTAGATATCTCTCCCATAATTGAGAGGGACAAATTCCTTCACAATCAATCATATTCCTCTCATTGATTTATTCTATATCCAATAGTAGTCTAATTTATTATCTGGTTAAAGATAACTTTAGACAATGTTAAAATATAGAATTTATCAAGTAGAAAACTATGATGAATTTAGGTCGAAGGACTTTCAATATTATTATGGCTAGAAAGTACTTATGACATATTCCATGAAGTACTCTCACAGTGGGTCATGTCCAATACAATGTTCTCTAACATTTATTTATGTCTTGACTCAATATCATAAATATCCATTGCCAGTAAAACATAGCCATCAAGTCACAAACATACTAATCTTAATTTATTATTATTCTAATAATAATAATCGATTAGGGACAGTTTTAGAATAGTCATTGTATTCATTATAGGGTTTTACTATCAAGTCACGTACTTGATGACCAACAAAATAAAACTCACTATTCATGGAAAGGAAAGCCTCATATTATATAAAACATAATGACAATAGTATAAGTACAAATTGACTCTAGGGCATATCCCCAACATTGACTTCTTTCTTATTTCAGTCAAATGAATTGTTTGAAAATCAATAAGCAGATTTACTCAAACTCAAAATTCTTTCTAAACTAATTTTGACAAAGATTTTGGAAACCCTTATTTGTCATTTTTATGTGAAACTATGTTTTATTCATTTTTTCCGAGTGGGATACGTTCGTTGAGTATTCAATAAGGGTGGACTACTAAGACTAGTCTTTGAAGGGTTAGAGTGAGTCTCTCAGTAGGTGGCCACCTCTGAGGGGTGAGTCCTGCCCGGATAAGATATCAGTCCAGTAGGTCGTGTCGGTCCGAGCTAGCAGTTTTTATTTCAGTCAGGTAACTGTGTTTTGCCATAGTGGACACCCGGTTGTTGTTTGGGTACAGAGAATGAGGAGTATCTTGCCCAGTAGGCCGATCACCTACCTTTTTTTTCAGTCTGCACAAAGTGTCGGCATTTTGACCGGTTATGGGGCCCAACGTGTGGTAACCCATGATCCTTTCTTTTGAGTGGTTGATTTTAATAATTATGTATGGCTGGAAGTCAAAACGCCACTCTTGATTTTAACTAATGTTTATTGCTTGCCAGTAATTCTCTTATAAAGATTTTATACTTTGCATTCACGAACTGTTTCCACTTGACACTCAAAGCACACACGGACTTACTGGGATTTTTGTCTCATCACCATTTTTACCATGATTTCAGGTCGATCCTGCTGTGGGGATGAGTTGCTAGATATTGTTTGCCTTGGAAGATTTTTGCTGATAATTTATTTTGTGTAATTCTTTAGGGAGATGAGAGTGGATTAATTTTATTATGGATTTGTTTTTGGTATTTATGGATTTATTCTTAGTATGTAATAAATTTTAATTTAAATTATTATTTTTATTCCGCAATTTTATTTGTGTGACCTAATTATAAAGACCCCTTATTCTTTAGACAGGGCGACATCTCCGGCCCTGGTGGGCCTAGGTAGTGGGGTGTTACACAGGTACTCTTATTTGCATAAGTTTGAAATTAAACAAAAAACAAAAATAAACAAAAATAAAACTCCTCAACATAGAAGTTCACGAAAACAGAAAATAAACATCCTAATCATAACAGCTCTCAGCCCCGCTAGTCCTCATTAGAATCTTCAAAGTCGGCCTCATATAACCTTCCCCCGGTATTCTTAGAGAAGTCTATCCCAGCCCCACTTGCAAACCCTTCCATTGGCTCTTTCCCGGGTCGCCTAGAACTTTCCCCGGTCTCAACATGGTTGGGTGGAGGTATGAAGGATGGTCTAGGTGGAGATTCATAATCTCTCTCTCGGATCATCACTATTAGCTGATAAATCAACTATGGGACTAGGAGGGTGGGGAACATATGCTATATCAACCTCCTCATCTTCGCTGTTAGAACTCAAGTCCATCACAGGTATTGTGGGTGGCTCATTGATCCGGACCTCATCATCACTGCTATCTTCCAAAGGAATAACTGGCTACGGTGCAGGCTAAGGTGCAAGTTGAGGTACTCTTAGGTCTACTGGGTAGATAGGGATAGGAGGAAGCCACTGCTGCCCTTTCCTTGCGGTTCTAACCATCTAACAACATAAACAAGATAGGTTAGATAAAGATTTGAACTTAAATTAACAGAACATATACTATCAATATTTGCCTAAACCTAGACTCCGATACCACTTGTAACACCCCACAATAATCCTCAATTGCATTTACAAAAATGAGTGCTCACACACTTCACATTTGGCTTGCCATAGTTACCTTTTTACATCAAATAGGTTTTATGCAGGAGCTTACTTGATCCTTTGCTTGAGCTAATTCAAAGATCCTCAAAAGCTAACCTAACCCCACCTGGGGTAAGCACAAGCCATAATTAGACTCAAGCCAAATTTGCTTCCATATATAATCCTAGTTCAACTTACTACAATCATGACCTAAACGACCCAAACTTTAAGGCTAAATGATAAAAAGGATTTTATAACATAAATCTAGCTTGATAATAAAATAACTAGGGATTGTGAAATAATTACTAATAAGTTGTAGGTATAAATCTTTGCTATTAATAAATAAACAAGGGTTTATTTGATTAAGGGTCCTAAGTCCAAGATGATATTATTAAAATAATAAATTATTACTATTCTCTTAATTATTAATTAACAGTTAGAAAATAATGGATAAATAAAATTAATAATAAGTAAATTTTAATATGCTTGATTAAAAGATAATAAATATATTTTATTGGTATTTAGGAATATATGACTTATAAGATTAATATTTTACCTATTATGATTATTTATATAAAAGGTATTATTTAATATTATTATTATATATAATATTTATATATTGTATTTTTAATAAAAGACATCATGCATTTGGCTAAAATATCATTATTTCATATATCAATCCAATTCCAAATCTTCCTAGGGTTTTCGAAACCATTAGAAGAAAATATAGCATTAATTTTTATTAATGTAATAAAATTGGCTAACTTAAACAGTTTAGGATCAACAAGATCATGATCATAATTCTCCTATTGCTAACCATAGTCATGAACATAAACGCTAATACTAATCAACAAACCATTCAATTCATTAATAAAAGCATAGATCTATATCTACCATCAGATGATCCAAACTTCACTAAACATAATCATATTCATGGCTTTAACTAGAATACAGGAATATAAAACCCTATTCACCAAAGGTAACATAATATCTATCATGCTTAATCACTCATACTAAGTCACGACATGAAGAGCATGCAACAAACCCCAAAACATCATAAAACTCAACCAAGACAAATCATCCTCATACTTCAATCCCAACTCCATCATATAAACACATACTCAATCTCCGATCATATTTCATCCTTTTCCAACAACATCCAAAAGCCATGATTTTAGAATTAAGGAGAGGGTTAAAGAGACATACTCGATTGATGACTACCTTGATGAAGTCTTAAGAAAGTCCACACGCTTGGAAGGCTTGATCCGACCAAGAAGGAAGAAGAGAAAATGGCCATGGTTGAAACAACCATTTCGGCCGAGAGAGAGAGAGAGAGAGAGAGAGAGAGAGAGAGAGTGTGTGTGTGTGTGTGTGTGTGTGTGTGTGTGTGTGAGAGCGAGGGAGAGAAAGAGGAAGGGAAAGAGAAGGAGAAAGAGAGAGAGTATTAGTATATTTCAATAAAGATCAAAAAGGAAGAAAGATGAACACAATCATTCATGATTACCTTGAGAATGTTCTTGAGTCTTCAAGAAAAATTCTGGACTTTTATCCAAAAGTAGAATCTTGTTTTCAGCGTTTGATGTTTTAAATTACAGAAATGGATTCTAGGGGATGAGTAGACATGATATGGAGTTTTTGGGAGAGATTGGAGGTGTTTAGAGTGGTCTTAGGCTTGGAGAATGGTGGTGTATGTTCTTGGTGTTCTTGGTATTCTTTGGAGAAATGGAAAGAATGGAGGAAAGGCTGGACGAAATCTATTGAGTGGTGTTAGCCGAATGGATTGGAGAATCCTTGTGATTGAATTTTCAGATTAGGGAAAAGAAGGAAAACTGGTTGTTTGAAATTCAAAAGAAGTAATTTTGGGAGTGAATTAAGGTAGAAAAAATGGTAAGAATAGCTTGGTTGATGGAGGTCCTTGGAGCTGAAATATACTAACCTATAAGTAAAGCTGCCAGACTAAGAGTACAGGAGATTCAAGTAGTTTAGGATATGTTGGACAGAAGAGCAAAAGTACTAGGAGAGAAAATTGTTGTTAGCAACCTGATGTTGATACCAGATCTAAGACGGGAAATTATTGAAGCCCAGCAAGGCAATGCAGAATTTCAACTTTTCAAGGACAAGGAGCTCAAGAGTCAAGGCAGTGAATTCCGACAAGACGAAGCGGGAGTTTTGTATTTCAGAGATCGGTTGTGTCTACCCAAAGAGCATCAATTGAAGGACAGAATTTTGGAAGAGGCACACAAGAGCAAGTATGCCATTCATCCGGGAGAAGTCAAAATGTACCAGGATCTAAAAAGGGCCTATTGGTGGCCTAGAATAAAGCGGGACGTGGTTAAATATGTCTCGACATGCCTCACCTGTCCAAAGGTCAAAGCAGAGCACAAGAAGTCAGCAGGACTGTTACAACCGTTGTCAGTACCAGAGTGGAAGTGGGAAGAAGTGACCATGGACTTTGTTATCGGACATACCCTAGAATAAGGAGGTCGGGATGCATATCATATTTTCTTGCATGCATAAATATGTTTTTGAATGATTTTACGTGCTTTGGATTCGTGATTTGTAGTATAGAAGGCTCAATTCTGCTTATTGAGTAGGAAGGGCAAAATAGTAATTTTGCTTGAAGTGAAAATAGGGAGATAGCTTGAGGATTAAATAGGAAAAATATTTGGGAGAGAAAACAAAAATAAGAGTTGTTGTGGTTTACTGGTTAGAGTTTTGGAATTAATCTTTAAGGATATGGGTTCAAATTCCACCAATTAAGTTTATCTTGATTAGATTTTATTTTTTATAGGGTGGGATATTTTCGGCCCTTGCATGCCATGAGTAGAAGTAGGAGTGTTGTCCTAAGGGAGGCTTGAAGGGAATGTCTTAATCCTACTATTGTGCCCTACAATAATTCTTAAGTGATTCATGCCCTTTTTGCTCTCTAGCATACCTTAATTCTTTATCAATTAAGTTGCTCAATTTATCTAAGCCATTTTTATTTCCGAAAAATTCCAGCAAGGTTCTGTGATTTTGGAGCTTTGAAAATGCCTCTTGGAGGATGGAATTTTGACTGAAAATGGGGAAGGAGTTAAGGAAGGTTTCCACGGGAATTAATCTCCATGGTTGAACTTTCAAACTCCACCCTATAAGTATTCATCTTCTTCATGTAGCAATCTGGAAAATTTTCCAGCTTCTAGGTCAGCTCAACTTTCAAAAACTTCAGCCATTTTTCTCACTCAAATTCTGCCAGAAAAATACCCAAATTGTTCAGCTTGAAGGCTAAAATCTTTGGCCAAAAATTGGACTGCATAAAAGCTGTGCAAACCAGGAAAATTTCTGGACAAGTTTCGCAACTTAGCAGGCCAAAAACCAAGCTGTTCCTTCTAGCCTTCAAACCAGTATTTCATCTCTGCCTTTCCTCCATAAAGAAGTCTGGAAACCAACCTTACAGTACCCTCTAATACCCCTTCAAACCTTCTGCAAGTTGGCTGGAACATTGCAAAAAATTTGCACAAAAATTCCAGCGAACCTCTCGAATGAACAACCAGAAATTCCAGCCTTGTTCCCTCTTCAACCCTATCCGAAACTCACTCCGATTTTTCTGTAAAACCAACCTTAGTCAACCATGAACTGAACTTCATCACCTCCTCCATTGATCTGCATGAAAAGAGCTCTATAGCCACTCCTTAAATCACTCCTTCAATCACTACAATTAAGCCTTCAATTGGAATTAAAAAATTCAGCAAATTACTCCATGAAACTCCATAGTTTAAGCCTCAACCAACTAGAAATTTCCTCCACCATAACACACAGAATTTTGGCCACCCTATAGCTTCGTCAACCTTATTCATCTCAGCAAAACCACAGTTAATTCCAGCCGGCCATAGTAGCTACAAGGACCTCCATCAACTAAGCTATTCTTACCATATCTTCTACTTTAATTCACTCCCTAAATTACTTCTTTTGAATTTCAAACAACCAGCTTTTCTTTTTTTTCCCTAATCTGAAAATTCAATCATAGGGATTCTCCAATCCATTTGGCCAACACCACTCAACAGATTTCGTCCAGCCTTTCCTCCATTCTTTCCATTTCTCCAAAGTACACCAAGAACACACACCACCATTCTTCAAGCCTAAGACCACTCTAAACACCTCCAATATCTCCCAAAAACTCCAGATCACATCTACTCACCCTCTAGAATCCATTTCTATAATTTATAACATCAAACTCTGAAAACAAGATTCAACTTTTGAATAAAAAACCAGAATTTTTCTTGAAGACTCAAGAACTCTCTCAAGGTAATCATGAACGATTGTGTTCATCTTCCTTCCTCTTCGATCTTTATTGAAATATACTAAGACTCTCTCTCTTTCTCCTTCTCTCTCCCTTCCTCTCTCTCTCTCGGCCGAAATGGTTGTTTCAACCATGGCCATTTTCTCTTCTTCCTTCTTGGTCAGATCAAGCCTTCCAAGTGTGTGGACTTTCTTGAGACTTCATCAAGGTAGTGATCAATTGAGTATGTCTCTTTAACCCTCTCTTTAATTCTAAAATCATGTCTTTTGGATGTTGTTGGAAAAGGATGAAATATGATCAGAGATTGACTATGTGTTTATATGATAGAGTTGGGATTGAAGTATGAGGATGATTTGTCTTAGTTGAGTTTTATGATGTTTTGGGGTTTGTTGCATGCTCTTCATGTCGTGACTTAGTATGAGTGATTAAGCATGATAGATATTATGTCACCTTTGGTGAATAGGGCTTTATGTTCTTGTATTCTAGTTGAAGCCATGAATATGATTATGTTTAGTGAAGTTTGGATCATGTGATGGTAGATATAGATCTATTCTTTTATTCATGAATTGAATGGTTTTTTGAATGGTGTTAGAGTTTTTGTTCATGACTATGGTTAGCAATACGAGAATTTTGATAATGACCTTGTTGGTCCTAAACTATTTAAGTTAGCCAATTTTATTACATTAATAAAAATTAATGCTATATTTTCTTCTACTGATTTCAAAAACCCTAGAAAGATTTAGAATTGATTGATATATGAAATAATGATATTTTAGCCAAATGCACGATGTCTTTTATTAAAAATACAATATATAAATATTGTATATAATAATAATATTAAATAAAGTCTTTTATATAAATAATCCTAATAGGTAAAATATTAATCTTATAAGTCATATATTCATAAATACTAATAAAATTTATTTATTATTTTTTAATCAAGTATATTAAATTTTACTTATTATTAATTTTATTTATCAATTATTTTCTAACTATTAATTATTAATTAAGAAAATAGTAATAATTTATTATTTTAATAATATCATCTAGGACTTAGGACCCTTCATTAAATAAACCCTAGTTTATTTATTAATAACAAAGATTTATACCTACAACTTATTAGTAATTATTTCACAATCCCTAGTTATTTTATTATCAAGCTAGATTTATTTTATAAAATCCTTTTTATCATTTAGCCTTAAAGTTTGGGTCATTAGGGTCATGACTGTAGTAAGTTGAACTAAGATTATTTATGGAAGCAAATTTGGCTTGAGTCTAATCATGGCTTGTGTTTACCCCAGGCAAGGTTAGGTCAACTTTTGTGGATCTTTGAATTTAATCAACCAAAGGATCAAGTAAGCTCTTGCATAAAACATATTTGATGTAAATAGGTCACTATGGCAAGCCAAATGTGAAGTGTGTGAACACTCATTTTTGTAAAGGCAATTGAGGACTGTTCCCTTTCTTATTTGTTAAGCCAAATTGGACATGAGGCAAGGGGATGTTGCCTCGTCTAAAGGACAAGGGGACTTTATAACTAGGCCACACAACAAAAATGAAACAATACTTTGAAAATTAAAACTTATTACAACCCAAAAAATCAAGAACAAATCCAAAATAAATTGCTCACTCTTATCTCTCAAAACATTACATAAAATAAGTAACACAACATCTTACAAGCAGGCAACAACTAGCTACTCATCCCCAGAGCAGGATCGATCTCAAATCATGGTAAAAAGGGTGATGAGATAAAAATCTCAATAAACCCGCGTGTGCTATGAGTGTTCAGGTAAAATAGTTTATGTATGCAAGATGTAAGAACTTCATTAAAATAATACTGGCAAGCATTAAACAACGTTAAAAATAAATAGTGGCATTTTGCTTTTCCATCCATACATGTGCACAATAAAATCAACCACTCAAAAGGGCGGCTATGTGTTACCATACGTTAGGCCCCATAACCATACAACGATCAGAATGTCACACTTTGTGTAGACTGACAATAAAGGTAGGTGTACGGCCTACCGGGTAAGATATTCCTCATTCTCTACACGCAAACAAAATCGATTATCCACTCCGGCAACACACAGTCCACATGACTAAAACTTGCTAGCTCGGGCCGGTATGACTAAGTAGTACTGTCACTTCTCCAAGTTGAGTTCATCTTCTGGCCTGCTAGAAGACTCGCTCTTACTCTTCAAAACTAGTACTACTAGCCTACCCTTATTGAGTACTCAACATTGATTGTCCTACTTGGGAGAAAACTGATAAAACACAGCTTTACTTGAAAATGGCCATTATGGTTTTCTAAAGTTTGTGACAAAATTGGTTTTACAAAGAGTTTAGTGTTTGAGAAAAAAATACTGCTTAATGGTTTTCAAATAGTTTGTGTGACTGAAATAAGAAAGGGAATTGTCCTCAATTGCCTTTGCAAAAATGAGTGTTCACACACTTCACATTTGGCTTGCCATAATGACCATTTTACATCAAATAGGTTTTATGCAGGAGCTTACCTGATTCTTTGCTTGAGCTAATTCAAAGATCATCAAAAGCTGACCTAACCTCGCCTGGGAAAATACAAGCCATAATTAAACTCAAGCCAAATTTGCTTCCATAAATAATCCTAGTTCAACTTACTTCAATCATGACCCTAATGACCCAAACTTGAAGGCTAAATGATAAAAAGGATTTTATAAAGTAAATCTAGCTTGATAATAAAATAACTAGGGATTGTGAAAAAATTACTAATAAGTTGTAGGTATAAATCTTTGTTATTAATAAATAAACTAAGATGTTTTTGATGAAGGGTCCTAAGTCCTAGATGATATTATTAAAATAATAAATTATTACTATTCTCTTAATTATTAATTAACAGTTAGAAAATAATGGATAAATAAAATTAATAATAAGTAAATTTTAATATGCTTGATTAAAAAATAATAAATAAATTTTATTAGTATTTATGAATATATGACTTATAAGATTAATATTTTACCTATTATGATTATTTATATAAAATCTTTATTTAAAATTATTATTATTATATATAATATTTATATATTGTATTTTTAATAAAAGACATCGTGCATTTGGCTGAAATATCATTATTTCATATATCAATCTAATTCCAAATCTTCCTAAGGTTTTCAAAATCACTAGAAGAAAATATAGCATTAATTTTTATTGATGTAATAAAATTGGCTAACTTAAATAGTTTAGGATCAACAAGGTCATGATCATAATTCTCCTATTGCTAACCATAGTCATGAACATAAACTCTAACTCCATTCAATTCATGAATAAAAGCATAGATCTATATCTACCATCAGATGATCCAAACTTCACTAAATATAATCATATTCATGGCTTTAACTAGAATACAATAATATAAAACCCTAATCAGAAAAGGTGACATAATATCTATCATGCATAATCACTCATACTAAGCCATAACACAAAAAGCATGCAACAAACCCGAAAACATCATAAAACTCAACCAAGACAAATAATCTTCATACTTCAATCCCAACTCTATCATATAAACACATACTCAATCTCCGATCATTTTTCATCCTTTTCCAACAACATCTAAAAGACATGATTTTAGAATTAAAGAGAGGGTTAAAGAGACATACTCAATTGATGACTACCTTGGTGAAGTCTCAATAATGTCCACGCGCTTGGAAGGCTTGATCCAACCAAGAAGGAAGAAGAGAAAATGGCCGTGGTTGAAACAACCATTTCGGCTGAGAGAGAGAGAGAGAGAGAGAGAGAGAGAGAGAGAGAGAAAGGAATGGAGAGAGAAGGAGAAAGGGAGAGAGTATTAATAAATTTCAATAAAGATCGAAGGGGAAGGAAGATGAACACAATTGTTCATGATTACCTGAAGATAGTTCTTGAGTCTTCAAGAAAAATTCTGGTTTTTGAACCAAAAGTAGAATCCTGTTTTCAGCCTTTGATGTTATAAATTATAGAAATAGATTCTAGAGGGTGAGTAGATGTGATCTGGAGTTTTTGGGAGAGATTGGGGATGTTTAGAGTGGTCTTAGGGTTGGAGAATGGTGGTGGGTGTTCTTGGTGTTCTTTGGAGAAATGGAAAGAATGGAGGAAAGGCTGGACAAAATCTGTTGAGTGGTGTTGGCCAAATGGATTGGAGAATCCATGTGATTGAATTTTCAGATTAGAGAAAAGAAGGAAATCTAGTTGTTTGAAATTCAAAAGAAGTAATTTAGGGAGTGAATTAAGGTAGAAGATATGGTAAGAATAGCTTAGTTGATGAAGGTCCTTGGAGCTGCTATGGCCGACTGGAATTAGCTGAGGTTTTGCTGAGATGAATATGGTTGAAGAAGCTATAGGGTGGCCAAAATTCTATGTGTTATGGGGGAGGAAATTTCTAGTTGGTTGAGGCTTAAACCATGGGAGTTTCATGGAGTAATTTGCTAAATTTTTGAATTCGAATTGAAGGCTTGATTGTAGTGATTGAAGGAGTGATTTATGTAGTGGCTATGGAGCTCCTTTTGTGCAGATCAATGGAGGAGGTGATGAAGTTTAGTTCATGGCTGACTAAGGTTGGTTTAATAGAAAAATGGGAGTGAGTTTCGGATAGGGTTGAATAGGGAACAAGACTGGAATTTCTGGTTGTTCATTTAAGAGGTTTGCTAGAATTTTAGTGTAGATTTTCTACAATGTTCCAGCCAACTTGTTGAAGGTTTGAAGGGGTATTGGAGGGTACTGTAAGGCTGCTTTCTAGCCTTCATTGTGGAGGCAAGGAAAAGGTGAAATACTGGTTTGAAGGCTAGAAGGAACAGCTTGGTTTTTGGCCTGCTAAGCTGCGAAACTTGTCCAGAAATTTTCCTGGTTTGCACAGCTTTTGTACAGTCCAATTTTTGGCCAAAGATTTCAACCTTCAAGTTGAACAATTTGGCTATTTTTCTGGCAGCATTTGAGTGAGAAAAATGGCTGAAGTTTTTGAAAGTTGAGCTGACCTAGAAGCTGGAAAATTTTCCAGATTGCTACATGAAGAAGATGAATACTTATAGGGTGGAGTTTAAAGGTTCAACTGTGGAGATTAATACCTTGGGAGCCTTCCTTAACTCCTAACCCATTTTTAGTCAAAATTCCATCCTCCAAGAGGCATTTTTTGAGCAACTTAAAATAGAAATGGGTTAGATATATTGAGCAACTTAATTGATAAAGAATTAAGGTATGCTAGAGAGAAAAAAGGGCATGAATCCCTTAAGAATTATTGTAGGGAACAAGAGTAGGATTAAGACATTCCCTTCAAGCCTTCCTTAGGACAGCACTCCTACTTCTACTCATGGCATGCAAGGGCCGAAAATATCCCACCCTATAAAGAATAAAATTTAATCATGATAAACTTAATTAGTGGAATTTGAACCTAAGACCTTAGAGATTAATTCCAAAGCTCTAACCACTAATCCACAGCAACTCTTGTTCTTGTTTTCTCTCCTAAATATTTTTCCTATTTAATCCTCAAGCTATATCCCTATTTTCACTTCAAGTAAAATTACCATTTTGCTCTTCCTACTCAATAAGTGCAATTGAGCCTTCTAGACTATAAATCATGAATCTAAAGTACATAAAATCATTCAAAAACATATTTATGCATGCAGGAAAATATGATATGCATCCCGACCCCCTTACTCTAGTGTTGATTTTAGATGGGGTTTCATGCTCGTCACATGCATAGTATAGGGAATTAAGAAGTATCGATCATCAAAGGAACAAGTGTATACTAATTACTTTTTATTCATTTGTTTAACTGACTAAATAAAGTGTTAAGATGATAAAAATATATATACATATATGTACAACTCAAGGATGTACGAATATGCAATTTAGACAACTACCCTAAAATATATGACAATTAATCATTTAGCTACTATCTCAATTAATCATCATCTTGGCATTATGAAGGAATATAAAGTAAAATTCAATCATTTCCCAAGTCATGAATCCAATTATATAGACTCCACTTCTTTTCCAATCAATAGAATCACTATCTCTTGATTAAATTAGAAGATTTCCCAATCAAACCAACATAACCAAAAAAATGCTTTAAACTCGATTCCTTATAAATTATCCCTATACTCTAGGTGATAATGAACATGAAATTAGTTAATAACCCTATACTCTAGGCGAAATCAACTAATCTTTGATTACTTTAGTTCTTTATCTTAACTTCATTTCCCAAGTCCATTAGGAATAATAAATAGGAAATTAATGAAATTAAATTAACTCCTAACATCATTTCCCTAGTCAATTAGAAGCAAATCTAACTTCATCAACTCTTCCGTAATTACAAGTAATCAAACAGCAAGAATGATAGAAAATTGATCAAATAACTATATTAATCCAAAAATACAATAAAAATATTAGTTACATCATTATTCTAGAAATAGAAAACAAAGGTAAAAGAAAGAACTAAAAAACACGCCCTCCTGTTCTCTTTGGAAACCTTCATGAATAATTCTACTTGAATAATGAATCTCTCATTCTTTTGAGTGATTAGAAGTTTTAATCCTTGGATTCACTCATTTCTCTTATGTTTCTCTTGTCTTTATAAGCTCCCTTGATACCAAAATTCGTATCTTAAGATGTTTTGGCCCATTAGAATTCGAAAAATACCAAAATCCTCTAGAAGATTCCAAATTCATGCACAAAATCGTCAATAAATAGCTAGAACTTGGCACAGGGCCATTTCGACCCACCTGGCGCTAGGTGCATTTTGGTTCATCCCTCACTTGTGCTCTATTTTTCTAGAGTGGACCTGGCACCTGATGTAGTAGCCAGACGAGGCACCAGGTACGTTATGGAATTTTTCACTTTTTGCTCAAAATCTCTTGAATCCTATAAAAATTCATCCAAAACATTTTCCACAAGCAAAATATCAAATACGAAGTAATATGTCTAATTATTACATCAAAAGTATCTCAAATTACCCTTAAATAATTAGGAAAATAGTGATGAATTTAGCCCCTATCAACAAGAAAAAGAAAGAAAAAAAGAGAGAGAGAAAGAGATTAGAACTTTTAAGGATTGATTGCTTGAGGAATTAGCAAAGATAAGGTGAGTCTCATTTATTTTATGTAAACCATTTTGGCAAGTGATTTTCCTTAAATATAAATGTGACTGCTTGATGATTTTATGAAAAATAGATTTGTGAGTTACTCTAGAAATTCAATTTTGGAAAAGGGTTTGATTTGGTTTGGAAATTCAATTGATCTCAAGCTTTATGCCATGTATGTTACTATTATAATTATAGGTTGGAAATCCTATGTTGTGGTTGGATTGAGATCCTTCTGAGTAGATGAGATGAGATCCTATCGATGTTTAATATATAATGAGATCGTAATGTAGTATCGCTTATTAAACACTTGTTGAGAATATAATTCATGTGACGAGCCATTAATATCCATCTAAGATAAATATTTTTTGTGCATCAATATCAATTATGAGATCACATGTATTGCTTAAAAGTTGTCAATTTGGAAAATACTATGAAACTTGTTTTCTCTGAAACTCACGAGCAGACGCAGGACTTACTGAGTTTTTAGCACTCACACATTTTCTTATATTTTTTTACGCTCTATTGTACAAATTGGTAATTAGAGTCAGCAACAAAAAAGTGGTGGAGTAGAAATAAATAGCATGATATATTGTAAGTTTAAGAATATAGTATGAAGGATTCAAAATCCATGTATTATGGATATTTCTATAAATAAATTCCCTATTTTGAAATTATAGCGTGATTCTGTTGTGTATTAAGTATTGATCTATTATAAAGACCACTTATCCGGGAAATTAGATGGGGTGACATCTCACGAAGACAAGACCCACTACAACAAAGAAATGTAGGATGTTACAACAGTTCTCTCTCTCTCTCTCTCTCTCTCTCTATATATATATATATATATATATATGTCATTATACATCTTGTAAAGAACAACTTTTGAACTTTGAGTATTTTGAATACAAGAACTCTTTAAGTTTGGTAAAGTGATTCCTCTTGAGATTGTTCTCTTCAATCAAGACTAATCTTAAGGCTTAGTCCTTTTCTAAACTAACCAAGGATAATCCAATTCTTCATCTCTAATTTAGGTGCTAGGTTTCTTCCTAGTGTTCTTGTTAGGATTTAGTTAGGTGCTAAAATAATCCAATTCCTCTTGTTTTTAATCCTTTTTGGGTTAAGAGTGTTTGGGTGTCTATTTAGTTGGCTTAGTTTATTATATTGTGGACTTTTGATATATTAAATTACCTAGGGTTCTAGTATTTGAATTAGGTTTTGTTTGAACCTCCATTTTCAAGTATAAAATCTCTATTTTGTGTACTTTTTGTGACCTTAAATTTGATACTTATTTGAGGCACAAAAACTGCAACAAGAAGGTACTTTAGTGCTCACATCCTATATCCTCCTAGCAAGGGTTGTACATGAGACCTGGTAATGTATCCCCCAATACAATGGCCATATTTCATAAGAAGTTGAGGTTCCCCACCAAACCATCAACAAATAATCAACAGTTCAGAATTCAATGACAAGTTAAGCACGGAGCTTAAGCGCAAAATTCCTTAAATCATGTGTATCACTAAATATACAATTAGCCATGCTCAATCCAAATTTACTATACTCCAGCATTCTTTTAAGCATCATAAAGCGAAAAATATTTTTCAGTAAAGCAGCATTTCAAATGCCAAAGATAGAGGAAATACATCCTCTTTACTAGACAAAAAAATAAAATAAAATAAAATAAAATTAGCACTTCAGACAACTCCTAATCACCACCACAATCTTTCAAGCACCTACAATTCCCAACAATTACTAAGTACCATCAGAATTACAAACCTATTGCTAACCCTAATTTAAAACCCTGCATGCCAAAATCTCATAAACATAGTAATTAAAGACTTAGAACCCCAACCAAATGATAAAAAACCAAGACTTACCCAAATTGGAAGTTTCTATCTCAACTTCAATCCTAAGTTCTCCACTCCCATTGTTTTTCTCCTTTTTTTAGTGGACAAACTAAAACAATGAAGCTTTTGTTTTAGGAACGATGTGTGTTACTGTATAAAAATTAAATCACGAATAAAGATATTGTAAAAAGACCTATAACTAAAAGATATTAACCACTAACTCCACTAACTAAGAATATAAATAAACCCACACCAATTGGGCTATAAGCCCACCAAAATAATAATACTTCACAAATTAGAAAATCCCAAAAGTGTAAATTGGTCGTGGGCACACTCTGTGTGTGTGTGTGTGTGTGGGGGGGGATTAATTAAATTAGAAATTAAGAAGAGAAAGATCCATATTTTAAGGATTAATTGAATACTGTAGTGCAGCCTACAAATCAATTATGAGTGGATTAGTATTCCCACAAGTCAAATTTTCTCGCATCTAGAATGAACCTCAATAGGAAGAAAAATAAGTATTACACTTACCTCAAATATTATTTGTGTTCACACATTGCGATTGGGTGCTTTGAAAACTTTATTCTTTCTTTCTCTTGCATGACCGGAATAGGATGAATTCTTCAGCAATAGATTCCCTAGCAAAATTAACATAGATTTCGGACACTTTTCTTTTTCTTTTTTTTTTCTAACAAAGCTAACAGATATGGTGGGATTAGGTGGATTCTTACCTATTTATTCAAAAGAAAAGGAAGAAATACATGAAGGGAGTTCTAGCCTAGACCTCTAAACAATGTGGTGGTTCTATCCCTTATTATAGGGACCGATTGAACATCTAAAATACACAACGACTGAATATATAGAGGTTTTTGACTTCTTAATTTGACACGGTGACCTTTGAACATAGATTTTAGTCACTAAAATTATATTCTAATTAGGATTTTTTGACATTGGATCTTTTGGAACAAGCCACTTCATTGGTAGGTAAATATAATTCACTAATAATAGGAGAATGTTGTGAATATATTAGTGAATTAGTAGAAGCTCCACAAAGTCCATTGCTGGATATAGATGTCCACCATTAACACCACTAATACATATTAGTAGAGTTAATGGAGACACCACTAATATATTAGTGGAAATAGATTATTAACCCCACTAATAGAGCTCTATAAATAGAGCTCTTCAACAAGCTTGAGAGATATACCAATTGTGAGAGAATAGTTGGAGAAAATTGTGAAAGAAAAGAAAGAAAGAAGTTTGAAGAAATTATTGTGCAAATAATAGTCAGAGAATTATTGTGTGTAGATTTTATTCTAACACTGTCAAAATCTCATAACACGTAATCAATATGAGTCTTTGCTGTTTCCAAATGTAGAAGACCAAAGTACAAGTTTTTTCCATTACAAAACCCTGAAGACTAAAGGTACGCATTTCTTGATCCCTATGGCTAACCTTACTAAACTCGAATTTGTAACCCTTGATATATATATGTCATAGGTTCTCGATGCATACGTGCATCTAAATGTTGAAGGCCTTAGTGAAACTATTAAAGAAAAAAAAATAGTGCATCGGCACAACAAAAGGCCAAAGCTTTGATTTTTATCCGTCGTCATCTCGACAAAAATTTGAAAATGGAATATCTTACCGAAAAAGATCAATATATCCTCTGGCTAAATTTAAAAGAAAGATTTAACCACCTAAAGATGGTCGTATTACCAACTACATAGTATGAATAGTTGCACCTGAGGTTGCAAGATTTTAAAACTGTGAATGAATATAGCTTCGCTATGTATAAAATTACATCTCAGTTAAAATTATGAGAGAAAAAATTACTGATAAAGATCTACTGGAGAAGACATTCTCCACCATTCATACCTCGAATATTGTCCTGTAGCAACACTATCGAGAAAAAAAAGTATACAAAATTTACTAATTTAATTACAACCCTCCTCATTGCAGAGAAAAATAATGACTTATTATTGAGAAATGATGAAGCCAGACCAACTGGCTCAACAACACTCCCAAAATTGAATGTTGTTAGTTCCAGCAGAAGCCATAGTCGTAGTCGTAGTCGTGGCCGTGGCCGTGGTCGTGGTTATGGTCGTGGACACGCTCGATATTTTCTTCATCACAATAATAATCAAACTATAAGAAATACTAGCCACCTAAAGTAGGAAAGAAAAGATAATAAGGGAAAAGAAAAAGAAATGCAAGAAAATTATAAGGATAAGTGTTAGATGTGACAAGAAAGTCATTGGCCACATAACTGTCATACAACCAAGCATTTAGTGAAATTATATCAAACTTCACCGAAAAAGAAAAATAAAAATGTTGAAGAAAATTTTTCTCAACATCCAATGAATGATGTTAATGACGATGATATTGATCTAGAAAATCTGAATATCAATATTACCTATATGGATGTATTGGATTTTTTCGAATACCCAGACAGTAGGATAGACCATTTAATTGGTGATGGCAGTGTCCAGAAGAATTAATGCATCACCCTGATATTTTTAAATTTTCATTGTATTCTAATAATATTTATGTTTACACATACATATTTTTGTTCAAATTGTTATTGTTAATGATGATGTATGTATTATTCATAGTGGAACGACACACACCATACTAAAAAATGAGAAATATTTTTCTTATCTCAAAATGAGAGAAATAAATATTTATACTATAAACGGTAATACAAATGTGATTGAAGGCTTCGTAAGAGCTAATATATTGTTGTCTAAAGGAACGACAATTAATATTGATAAGGCATTATTTTTCTCAAAATCCAAAAAAAAAAAAAAATTATTGAGTTTTAAAGATATCTACAGAAATGGGTATCATGTTGAAATAAACAAGGAAAATGGTATTGAACATCTTTATATTACTCAAATTAATTTGGATAAGAAATCTGTATTAGAAAAACTATTGTCTTTTTCAACTGGCCTGTATTTTCAAAAATATGTACAATTGAAATTCATCATCTAATAAACTAGAAGTTTACTAATCCTACTACTTTTAGCATTTGGCATGACCGGTTGGTTCATGAGGGATCTACCTCCTACTACTTTAAGCATTTAGCATGACCGGTTGGATCATGCGACATCTACCATGATGAGAAGAATAATTTAGAATACACATAGTCATCTATTAAAAAATAAAAAGATATTGACATCAGAAAAATTCTCATGTGCTGCATGTTCCTTAGGAAAATTTATTATTAGACCATCACCAATAAAAGTAGGAGCTGAAAGTCCTACATTTCTTGAACGGATTCACGAAGACATTTATAGACCTATTCATTCACTATATAGACCATATAGATATTTTATAGTCTTAATTGAGGCATCATACCAATGGTCACATGTGGGTTTATTATCTACTTACTTGCTCAAATAATTAAATTATAAACACAATTTCCTTACTATTAAATTAAAAATATCATTTTGGATAATACTGGTGAATTTTAATCACACGTTTTTTATGCATATTGCATGTCAATTGGGATTAATGTTGAACATCCTATAGCTCATGTTCATAGACAAAATAGTCATGCTGAATCTTTTATTAAAAGATTACAATTAATTACTAGACCATTATTATGAATACAAATCTCCCAACATCTGCCTAGGGACATGCTATTTTACATGCTGCAGCACTTGTATGTATAAGGACAACTAGTTATTATAAATTCTCTCATTTGCAATTAACTTTTGGTTTAGAACTAAATATTGCTGATTTAAGAATTTTTGGGTGTTCTGTATATGTTCCAATTGCACCGAACCAACATACAAAGATGGGTCATTGTCATCTACAAAGGTTTCTTATCTTAGATGTGGATGACATTCTACTCATTGAAAATGATGTAGGGTCATTGTCATCTACAAAGGTTTGGCTGTCTAGTCAATTCAGTATGAAGGACTTGGGAGAAGTCAGCTATATTCTTGATATTAGACTTCTTAGAAATAGGAAGCAGAAAATGTTAGGATTATCCCAAGTGGCATACATTGAGAAGATGCTGGCTAGGTACAGCATGGACTTATGTAAGAGAGCTATAATCCCTTGCAAGCATGGATTATCACTTTCTTCAAGGGACTGTCCAAAGTCTCAAGAAGAAAAGGACAGAATGAGTAGGATTCCCTACGCTTCAGCTATGGGAAGTCTCATGTACGCCATGCTATGTACTAGGCCAGATATCTGCTTTGTCGTAGACTTGGTTAGCAGATATCATTCAAACCCTGGGAAGATTCATTGGCAAACTGTAAAGCATATACTCAAGTACCTCAATGGAACGAGAGATTATATGCCGGTTTCCGTGGCTGATAACTTAGTTCCTATAGGATACATAGACTCAGGCTTCCAGGTGGATAAGGATGAGACAGAATCCATTAGTAGATATATCTTCACCTTGTCTGGATAAGCTATTTCATGGAGGAGTATCAAGCAATCTTGCATTGCTGACTCAACTAAGGAAGTTGAGTATGTGGTAGCTTCGGAGGCATCCAATGTAATACCCCGCCCAAAACTACCTTTGACTATGGGGAAAAGTCATGCATTGCATAGCATTTTGCATTTTATGTGGTAGCTTAGAATTATTTTATTTGCATGGATGAATGTGAAATTTTCCGTTGCTCTTACATTTGAATTAATTGATGTGAAATAGTTGTGTTGTTAAAGATTTGGATAAGGGAGGTTTGGTCGAAGATTTGGAAGGATGAGTATTGGGGTGGTGAGAATTGATTGTAGAAAAAAATTAGTATTAGAGTTGTTTTGGAATAGCGGGGACGTTGGTGATTTCATTTGGTGACCCGAGTTCGAATCCTACTTTTTGTGAAGTTAGTTACTCTTCTTGAAAATTCCTTCCCTTAGAGTTTCCATGTCTTGGACGAAAAGAGATCTAGCGAACCTAGAGAAGTTTTAGTGTCATTATTCCAAGGAAATAAGTCTCTATATTTATTCCCTAAATTTAAGGACTTTGATGTGAATAAAGTTCACTTTTAATTTTCAGCTTTTATCCTTTAGGATTTTCGAAAAACCTTAGCTAATAAATAAAATTCCAGCTTGATTTTAGCTTAATGGATGTTACCATGGATAGTTGGAATTAAAGAGTCATTTTCCTAGTAGGAAACCTTGTTAATTTTAACCCTAGAATGTTAGCTAAAAATCTGCAAAAAAATTCCAGATTGTACCGCCACTTCTTGGAGGAACTTAAGCTCAACTCAAACTCTTCCAAAGCTAGGAAATCTTATCCTAAATCCCTTAGCAAATCAGACTTTTATTTCAATCCAAATTCAACTAGGATTTTCTTCCTTATCCTAGCAGAATTTCGGCAGCTTTGAGTCAACACAAGCTGTCCGAAATTCCAACACTCTTTAGCTACAATCCAACTCTTCAAACCCTAGCTCAAAACACCTAAATACTCCTCATCAATTCAAGTTACCTTAGCTGCATAAAACCAAAATTTTATTCACACAAAATCACTGAAATTCGTCCAGCTTGTGCACAGGATTTTCGGCAGCTGTGTGCAGGGAATTTCGGCCAGCCTTGTACACCTATTCCAACCGAAATTCTGCACACACAACCCACCGAAAAACCCCAGTTGATCAAGCTATTTTCAGCACCCAAAACCCTCAATCTTTCTCTGGAAATTTCGGCAGAACTACAGCAGCCAAAACAGTCCAAAACTTGTCACTCTTGCACAGAATTTTCGCACAGCTTGCACAGGATTTTCAGTCACCAAAATCCACACAAACTCTTCCTTGTTTGGCCCAAAATTCTGAACACAATCAGCCCTTCTCTTGACCAATATTTTGGCCAGCTCAAGGGAGCAAATTGCAGATTATTTTCTCCCCCTTAAACTCACCTAGATTCGGCAGCAAGGAGAGACATCACAAGCTGAAATTTTCGCCCTTGCTGTCCAAGAAACCTAAAGCCATTAGGAGTCTTTCTAAACATCACCATCTAACCCTAAACCAATCTTCTCCAACTCTAAATCATAGTAGCCGTCTATCCTCTCCATTCTACACGAAAATTCCAGCAAATCCTCTCTACAAATTTTCAAAAACTCAAGAACTATTCTAAACCAAAAATCGAACACACCTTAAGGTAAGCAAAAATCCTTTCAACCTCTTGATGTTGTTTTCTCTAATGATTCTTTTCTCTTTCTTCTTCCCTTAAATCACACCCCATAGAGGCTGATTCCATATTCTTATTTAATTTTTGATCAAGAGGAGCAAATGAGGTAGCTTTTCTCTTCTTCTCAAGCGAACTCGGGACGACCACCATAGGAGCATCGAGACCTCATCACCCGGTTGTTGCAAGGTAAGGGAATACCCACCCTTGATGCTGAAAGTAAAGTTTAATGATGTTTATTAGTGAGATGAACATGTGGCCATGGTATATGATCTTTGGGGATTGGATAGTTTACTTGGAATTAAATAGGGGATTGCGAATTGTTGTGAAAATAAATGAGATTAGAGCATGTTTGAATTAATTGAGACCCTGATCATGATATTATATGGTTTAGATCAGGAGGATAATTGAGGAAAGCAAACTATGAATTTATCACGTTTATCTGAGGCATATCAAGTAAGTCCTTGCATAAACTCTTTTGTTAAATGTTGTGATGGTAAGTCCTTGCATAAACTCTTTTGTTAAATGTTGTGATGGCAAGTCTATGTTGTGAAGCTTTGTAAAGCTATTGTTAAACTATGTTTGCTTGGGTTGTAAACGTGGATATTTATTTTTTAAACAGTTTTGTCAAACTAACGATTTTATCAAGAAAACTATTCTTTCTCCTAAATTTTTAGAAATCTCTTTTAAAGAAAACCACGTTTTACAAAGCCAAGGTTTGAAAATATTGTGAATCAGGAATTGACTGATATGTTCATTGAGTACTCAATAGGGGTAGGCTAACAATACTAGTCTTGGAGGGCTAGCGTAAGTCTTCTGGCAGGAGGCCACCTCCAGAAGATGAACTCTGCTTGAAAGGGCGACAGTGTTGGTTGGTCAGGCCAGTCCGAGTTAGCATTTGTACCTGGTATGGTATTATTTATATTCCCGTCATGGACACCCGGATGGTTTTTTTTTGGAGTAGAGATGGAGGAGTATCTCACCCGGTGAGCTGTACACTCATCTTGATCAGAATGCCCAACGTATGGTAATCTGGTCCGGACAAGGTGCACAAAGTGTGGTGCCTTGGCCATTTTGTTCTCATAGAGCCCAACGTGTGGTGACATGACTGTTTATTCGAGTGGAGGATTTATTTTGTACAAAGTGTGACAATGAGAAAAACCCACTCCTTGCGAAAAGAGATTGTTTATGACTTGCCAAATTATTTCTACAAATGTTTTGCAGTTTCCATACACGTACTATTCAAAATACCATGTGCACACATAGGACTTACTGAGATTTATTCGCACACCTTTTTACATCATGTTTTCAGGAGATAGATTATGTTGAGGCAGCGGGGCTTGATAGTAGAGGCTTTAGCTATTTTTCCTATGCTGTTCTAGGGGACTTTTGTCGTTTATACTTTTGAACAATATTTGTTTTATTTCATTTTGCTCCAAGTTGAGCCTGATATAATAAGAGTATTTCTTTATTTATCTAAGTTTATTCCTTTGGAGATTGCCTTTATATTTTATACCTCGTTCTAAAGACCCCTTGTCCTACGGGACGGGGCGACATCCCCGCCCTTTTAGGGTACGTAGTCGTGGGGTGTTACATCCAAGGAAGCAGTCTGGCTCTGAAAGTTTCTTTCAGAACTTGGAGTCATGCCACACATGGACAGGTCATTTGTGATATATTGTGACAACACTGAAGTAGTATCGCAATCCAAAGAACCTCGGAACCACAAGAAGAGGAAGCACATCGTGAGAAAGTACCACCTGATCCGGGATTTCATCCAAAGATGGGAATTTGTGGTGGAACAGATTGCCTCTGAGAACAATCTAGCAGATCCATTCACCAAGCCTTTGGCTGAGAGAGTCTTCAAGAGACACTTAGATGCCATAGGAGTGGGCACCTACGAACTTACATAGTCTTAGAGTGCAAGTGGGAGATTGTTGGGATGTATGCCCTCTTAGACTAGGTTTCTGATGTAAAAATCGAATGTTTTAATAAAATAATTTATTTTTAGAAATTGTTTGTGAATTTACAATTTTATTTGTACACAATTACATTTGGAAAAGACTCATTGTATTTAAGTAAGTGGTCTATGTGAATGGAGGTCTTTCACAATAAGGTATGGATTACGGGCTACTTAACACATAAACATTCGTTCTTAACTGATTGATCAGAATGGGAATCTCATCATGTCTAGGTTATTATGTTGTGAATTCTAAATGGGGAATGGCTTAGCTTTACCTGGTGAGTAGTCCACTCATTTCATGACATAAGCGTATTTCGAATATATAGAACAAGACTTGTAGTAGTGGTTTCTAAAAGTACTATATGGTAGAAACCTAGACTACTACCGCTACAGCGTGGACTAGTACTCTACGACTTGAGTATGAGTTGGTAGTCTGACGAAGCTGGAAGCATATACTTTGATATGTTATAGTTGAGGTTCTATCGTAGGGCCAACATACTTGCATGTTGGGTATGTGTGACTAATTAGTTAAGACATACTTGTACAAGATAATTTCTATACTATATCGCCCCTTGTGGTTGTCTGAATGATCTAGATATCCAGGGCCCTGGGAAACATGACTTGGATGTTTGCTTTAGGGTAGCTCCCTTGGAAAGCAGAAACAATCCAGGAAGTCATGGATTATTGGACTAGAGGTGTAAGGATGGTAGATGTCATTTAGAGAGGTGTTAGTACACTTCTTCCTCTCGAAATGTACGGCGATGTATAGAGGGGTATTTTAGTCATTACACTTGTAAGTCGGAGACTTTGCTAACACAACACTGTCCTTCGGGTCAATATTTTCTTATGGTGATATTAGGAAATATTTTAAATGCAAAATACAGCTATTTATATGGCAAGGGTATTTTTGTCATATTAGTAGCTAAGGCGGTGTATCTTTTGGTCCCCAGTATAGACATGAGTCCTAATTAAGTACATGCTAAGGAATTGATTTTAAATTAAATCGAATTTATTTTATTTAAGTAGCCTGATTTAATTATTGTTCTAGAATAAAATAAAGGTCCATGGAGAGAGAATTAATAAAATTAGTTTAGTGGGTTAATTAATTATTCAAGGCTTTGGCCCAGTTTGAATAATTAAAGATTAACCTGGGACTAAACTAATATAGGCTTATTAATTGGACTAGTTTATTTGGGCTGGAAAATTAATCATTAATTGGGCCATTAGGTTGGTTCTAATTAGAATAATTAATTAAGCCCAAAAGGTTAAACTAAAAGTCTAATGGCCCAGTCCAGTTTAACCTAAGGTTTTATTTAGGTTAAATAGAAGCATTAGAAACAACATTGTGGTTAGAATATACACTCTCTGAGACGGCTTCTTCTCTATGAAAAAAGCCAGACCTCTCTCTCTCTCCCTCTAGAAAAAAGTTTCTTAGTCTGTAATTGTTCACCAAACGAATTTAGGTAGGCCATATATTGGAAGATCAAGGAATTGGAGTTTGCCTACATGCAAATACGGAGTAGGAGACTTGCAGGAATCGCACCAGAGGCTTCCACCAGCACACCTATCTCGGTTGAACACGTTCCGGTCCAGCCAACTCTTAGAACGAGGAAAAGAGGTAAGAAAATTTTAACCTCCTAATCCGAATAGAGCCTAATCGGTGCCGACTAGGGCTACTGGAGCCGGCACTGGCCCTATTCGGGAATCCCCTGTTCTTGGTATTTTTTTTTTTTTTTAGTTTTTAATCTCTTCTTCCACTGCGTGCCCTGTGTTTTCCATTTTCTATGCCTTCAACCTCAAAAACCTCTTAAGATTAGTCTATCCAAAACTCATTTAAATGTCAAAATAATTCCAGAATTTTTGCTTCATTAAAACACTCTTATCTCAAGTGAACAAACCAGAATTTTCTTTGCCATTATTGTAGGATTCGTGGACTCCTAAACGCGGAAAACATTCACAAATCCCTTCCGAGAATCTAAGTAAATGATTAAGAATACCTTAGGTTTACAAAATTACCTCTCTTCGGCGTAATCGAGATCATTCGATTCTGATTGTGCAATTGTACGTGCAACCCGAACGATCACCAGATGTTGTAGTATGCGAACGTCCTCTATAGGTACACACGGAGAACTGACTCATTGCCCCGAGAGTGCTAGTGCCTAGGGTTTGAGATTTTTTCTGGTGAATAGAGGCACGAAATTTTTAATAGAACCGAACTATTGAGAAAACGGCTAGGATTTTCTTAAAACCTTCCGAGTCTCTTAGAGTCTAAATCTGATAATATTTTATCATATTTTAATTTAAATTCAAATTAAATTAAAACCTGATATGATAAGATTCTGCCATTATCTCGGTAATTTAACTAATTAATTTACCGAGTCAGATTCTTATAATCTGGATATCATCTAGATACATCGAATATGGACATATTTCTAGATTCATTGTATCTGGTAAATTTTCTAGGTTCAATTAACTTAGGCATATTCCAGATTCATCGAATCAGGCTACCAGAAAAATAACCTAACAAGTTCGCTTATTGTGTGACCCTATAGGTTCATTTAACACTGGCAGCATACCGAAATCATATTTAAATGGCCCACAAGTTATAAGCGATTTCTAGCAAAACATTATAACTATCTAGGTTAAATGAATATCAGTGATCTCTTTGAACCAAACCACAATTTTATATTTAGTCCTTTTGTCACACGATATCCAGATTAAGCATAAGGCACGAAACATGTCATCCTTATTAAGTTTAATCAATTATTTCTTGATTTCATAGTAGACTGTTCAAATAAATAATATCAATATCTTAGATTGATGTATTTGAGCACAACCATGCATTTTAACAATCTAACTTATCAAGGGGCCCATGGATATCTCTCCCATAATTGACAGGGACAAATTCCTTCACTATCAATCATATTCTTCTCCTTGATTTATTCTATATCCAACAGTAGTTTAATTTATTATCTGGTTAAAGACAACTTTAGACAATGTCAAAATATAGAACTTATCAAGCAGGAAACTATGATGAATTTAGGCCAAAGGACTTTAAATATCATTATGGCTAGAAAGTACTTATGACATGTTCTGTGAAGTACTCTCACAGTGGGTCATGTCCAATACAATATTCTCTAACATTTATTTATATTTTGACTTGATACCACAAATATCCATGACCAGTAAAACATAGCCATCTAGTCACAAACATACTAATCTTAATTTATTATTGTTCTAATAATAATAATAATCGATTAGAGACTGTTTTAGAATAGTCATTGTATTTATTGTTGGGTTTTATTATCAAGTCACGTACTTGATGACCACAAAATAAAATGTACTATTCATGGAAAGGAAAACCTCATATTATTATATAAAACAAAACGATAATAGTATAAGTATAGATTGACTCTAGGGCATATTCCTAACAATAATAGACTGAATTTTGGCCAGCCATATAACCTGAATAGCCTCCATTCATTTCAGCAAGACTAGCATGTTCAGCCAACACCATTGAAGAGTAAAGAAACCTTCCATGATCAATCACCATTAGCTACTCTTCTACTTCAAACAACTCCTCATTTTCCTCCATTTGAATTTCAAAAAAAATCTGAACACTCTCTCTCCTTCTAGCTAAAAACCGAAACTCATATCTACTCTAGGCCATTCGGCCAACAGCATTCCAGAATTTCACAAGCCTTTTCTCTCCAACTTTCTCAAAACACCAAGAACACACACTACACCTCTTCAAGCCTAAACCTATCCTAAACACCTCTAATCACTGTCAAATACTCCAGATCACTCATACTTAATCCCTAGACTTCATTTATGGTCTTTATAACACAAAATCACACAAACTAGAATTTTTGATCGGATTAAATCAGCTTTTTTCTTGATGGTCTCAAGAACATCAAAAGGTAAAACAAGAACAACCCTTTTGTTCTTCCTCTTCTATTCAATTTTCAATGTTCCATTCTAATGCTCTCTCTCTCTCTCTCTCTCAACTGAAATGATGTTGGCCAATCATGTCTATTTTCAGACATCAAGACTCTCAAATGCATGGACCTTCTTTAATCTTCATCAAGTGATCGACTATCAAGTATTTTTTCTTAAATCCTCCTTTTTATTTCTAGATTCATGTCTCTTAGATGTTGATAGGAAGATTAAATATGAATGGGGGATTGAGTATATGTATGTGGATGAAAGAGATGGGGTTAGGTCATAAGGATTGATGTATATATGATTCAGCCTTATGGATTCTTCTTTTGAATCAATATATGTTCATCATGTTTAATGAGATTTATGGATGCTTTGATGCATGATAGATGCTATTGTTAGTGTTATGCCCAAGAGGCAATCACTTGAACGTTGTATATGACACACCTTAATAAAATATATTATTTATCTTATAGTTTCTTTTGTTTACTTTTGTGTAATATAACTATTAGATAAAGTCCCTAGTACAACACTGTGTTAAGAAAATTATGATAGAGATCATGATATGAGATTCCTACTACACTGTATAGTGTTTGTACTTAAATAGTCCCTACTCGTAGTATTAATGACACAGAACATCATTACTGCGTTAAGACTAGCATGTGTTAGACTTCCTGATTTGATCAAATGGTGTTTCTCATATCCGTGAGTATTGAGATACTCAAAGTTAACACTTGGATGTTTGTTAATAGAACAAGTATATTGGATGACCTAACTATGAGATAATCACATGAATAACGATTTAGTGCCAGTGATACAATCTTAATATAGTAAACATGCAAGTATCCTTAAACTTGAGATATCCAAGATACTTTATTTGCTGAGTATTGTGCTTTGATTCCAATCTCCGGAGCCAGATCGAGGCCCGCCTATGGGATGGATATTACGTACATTGTGAGGTAAACGAAAGTAGTTGAGAGGGTCAATAAAGGATTCACCGCTCCTAACAGTAGGGGCAAATATCTCATGGCCACTTGTAGGAATTACTACTCAAGAAGTCCTTGGCCAAGGCGTCTGTGTATTGGAAATAGTTCCAATTGATACATATCTAGAGTAGTGGCTTTCAAGTACAAGTACTATTATATTCTGGCCCGAATTAATATATATTCCGGAGGGAGTTGGTACTAATTTTGTACTCCAAACCGAATGAGATATTGTATGGTGAAAGGAGTTAATTGCACTGTAGTTTGTTATTGAAGGGTTCATGTCAAGCCACTTGATTTCCTAGACTCTTGGGTGGTCATGATGTGTTGCTAAATACTGCTCATGATCTGAGAGTATGGGTTTATTAATTGATGAATTAATAAACCAATCCTTATTAGAATTAATATGATTAATTCTAATTAATTATGGATTATTAATCTCAATGACGTTTGGATTAATTCATGTTCGCTACCAATTGACTTGGAAACCTAATAGGTCACACACAATAGATGATTATATACTCCAGATGTTGTTTGATAACATAGTGGGGTTAATTGCGAGAAAGAGAAGTTGTTGTGGCTAAATTATAATTAGTTATAATTTATGGTCCAAATTGTAATTTTGAGAACTTGATGTTTCCAATTACAATTAGGGAATTCTAACTGTTTTAGAATTCTTAGATGGTGTATTTTTAGCAGGAGATTTCTTGTAATATATGGGATATATGCACGATTCCTATTGGCTGATGAACACACGAAAAATAACTCCAAAACCATAGGGATACACAACTCCCTTCTCTTCTCTTTTTCTCTCTCATTGATCTTCATCAAACCCTAGCTGCCATTGTTGTTTTCTATTAGCACAGGAAATCTTGGAGCTTGAGTATGATCTTCCGTGTGGATTTTTATTAGAGATAATCACATGCTGTGATTGTAGTGGTTAGACAATTAACTCTCGTGGTGTTTGATTAAGGGAATTGCTGGATCGAACCAAAATCGTCAAAGAGAAGAACAAAAATTTTTGTTTTTTAGATGCTCAAAGAAAGGTAAACCCATTACCTCTATTCTCTTTATGTCTTGTTTTCCACACATATATGGATCTTGGGATGGTATCTTCTTCTTATTTTTCTGCCACGCCATATATGATATGCATAAGATACCTAACAGTGGTATCAGAGCCTTGCTATGTGTGGATTACAAACAATTTTTTCCATGCGTGAAAGTTGTTTCATGTATTCATGTTTGTCTTCGTCCATAGTGAAAAACTGTTTTCACTCAAGTTGAAATCGTTTTGAGATTTGTAAGTTGGGTCTATAGCACAATATGCTTGTGTAATAGTTACAACATATTTCTAAAATTGTTTTCTTTATGTGCTGCAAGTTTTTGCAGAAAAAGGTTTTCTTGATCACGGTTGTTACCTTCTGTTTCATTCTAATTTTCTATATTGTTTTTGTTTAAACTAACAAATTGGTTGTTGTTTTGAGCTTCAAAATAGAAAATTCTACTGAGAATTGTTCTAACTAACCCATTGCAAAAGATAAGGGCTCTAGAAATTATTTCTGAAAAAATTTTCAAAAATCGCTGCCTCTTCCCGACACCAGTTGGTGCCTGCTCTAGCTTCCAAACTGGCACTAGTTCTGTGCTATTCCATGACGTCTACAAATCATTTTTGAAAAAATTTTCTTAAAACCAGATTGCAGCTAGTGCCACCTTGGGCTTCTAATCGGCGCCGGTTTGGTCCTGTTTCGCAACATTCCAGCAATTAATAAATTTTCTAAATAGAATTTTGAAAAGGAAAAATCTCATTTGATAAGAGGTGGTAAAATAAAATTTTCTCTACCAGAGACGAGACCCAAAAGCATATTTTTCAAAATTAGTTTTGAGACAAACAATTTTATTTTTCCAAAATAGTGATTTTGAAAATTTAAAATTGATATATTTTTCTAAAATATTGATTTTAGAATTTATTTTATTTTTCCAAAATAGTGATTTTGGAATAATAAAAATTATATGTTTATTTTGTTTAAGCATAATTAATGGCATGGTGGATGGTTAGGGACTAAAACCAATTATATATGTTCATGCATTTTACAACTTTGGTTTTTATGAAGTAGGGCCTGCATGCCCTATCTTCTCTAGAATTCTTGTATAATTCTCTTCTCATCTAACTCCCTTCGAATGTAACTCGAGGTTTTCTCTCTTTAGAAATTATATAATTAGTTTACATTGGTTAGATAGGAGTAGAATTATTTTAATTTTGGAGATGGCAATCAAAACAAGGCTAGGAGGTAAGACCTTCTACTTAAATCATGCATAAACACATAGGGTTAACTATATTAATTTCTTTTATGGCTCAAAGGAATTAATTTAGGGCAAAGTCCATAACCATACCACGTAATCGCTTTATTACCATGATTATCAGTTATGTGATTTATTGATTTTTAAGCATGTCATTTATTGAAATCACTAAAAGGAACAAATCCCTCAATTAATATTAAACATAATTCCTTCCGTTAATATAGTAAGAACGAGAGTCCTTTTTCGAGACCAGGTTGTTGGGCAAACCCAACCTACTCAACATCGGGCATGTTCAAGCTATAGAGTTAAATTCCTTTGGAATTAAATTCCTGATTAATGGGTCAAGTTTAACTAAATTCTTTACCCCGGTTGGGCAAACTCAAGCATAAAAAAATTTAGAAGAAAAGTTGGGGTAGCCCAAAAGGCTTTAAGATTAAAATTCGTTAATCACTCAATGACCCGATAATTACATACGATATAATTGGTATTGGATACCTACCAATGAACTCAAGGGTGGCTTGTTGGGAAAATCCAAGGTTATTCTTGAGGAATTTGGATACCAGTCCACTAAAAAAGCTTCCAACGGGCTTTCCTGAATCAATAGTGGGGGCCATTAGTTTGAGTAAAACAGTGGAGTAAAAATGTGTTTAACTAAAGTCCTAATTATTTTCATTTCATGTGCATATACAGTAGCTAATTCTCTCTATCTTTACATCTAGGACACTTGCATCATGTCTACAAACCTAAACCTACGTAGCATCTTGAAAACCAATAAGTTAATCGAATCAAACTACATCGACTGGTATAAAAACTTGAGAATCGTTCTCAAATCGAAAAAGATGCTCTACGTGCTAGATGCTCCTATTCCACCACCACCAGCTCAAGATGTTCATGCTGATGAGTATGTTGTCCACAAAAGGCATAAGGAGGATAGTGATACAGCATCGTGTATTATGCTGGCATCCATGACTCCCGAGCTACAAAAACAGCACGAGCATATAGATGCTCAATCGATTATACTATATCTACGAAAGCTGTTTGACGCCTAACCCAGAACTGAGAGATACGAGATCTCGAAGCAACTATTCCATTGCAAAATGGTAGAGGGTTCTTCTGTGGCCACTCATGGGTTGTAGATGCTGGGCTTAATAGAGAATCTTCGATCTCTCGGGTTCGCGATGAATCATGACTTAAGTATTGACTTAATTCTATAGTCTTTGCGTAATAGTTTCTCACAATTTGTGATTAACTATCAAATGAATAAGATTGAGTCCACCATTTCTGAATTGATCAATCTTCTCAAAACCGCAGAGTCCTCCATGAAGAAGAATTCCAATGCAGTTTTAATGGTAGATTCTTCTTCTTCTAAGAAGAAAGTTCAAAAGAAGAAGAAGAAGAAGGCTCCCACGAAGCCCACAGATGGTGTGAATAAGAAGGACGTTGCTACCAAGGGCCCATGCCATCATTATGGCCAGATGGGCCACTAGAGGTACAACTGCAAGACCTACTTGGAGACTATTAAGGATAAGAAGTAGAAGGAGAAGCTTACAAGCACTTCTACTTCTACTCCGGGTATGTTTATGATTGAGATAAATACTGTCTTTAGAAATGAGATATGGGTATTAGATACTGGATGCCGATCTCATTTGTGCAATAACTTGCAGGGACTAAACAGCAGTAAAAGGCTAAAGAAAGGCAACGTGGACCCACGTACTACAAATGGAGCAAAGGTTGCTGCACTTGCTATGGGGACATACAAGCTAAACATGCCGTCGAGATTAGTTCTAGAATTACAAAACTGTTATTATGTACCAATTTTAATGAAAAACATTATCTCAGATGTGTTTTTAAGCTTAAATGGATTTCATTTGATATTTAAGAATAAATGTTGTTCTTTTTCATTGAATGATATTCATTATGGTTTAGCAACTCTAGTTTATAGTTTATATATTCTAGACTTGGATAATCCAATACTCAATATAAACAATAAGAAACCTAAAATAGATAACTCTAACACATCTTACTTATGGCATTGTCATTTAGGCTATGTAAACGATAATGGTGTTTCTAAGTTACATAGGCTTGGTGACTTAGAGTCATTTGATTATAAATCACATGGCACATTCGAGTTTTGTTTACTAGGTAAAATGGCTAAAACTCCTTTTCTAAGAAAAGGACAATGGGCCAAGGAGTTATTAGGACTCATACATTTTAATATATATAGCATAATGTCAATGCAAGCAATAGAAGGTTATAACTATTTCATAACCTTTGTCGATAATTTCTCATGATACGGGTATTTGTATTTAATGAAATACAAATCTGAGGCCTTTGATAAGTTCAAAAACTTCAAGAATGAAATAGAGAAACAACTTGGCAAAAATTATTAAGACTCTAAGATCTGATCGAGGAGGAGAATACTTGAGCCAAGAGTTTTTGAGTTATCTTAGAGATAATAGGATATTGTCTCAATGGACTCCACCATATACACCTCAACATAACAGTGTATCTGAGAGAAGGAATCGAACCCTTCTAGACATGGTACAAACCATGATGGCTTCTGCAGACCTACCAAAATCATTTTGGGGGTATGCACTAGAGACTTCTGTTTATATACTAATCAGAGTTCAGACAAAATTGGTTGATTCTACTCTATTTGAGATGTTCTTTGGTAAGAAACCGAAGTTATCTCACTTACGAGTATGGGGTTATCCTGCCTTTGTCAAAAGGCCGCAGTTAGACAATTTTGATAGTAAGTCTAACAAGTGTTTGTTTGTGAGATATCCGAAAGAATCTTTTGGATATTACTTCTACCTAACCTTTGAAAACAAAGTGTTTGTTTTGAAGTATGCCATCTTCTTAGAGAAGTAGCACATGCTCAAAGAGGACAGTGGGAGTAAAATTGAACTTAGTGAAGTTCAAGAAAATCAAACAAACAAGGATCAACCGTTTGATCCCACATCTATTAAGAGAATAGATGAACCTTCTACTACATAAGAACCTCGTAGGTCTAGTAGGATACATGTGTCACCTAAGAGATATGGATTTCTCATTAGTGACCACAATGACGTATTGTTCATAAATGAAGATGAGCCTACTACCTACAAAGATGTTTTGAACAGTTCAGAATCTGGCAAATGGCTTAAGGCCATGAAATAAGAGATGGATTCCATGTATGATAACCAGTTATGGACTTTGGTTGATCCACCAAAGGAATTAAACCTATTGGGTGCAAATGGGTTTTAAAAAAGAAAACGGACATAGATAGTAATGTAGTTACCTATAAAGCACGTATAGTGGCGAAGAGTTATCGTCAACAATATGGTATTGACTATGACAAAACCTTATCACCAGTAGCCAAGTTAAAATCCATTAGGATACTCCTAACCATTGTTTCTCATTATGATTATGAGATTTGGCAAATGGAACAAGTATATTGGATGACCTAGCTATGAGATAATCACATGGATAACTATTTAGTGTCAGTGATATAATCTCAATATAGCAAACGTGGCAGTATCCTTATACTTGAGATCTCCAAAGTACTTTGTTTGCTAAGCATTGTGCTTTAATTCCAATATATGGAGCCAGATCGAGGGCCGTCTATGGGATGGATATTGGGTACATTGTGAGGTAAACGAAAGTAGTTGAGAGAGTTAATAAAGGATTCACCACTCCTAATAGTAGGGGCAAATATCTCACGATCACTTGTAGGAATTACTACTCAAGAAGTCCTTGGCCAAGGGGATTGTGTATTGGAAACAGTTCCAATTGATACACATCTAGAGTAGTGGCTTCCTGGTACAAGTACTATTATATTCATGACAGAATTAATATATATTCTGGAGGGAGTTGGCACTAATTCTGTACTCCAAATCAAATGAGATATTGTATGGTTAAAGGAGTTAATTGCACTGTAATTTGTTATCGAAGGATTCATGTCAAGCTACTTGACTTCTTGGACTCTTTGGTGGTCATAATGTGTTTCTAAATATCACTCATGATCTAAGAATATAGGTTTATTAATTGATGAATTAATAAACCAATCCTTATTAGAATTAATATGATTAATTCTAATTAATTATAGATTATTAATCTCAAAGACGTTTGGATTAATTCATGTTCGCTACCAATTGACTTGGAAACCTAATAGGTCACACACAATAGAAGATTATATACTCCAAATGTTATTTCATAACATAGTGGGGTTAATCGCAAGAAAGAGAAGTTGTTGTGGTCAAATTATAATTAGTTATAATTTATGGTCCAAATTGTAATTGTGAGAACTTGATGTTTCCAATTACAATTAGGGAATTCTAAATGTTATAGAATTCTTAGATGGAGTATTTTCAGTAGGAGATTTTCGTGTAATATATAGGATATGTGCACGATTCCTGCAGGCTGATAAACACATGACAAACAACTTCAAAACCCTAGGGATACGTGACTCCCTTCTCTTCTCTTTTTCTCTCTCGTTGATCTTCATCAAACCCTAGCCGCCATTGTTGTTTTCGGCTAGCACAGAAAATCTTGGTGCTTGTGTGTGATATTTCTATTGGAGATAATCACACACTGTGATTGTAGTGGTTAGACATTCAACTCTCGTGGTGTTTGATTAAGGGGATTGCTAGATCGTGCAGAAATCGTCAGAGAGAAGAAGGAAAGTTTTTGTTTTCCAGACGCTCAAAGAAAGGTAAAACCATTACCTTTGTTCTCTTTATATCTTGTTTTCCACACATATGCGGATCCTAGGATGGTATCTTATTCTTATTTTTCCACTACACCATATATGATATGCATGAGATACATAACAGATATGACACCTATACTGAATAGGCCTTTATGTTCTCAATCTTCAATGAAGTCATGAATGATGATTATGCCTAGTAGGAAATTAGCAATATGATAGTATGTGCTAATTTAAGTATATGTTCATGAATGGATTAGCCTATTAGTTGATGTTTGCAATATGTTCATGAATCTTGTCTTGCAATAGGAAAATCATGGTGAAAGATTATTTTCTTGTTAACCCTAGGTTACTTTTATTAACAAATTTTAGTACTTTAATTAGAATTACTAGTATATTTTTCTCTGTGAAATTCGAAATTGCTAAGAAGATTTGGAATATAATATTAATTAAAATATTAATATTTTATTAGTCAAATAAAAAATATCTTCTATTAAAAAATAACATGTATATGTATAAATAAATAAATATATATATATATATATATAATAAAATATTAGAATTAATTAATGACTTTGTAGACCTTAGTTAAACTTTTACCTATATCTATAAATATTATTTATATTAAAATTTATTTATTATTTATAAATTAAAATTTAAGTATAAATAATTTATTATTAATTTTATTATTTATTACTAATTATTTACAATCTATTAATTATTAATTAAAAATTAGGTGTAATTTATTATTTATTTATAATAATATTATTTAAATATTACCATTTACCAATATTATTTAGGACTTAGTATTATTCAATATTTAACACTAGTTTATTTATTAGCAATAATACTCCAAAATTTATTATTTGAAACTATAACATATTAGTAATTATTTTAGAACCCCTAGTTATTTTTACTAGATTTATTTTATAAAATACTCTATCAACTAGCATTAAAGCTTAGGACAACATGGTCATGGTTAGTCATGCTTGTAACTAGTTGAACTAGGAATGGTTTGTGTAAGACAGATATAGTCCGAATGTAACCTTATGCCTTATGTTTACCCTAGGTGGGGTTAGGTTGACCTTGGATTTGAGCTTAAGAAAAGCAAAGGATCACGTAAGTTCCTGCTTGGAGTCATTTGAAAACTAGGATTATTGTGGCGAGCTAAATTCATTATGTATGAACATTCGTTTTGTAAAGGCAATTAAGGGCAGTTTTTCCCTTTTTAATTCAATCATACAAACCATTTGAAATTAAACAAGTAGTTTTACACAAAAACATTAAACTCTTTTTAAAACCCAACTTTGGCAATAATTTTAGAAACCTTAATTGCTATTTCCAAGTAAATCATTGTATGAACAATGTTCCCCCGAGTGGAACAAGCAATGTTGAGTACTCAATAAGAGTAGACTATTAGGACTAGTCTTTGAAGGATTAGGGTAAGTCTCTCAGTAGGTGGCCACCTCTAAGAGGTGAATCCTTCTCGGATAGGATGCCAGTCTGATAGGTCATATCAGTCCGAGCTAGCAAATTTAGTCAAGTGGACTATGTGTTTTCGGATTGGACAACCGGTAAGTTTGGTGTGTAGAGATGGAGGAGTATCTCACCCAGTAGGCCGTACACCTACCTTGTGTCAATAAGCTCAATGTGTGGCATTTTGATCATTATATTATCATGGGGCCCAACGTATGGTGCCATGGCCACCTCTTTGGATGGTTGTATTTATTGTACACATGTATGTTTGGAAAGTAAAACACCACTCTTTATTTTTAACATTTATTTTAATGCTTGCCAGCACTTTCTGTTATGAAACTTTTACAACTTGCATGCATGAACTGTTTTCCCTAAAATACTCAAAGCACACATGGGCTTATTGAGATTTTTATCTCACCCCCTTTTATAGCATGTTTTTAGGTCAATCTTGCTGTGAAGTTCATTAGCTAGATTGTTTCCTATGATTTTGAAGACTCCCTGTTATTTTTGTTATGTATTACTTTCAAGAGATTGTAGCAGACAATTATTTTTTTTTGAATTTGTTCATGTATTGTTGGGATGTAATAAGTTTAATTTTGAAGTATTTCCTTTATTTTATTTTATTTTTTTTTGTGGCCTAATTATAAAGACCCCTTGTCCTGTGGACGGGGCGACATCCCCGACCCTAATGGGTATAGGTAGTGGGGTGTTACAAGTGGTATCAGAGACTAGGTTTAGGCAATTACTGATAGTATATGCTTTGTTTTATTAAGGTTAAATCTTTTGACTAACCTGGCTTGTTTATGCTATAGGATGATTAAAATGATTAGAACTGCAATTAAAGGGTAGTATTGGCATCTACCCATCCCTATCCACCCGGAAGATTTACTAGTGCCTCAGCCTACACCGTAGCCCGCACCTCAACCAATCATACCCTTGGATGAGAACAGTGATGTGAAACCCCAGTCAAAACCAACCTTAGAGTAAGGGGGTTGGATGCATAACATACTTTATTGCAGATTAAATATATTTTTATTTGATTTTGTGTGCCTTGGATTTGAGTTTTAATGTCTTGGAGGCTTGTTGGTGAATATTGAGTGAGAAGGGCAAAATGGTAATTTTTGCCTGAGGTGAAAATAGGGAGATAGCTTGAAGATTGAATAGGAAATAAGTTGCTAGTGAAAATAACAACAAGAGTTGTTGTGGTTTAGTGGTTAGAGCTTTGGGATTAATTCTTGAGGTCTTATGTTCAAATTCCATCATGAGGGATTTAGCTTGGTTAAATTTTATTTTTGCTTGGGAAGTAATAATTTTGGCCTTAGGTGCTTAGAATAGGGTAGTAATGATGTCCTAAGAGAGACATGTTAGGAGCATTCTCATTCTACTCCCTTGGTCTACTCGAATTTCCTAAGAGGAAATCATTTTTCCTTGATCTTTGATTTTTCCTTAGTTCTCAACTCATTAGTGTGATCAAGTTGTTCTAGTCATTTTTTTTTCCATAAATTTTAGTAAAGTGTTTTGGTCTTGTAGGATCAAAATGTCATAGTAAAAGAATTCTTATGGCCTGAAAATGTGGAAGAGTTGTGGAAGATTCCAAGAGGAAAAATTCCTCTAGTGAGTTTGTTGAAAATTCACTCTAACTAGTTCATCTTCCTTCTTGGAATGAACTGAAAATTCTCCAGCTTATTGTGCCATCAAGGTGTCGAGATTCTTAGCTAACATTCCCTCCCAAATGTTGCCAGAAAAATGGTCTTTTGGATCAGCTTACAACCTGAATTCTTTAGCCATTTTCGGACTGCTCAAAGCTGGAGCAAAACCAGGAAAAATTCCTGTACAAATCGCAACTTTGAGAGTCCAAAACCAAGCTATTTTCTTCCAGATTTTGTTGAGCACCTTAGCCAAGTTTTTCCTCCATGAAGAAGGATAGAAACCAGCCTTGAACACCCCTAAAATTCCTCTTCAAACTCGCTGCAAGATGGCTGGAAAATGGCAGCCGAAAAAGCTGCCCAGAAATTCCAACCTAGCGAAATCCTGTGCAGTCCAAATTGTCCAGCTTTGTTTCCTAATCCTCCTCCAGCCGAAACACCATCATTGTTCTGCATAAACCTTCCTTAAACCTCCAATAACTGAGCTCCATTATTCCCCTTAAGCTTCGTCACGAAATTTAGACATGGCTGCCCGAAAATCTCTCCAACAAATCCCTGCAATTATGCTTGATTGATTACCAAATTTCCAGCCACCATAGTTTAGCAACCTTCCATGATATATCCCTCAAATAACCAGACTTTTTATCCACCATTATACACCTTGTTTTTAGCCACCATAAGCTTCATTAACTCAACTTTAATCCCACCAAAATTCTGCTCAAAAACAGTCAGCCATGGCAGACTTCCAAAGCTCTCCAATAATCAAGATATTCTAGGTTATTTAATTTCCAAAATTGCTTTCTAAAAATAATTTTAAGGATTTTAACAACTAACATTTACTTTTCCCTTCCAAATTAGAGAATCATCTTCCTAAACCCTATATAAATTTGGCCAGCCCTAGTTCTCACAAAATTTCGACAGCTTGAAACTACAATCTCACAAATTCCTTCAACCTTCAAGAACACACACACTACACCAAAAACACCTACTTCCTCCTTTCACCTAATACCCCTCCAAACCACTTCAAACCTTCTCTAAAATCTCCAGATTTGACCTACTCACTGCCGTGAGTCCATCAACACCATTTTTAACATCAAACTCCACAAATCAACTCGCTACTTCGGATCAAAACTAGAAAATTCTGTGAAGGTTCAAGAACACCTTCAAGGTTGGTTTGTTCTAACAACTTCATCTTCTCCAATCTTAATCTCTAGTGAGAATATATTTGAATAGACATGCTAATGGTCTCTCTCTATCTCTCTCTCTCTCTCTCTCTCTCATGGCCAAAACTCCCTCTCTTGGCCGGATGGCTTCTTCTTCCATGGCCATGCTCCCTCCACCTTCCTTTGACGATTTTAGGCATCTAGGAGTTGAAATCCATTCTAAACTCCTTCAAGGAATCCCTCAACCAAGTAAATCCCTTCAATCTTTCTTTTAAATTCTAGATTCATGTCTCTAGGATGATGTAGATAGTATGAGGATTGTGATAGGATTTAAGTATGTATTGTTGAGATTGAAGCATGAATATATGTATGATTGTGAAGGAGATGGGATTTATGCATGGAAGGATTATATTGTTGATTGAATGATGATTTGGGGTTTGATGCATGTTTCCATGTCATAGGTAGTATTTGTGATGAAGTATGCTAGAGATTATGTCACCATTGGTGATTATGACTTATATTCATGTTGGATTATTGAAGCCATGGTCATATTTATGCTAGTAGAGGTTAGATCATGTCTTGATAAATTTAGATCTATGCTTATATGCATGATTTTGTTGATTTGATGAATTGAAGGATTGTATATGTTCTTGATTGTGGTTAGAAATAGAAATTTTATCATGATCTAGTTGTCCTTAAGTTAATTTTTATTTCATGAATAAAATATTTAGTAATATAATTTTGCTAGTGATTTCGAAAAACCCTAGGAAGGGTGGATTTGGAATATTATATTCATATAAAGGATAATTTAGTCAAATAAATAATAGTTTTAATAGAAAAATAAAATATATAGATATTTTATAAAATAATGAAATCAACTAAAGCCTTTTATGGAAATAATCATGACTAGTAAAATACTTATTTCTATAAATTTAATTATCATCTTTTAATCAAAACCTATTAAAACTTATTTATTATTTTTCAAGCAAGATTCATTAAAATTCATTTTCAACTAACTTTACTTATCAATTATTTTCTAACAACTAAATTATTAATAAATCATTAACAAATAAACTCTAAATTTTTCTTAGCAAGTTTTAAACCTTCAACTTATTAGTACCTATTTCCCAAAACATTAATTATTTTAAATATCAGATTATCCTTAGCTTATAAACCTATTTATTTATTGTTTGGCCTTAGAACTTGGGACACCAGGATCGTGGTAGTGGTAAGTTAAGTTGATTTAAAATTGAGGAAGTGGATTGTGGCTTGAGATTGATTGTAGTTTGTTTTCGCAATGCGGGATTAGGTCAGCTATTGGAGACCTATTGTTGTGAGCGAGGATCAGGTAAGCTCCTGCATAAAACCTGATTGATGAAAAGTGTTAAATTATAGCAAACCAAATGTAGAGTGCATGGACACTCATTTTTGTAAGGGCAATTGAGGGTTGTCTCCTGTTTTATTTCCGATAAATGATTCATTTGAAAAGTAATAGGAAGATTTACTCAAACTCAAAACTCTTCCTAAAACTGTTTTTGACAAAGATTTTGGGAACCCTTAATTGCCATGTTTAAGTGGAACTATGTTTTGTTCATTTTTTTCAAGTGGGATACGTTACGTTGAATACTCAATAAGGGTGGACTGCTAGGCCTAGTCTTTGAAAGGTTAGGGTAAGTCTCTCAGTAGGTGGCCACCTCTGAGGGGTAAGTTCTTCCCAGATGAGATGTCAGTCCAGTAGGTCGTGCCGGTCCGAGCTAGCAGTTTATTTTATTTCAGTCAAGTGACTGCGTTTTGCCGGAATGGACACCCGGTTGTTGTTGGGTATAGAGAAGGAGGAGTATCTTGCCCAGTAGGCCGATCACCTACCTATTGTCAGTTTGCACAAAGTGTCGGCATTCTGACCGGTTATGGGGCACAACGTGTGGTAACCCATAATCATTTATTTCGAGTGGTTGATTTTATTGATTATGTATGCTTGGAAAAGCCAAAACACCACTCTTGCTTTTGACTAATAATTATTGCTTGTCAGCAATTCTTTTGTAAAGATTTCATACTTTGCATCCACGAACTAATTTCACTAACACCCAAAGCACACACGGACTTACTGAGATTTTTGTCTCATCACCCGTTTTACCATGATTTCAGGTCGATCCTGCTGTGGGGATGAGTAGCTAGATTATGCCTGCTTGGAAGATTTTCTGATGATTTATTTTTGTGTAATGTTTGGGGAGTTAAGAGTGGATAAATTTTTATTACAGATTTGTTTCTGGTATTTTGGGATTTATTCTTGGATTGATATTTATTTTGAGATGTAATACATTTTAAGTTCAAGTATCATTTATATTCCACTTTTTCATTTGTGCGACCTAGTTATAAAGACCCTTTGTCCTTTGGACAGGGCGACATCCCCGGCCCTGGCTGGCCTAGGTAGCGGGGTATTACAAGTGATGTTGAGGTTCATATTATTGAGCCACCCCCAATACCTGTAATAGATTTGGTTACTGACAGTAAAGATGAGGAGATTGACATGGAATATGTCCCACTCCCTCTTAGTCCCGTAATTGATTTGACTACTGATAGTGATGACCCGGGGGAGATAGACTATGAATCTCCACCTAGACCTTCTTTTGTACCCCCACCCAACCAGGTTGAAACCGTGGAGAGTTCTAAGAGACCCAGGAAGGAGCTAATGGACTATAGGTTTGTGAATGGGGCTGGGATAGACTTTTCTAGGAATTCTGGGATATTGTTGTATGATGCTGACTTTGAAGACTCTGATGAGAATTAGAGAGGCTAGGTTCTACTATGCTTAGGAGGTTTTATTTACCACTTTCAAAATACTCCTGTGCTAAGGAGTCTATTCATGTTTACTGCTTTATTTCAAAATTTATGCAAATAAGAGTACCCAGAGTACTTTAAATCTTGAGAAAAATCTATATGCAATTCTTTATACAAAAATTTGCATCTGATTTTCTTTTACTTAAACCTGAACGTGAATGCATGCTCAATTTAAATGTTTTAAACTTTGATGCATAAACTCATTATCTAGGGCATGGTTTAGAATGGCACCCAAGTGTCATGCAACCACATCTAGTAAAAAGGTTCTTGAAGCTGAGGCCATAACACCAAAGTTTGAGACAACTCAAATACCATCACCTAATCGGGGGCATAAGAACAAAGCAGAACTAGAAATGGGGTAGGAAGAACCTGTCAGCGTGATGATGGGGCAAACGTTCCATAAGATGATCGAGATCCTACAAATTTTGACTAAACGGAGGAATCCAAAGGGGGAAGACGAAGCCTTGGAGAGGTTTTTGAAATTTCAACTTTCCATCTTTTTGGGAGAGCCTAAGCAAGACCAGAAGGTAAAGCAGTAGGTAGAATAGATGGAGGACATCTTCGCTACGCTTCATTACATTGAGAACCAAATGGTGAAATTTGCTGCATTTCGATTGAGGGGCCTAGCTCGAGCATGGTGGCAACGAGTCCAAGATGACTGGGTGTGAAACCCCAGTCGAAACCAACCTTAGAGTAAGAGGGTTGGAATGCATAACATACTTTATTGCATGTTTAAATATATTTTTATATGATTTTATGTGCATTAAACTTGTGTTTTGTAGTCTAGAGGGCTTGATTATGATTATTGAGTGAGAGAGGCAAAATGGTAATTTTTGCTTGAGGTGGAAAAAGGGTGATAGCTTGAGGGTTGAATAGGAAAATATTTTTAGAAAGAAAATAAGAACAAAAGTTGTTGTAGTTTAGTGGTTAGAGCTATGGAATTAATTCTTGAGGTCTTGGGCTCAAATTCCATCATATGAGCTTTAGCTTGATTAAATTTTATTTTTGCTTGGGAAGTGTTATTTTCGGCCTTATGTGCTTTGGAGTTGGGTAGAGATGTTGTCCTAAGAGAGATATGATAAGAGTATCCTAATCCTACTCTTTTGCCTTACACAAAATTCCTAAGGGGAATTCATTTCCTCTTGATCCTTAATTTTTCCTATTTCTCAATCTATTAGGATGTTCAATTTGTTCAAGCCATCACCACGGGAGCATCTGGGAGTGGAGCACCGAAGCCACAAGTGAAGGCCAAGGTATTCGCTCTCAACAGAGAGGAAGTTGGGGCCGATGCAGCGGTGGTAGAAGGTACGTTCACTATTCAAGGACGTTCTGTTAATGCTTTGATTGATCTTGGCTCTACTCATTCCTATATAAACAAGTTGTGTGCATGTCACTTGGATTGGGATAGAGTGGAGCTACCTTTCACTTTAGTAGTGAGCACAACTCTGGGGAAAATGGTGCAAGCGGATCGGTACATGAAAGATTGTAAAATTAATATGGGGAGAGAAAGTCTGGAGGGAGATTTAATAGTATTGGATATTGAGGATTATGACTTGATTTTGGGGATGGACTGGTTAGCCAAGCATGGGGCTAAGGTAGACTGTAAAAATAAGTCAATCCAGTTCATCAGACTGGGTTGTGATGTGTTGGAATTTAATGGCAAGAAGGTGAAAGAACTTAAGTATTTGATTGCGGGGGCTAAGGCCCGGAAATTGCTGAGGCAAGGGTGTCAAGGTTATCTGGCTTACGTGATAAATAAGCCATAGGACCAGTGCACTCTGGAGGACACCGAAATGGTGAAAGATTTTCCCGATGTATTCCCAACGGAGCTGGATTCGCTACCTCCCAACTTAGAGGTGTAATTTACCATAGATTTAGTTCCGGGAGCGGAACCAGTATCGCGAACCCCGTACTGGATGGCACCGGCAGAGTTGAAAGAGCTGAAGGAACAGTTAGAGGAGTTAGTGGGTCAAGGCTACCTCAGACCTAGCATGTTGCCTTGGGGAGCGCCTGTGCTATTTGTGAAGAAGAATGACGGAACTTTGAGGCTATACATCTATTACCGGGGGTTGAACAACTTGACGATTAAGAACAAGTATCCCTTACTGTTGATTGACGAGGTATTCAATCAATTGCAAGGATCCAGTTGCTACTCTAAATTGGACCTGAGGCAAGGGAACTACTAAGTGCAGATAAGAGAGGAAGATATCCCCAAGACGGCCTTCAACACCAGATATGGACATTATGAGTTCATGGTGATGCCATTCGGGGTGACCAATACTCCGGCTGTATTCATGGACTTGATGCACTGAGTGTTCCGACCCTATCTGGACAAGTTCGTAGTGGTCTTCTTCGACGACATTTTGATTTACTCTAAGAGTCCGGAGGAGCATGCGGAGCATCTGAAGCTCGTATTAGAGAAACTGCGGGAGAACAAGCTGTATGCCAAGTTCAGCAAGTGCAAATTCTGGCTAGACAGTGTGGCATTTCTTGGCTATGTGGTGACCAAAGATGGAATCAAGGTGGACCCGGCAAAGGTTGAAGCGGTATCAGACTGGAAGCAACCGAAGAGTATCACCGAGATCTGGAGTTTCTTGGGATTGGCTGGATACTACCGAAGGTTTATCAAGGGATTCTCGATGCTCGCATTGCCAATGACCCGACTGTTGAGAAAGGATGTTCCATTTGTGTGGAACGAGAAATGCTAGAAAAGCTTTCAAGAACTAAAGCGAAGACTAATGACAGCACCGGTATTGAGTCTATCGGATAAAGGGAAACCTTACGCACTGTATACCGACGCTTTGAAAGAAGGACTGGGAGCAGTGTTGATGCAGGACCGAAAGGTGATCGCTTACGCGTCTCGGAAGCTAAGACCTCATGAAGTCAATTACCCTACTCATGATTTGGAGCTGGCTGCTATAGTGTTCGCCCTAAAGAAATGGCAACACTACCTGTATAGAGCCAAATATGAGGTGTTCACCGACCATAAGAGTCTGAAGTATATCTTCACTCAAAAGGATTTGAACTTGAGGCAGCGAAGGTGGATGGAATTCTTGGAAGAATAGCGTTGTCTGATGAACTACCATCCCGGGAAGGCCAACGTTGTGGCGGACGCCCTGAGCAGGAAAGTTGGAATGGCCAGACTAAGGGTGCAGGAAATGCAAGCGGTTCAGGATGTGTTAGAGAAAAGGGTGGAAGTGCAAGACAAAGGAATTGTCGTTAGCAATTTGAAGAGGGAAATCGTGGAAGCTCAGCAAAACAACGCCCAGTTTCAGCTTTTCAAGGATGGGGAGCTTACGCGGCTGGGCAGTGAATTCTGTCAAGACGAGACAGGAGTTCTACATTTCAGAGATTGATTGTGTGTACCCAGAGAGCAGCAATTAAATGACCAAATTTTGGAAGAGGCGCACAAGAGCAAATACGCCATTCATCTGGGGGAATTCAAGATGTATCAGGACTTGAAGAGAGCCTATTGGTGGCCCGGACTGAAGCGAGATATGGTCAAGTATGTTTCGACCTGTCTCACCTACTAGAAAGTCAAAACGGAGCATAAGAAGTCAGTAGGACTATTGCAGCCATTGCCAGTACCGGAATGGAAGTGGGAGGAGGTGACTATGGATTTTGTCACCGGGCTTCCCATGTCAAAGACTCAAAAGGATGTCATATAGATAGTGGTGGATCAACTGACCAAGTCGGCCCATTTCATACCGGTGAATGTGAGGGACTCGATGGAGAAGCTGGCTCAGACTTATGTTCGAGAAATAGTCTAACTGAATGGAGTGCCTTCAAGCATAGTGTCAGACTGAGACCCAAGGTTTATGTCTCATTTTTGGGGAAAGTTTCAGGAAGGAATGGGGTCGAATCTGAAATTTAGTACGATGGCGCACCCGTAGACCGATGGGCAGTCAGAAAGGGTTATTCAAATATTGGAAGATACGCTGAGAGCCTGTGTCCTGGACTTCGGGGACAAGTGGATAGAGTGTGTACCGTATGCCGAGCTGTTATATGATAATAGCTACCAAGCTTCAATAGGGATGGCACCGTATGAGGCTTTGTATGGGCGCAAATGTCAGGTACCACTATACTAGAGTTGGTCAGAAGATGGTCATGTGAGCAAAACCGAAGAAGTCTGTGTCCAAGAAATGTTAGATAAAGTGAAATTGATCAGGGAAAGGTTAAAGGCAGCTCAGAGCCGACAGAAGAGCTATGCGGACAACCGGTGAAGTGAATTGGAATTTCAAGTCGGGGATAGCGTATTTTTGAAACTGACATCGAATAGGGGAATTTTGAAGCATCCGAAGGGCGAAAAGTTGAATGCAAGATATTTGGGGTCGTTTTCGATTAAGGAAAGGATTGGACCGGTAGCTTACCGATTGGACCTGCTAGATGGGTTGACGGGAATTCATGATGTGTTCCATGTGTCACAATTGAAGAAGTACAATGCTGATCCCAGTCATGTATTGACTAATGAACCATTAGTGTTGCAATCAGACCTGAGCTATGTGGAGAAGCCTGTACGAATATTGGACCGCAGTGTCAAGACTCTCGGAAACAAACAGATACTGATGGTCAAGGTTCAGTGGGAGCATCATAGAATGCGAGATGCCACGTGGGAATCAAAAGAGTAGGTTAAACAGAAGTATCCCGAGCTGAAATAGAGGTATACTTGAATTTCGGGACGAAATTCTTCTGAGGAGGATGTGAAACCCTAGTCGCAACCAACCTTAGAGTAAGGGGGTTGGGATGCATATCATACTTTATTGCATGTTTAAATATTTTTTTTATATGATTTTATGTGCATTGAATTTGTATTTTATAGTCTAGAAGGCTTGATTATGATTATTGAGTGAGAAGGGCAAAATGAAAATTTTTGCTTGAGGTGGAAAAAGGGTGATAGCTTGAGCTTTGAATAGGAAAATATTTTTAGAAAGAAAATAAGAATAAGAGTTGTTGTGGTTTAGTAGTTAGAGCTATGGCATTAATTCTTGAGGTCTTGGGTTCAAATTCCATCATAGAAGCTTTAGCTTGATTAAATTTTATTTTTGCTTGGGAAGTGTTATTTTCGGCCTTATGTGCTTTGGAGTAGGGTAGAGATGTTGTCCTAAGAGAGATATGATAGGAGTATCCTAATCCTACTCTTTTGCCCTACATAAAATTCCTAGGGGGAATTCATTTCCTCTTGATCCTTAATTTTTCCTATTTCTCAATCTATTAGGATGTTCAATTTGTTTAAGCCAATTTTATTCTAGGAAAATTCTGCAATGTGTTGTGGCTTTGAAGGTTCAAAATGTCTTAGAGAAAGACATCTTATGGACCGAAACCATGGAAGAGGGGGAAGGATTTCAAGTGAATTAATTTCCCTAGTGAACCCTCTAAAACTTCACTCTAGCTAGGTTCATTTTTCTTCATGCATAGAACTGAAAATTTTCCAGCTTCTTATGCCATCAAGGTATCGAAATTCTTAGCCGTTATTCCCTCCGAAATGATGCCAAAAAATAGCCCTTTTGATCAGCTTGGAACCTGAATTTTTCTGGCCATTTTCGGACTGCACAAAAGCTGTGCAAAACCAGAAAAATCCCTGGGCAAAATCGCAGCTTTAGAGGTCCGAAACCAAGCTGTTTTCTTTTAGTTTTTGTTCAGCATCTTAGCCACATTTTTCCTCCATAAAGAAGGATGGAAACCAGCCTTGAATGACCCCTGAAAAACCCCTTCAAACTCTCTGCAAGCTGACTGGAAAATGGCTGCCAAAAACTGCCCAGCAAATTCCAGCCTTGCGAAAATTTTGTGCAGAAAAACTTTCCAGCTTTGTTTCCTAATTCATCCCTAGTCAAAACCTCAGCTTTCTTCTGCACAAACCCTCCTTAAATAGCCATGAGCTGAACTCTATTGTCCTTCCCAAGCTTCTACATGAAATTCAGACATGGCTACCCAAAAATCTCTCCAACAAATCTCTGCAATCATGCTTGATTAGTTATCAAAATCCCAGTCACATAATTTAGCAACCTTACATAAAATATTCCTCAAACAACCAGACCTTTCCTCCACCATTATACTCCCTATTTTTTGCCACCCTTAGCCTCTTTCAACCAGCTTCCATCCAGCCGAAATACTGCACAAGCAGTTGGCCATGGCAGCCTCCCAAAAGCTCTCCAATAATCAAAGATATTCTTGTCATAGTTAGTTTCCAAATTTGCTTTCCAAAAATATTCTTTAAGGATTTCAACAACTAACCTTTCCTTTTCCCTTCCAAACCAAAAAATCATCTTCCAAAACCCTACAAGCAATTTGGAAGCCCAAATCCCTACAGAAATTCGACAGCCTCCAATCCAAAAGCTCTCAATTCTCTTCAACCTTCAAGAACACATAGCACACCAAGAACACCTACTCCTTCCTTTCACCTAATACCTCTCCAAATCACTTCAAACTTCTTCTAAAAATTTCATATTTCATCTATACACTACCGTGAGTCCATCCATACCATTTTTAACATTAAACTCCAAAATCCAACTTGCTCTTTTGGATAAAAACCCATAAATTTTGTGAAGGCTCAAGAACACCTTCAAGGTAGGTTTATTCAATCAACTTCATCTTCGCTAATCTTCAATCTCAAATGAACATATATGTGTTTAAACATGCCAATGGACTTTCTTCTTCTCTTCTTTCTCTCTCTCTCTCTCTCTCTCTCTCTCTCTCTCTCTCTCTCTCTCTTGACCGAACACTCCCTCTCTCTTGGCTGAATGATTTCATCAACCATGGCCATGCTTCCTTCATCTTCTTTGGATGGATTTAGACATCTAGGAGTTGAGATCCATTCAAAACTCCTTCAAGGTATTCATTGATCAAGTAAGTTTTTTTAACCCTTCTTTTAAATTCTAGATTCATGTCTCTAGGATGATGTTGATAGACGATGAATCCTGAATAGGGTTGAGTATATATTGTTGTGATGAGTTGAGAGTGAAGCATGATCATATGTGTGAATATGTTGGAGATGGGATTTATGCATGAATGGATTATCTTGGTTGATTGTATGGTGTTTTAGGGTTTAATGCATGTCTCCATGTCATAGGTAGTATTTGTGATCAAGTATGCTAGAGATTATGTCACCTTTGGTGAATAGGATTTACATTCATGTTGGATTATTGAAGCCGTGATTATATTTATGCTAGTAGAGGTTAGATCATGTCTTGAAATTTAGATCTATGCTTATATGCATAATTTGGATGATTTGATGAATGGAAGGGTTGTATATGTTCATGATTGTGGTTAGCCATAGAAATATGATCATGATCTAGTTGTCCCTAAGCTAAATTTTATTTCATTAATAAAATATTTAATATTATGATTCTGCTAGAAAATTCGAAAAACCCTAGGAAGTGGATTTGAATTACTAAAAAGATATTTTAGCCAAATAAATGGTAGCTCTTATTCAAGAAATAAGATATATAGATATTTTATAAAATGATAAAATCAACTAAAGCCTTTTATGAAAATAATCATAATAAGTAAAATATTTATTATTAAAATTTAATTATTACCTTTTTATCAAAACCTATTAAAGTCTATTTATTATCTTCCAATCAAGACCCATTAAAATTTATTTTCAACTAATTTTAGCTAGCAATTATTTTCTAACAATTAATTATTAATAAATCATTAATTTACCTAATACCTAAGACTCTTCACCAATTAAACTCTGAATTTAGCTTAGCAAGATTTAAACATTCAACTTATTAGTACTTATTTTTCAAAACATTAATTATTTTAAATTTCAAATTTGGTTTAGCTTATAAACCTATTTATTTATTGTTTGGCCTTAAAGCTTGGGACACTAGGATCATGGTAGTAGTGAGTTGAGTTGTTTTAAATTGAGAAAGTGAATTTTGGCTTGAGTATGATTGTGGTTTGTATTTGCCATGCGGGGATAGGTCAGCTTTTGGAGACCTTTTATTGTGAGCAAGAATCAGGTAAGCTCCTGCATAAAACCCGATTGACGTAAAATGTTTATTATGGCAAGCCAAATGTAGAGTGCATGGACACTTGGTTCTACAAAGGCAATTGAGGATTAACTTCTTTCTATGTCAGACAAACAAACTATTTGAAAATCAATAAGCAGATTTACTCAAACTCAAAACTCTTTCCAAAACTGATTTTGACAAAGACTTTAGAAACCCTTAATTGCCATTTTCATGTGGAGCGGTGTTTTGTTCATTTTCTCCCAAGTGGGAAATGTCGTTAGGTACTCAATAAGGGTGGACTGCTAGGGCTAGTCTTTGAAGGGTTAGGGTAAGCCTCTCAGTAGGTGGCCACCTCTGAGGGGTGAGTCCTTCCAGGATAAGATGTCTGTCCAGTAGGCCATGCCGGTCCGAGCTGGCGGTTTATTTTTCAGTCAAGTGACTGTGTTTTGCTGGAATAGACACTCGGTTGTTGTTTGGGTTTAGAGAAGGAGGAGTATATTGCCCGGTAGGCCGATCACCTACATTTTTTGTCAGTCTGCACAAAGTGTCAGCATTTTGATCGGTTATGGGGCCCAACGTGTGGTAACCCATGACCATCTTTTGAGTGGTTGATTTTATTGATTATGTATGGTTGAAAAAGCTAAAACACCACTCTTGATTTTGACTAATGTTTCTTGCTTGCCAGTGATTTTTTTATAAATAATTTTATACTTTGCATACACGAACTATTTCCACTAGACACTCAAAGCACACACGGACTTACTGAGATTTATGTCTCATCACCATTTTTACCATGATTTCAGGTAGATCCTACTGTGGGGATGAGTAGCTAGTGTTATCTGCCTTGGAAGAGAATTTTGCCATTTATTTTTTTTATGTACTGCTTTGGGGAGTTGAGAGTGGATGATTTTATTTAGGGATTTATGTTTCTTTTGGGAATTTATGGATTTATTCTTGGATTTAATCTTGAGTTGTAATAAATTCTAACTTAAAGTATTATTTTTATTTTGCTATTTTATTTGTGTAACCTAATTATAATGACCCCTTGTCATTTGGATGGGGCAACATCCTCGGCCCTAGCGGGCCTAGATCGCGGGGGGTTACACTGGGAGATGATCGATCAAAATTGGACGTGGACCAACTTTGTGGAAGCATTTAGAGCTGAATATGTCCCTTAATGGATAGTAGATAAAAGGGAAGGCGAGTTCCAAAATCTGAAGCAAGGAGGTATGACGATGGCACAGTATGCGACATATTTTACTCAGTTGTCGAAATACTGCAAAAGGCTGGTGGATACTGAGTAGAACAGAACGAGGCATTTTGTCAAAGGATTAAGGTAGGAGTTAAGAAGGGCATTGGCACCTTCTCCACCAATGACCTATTTGGGGGCTGTAGACGCAGCTACCCAGACTAGGAACGAAGATTGCAACTGGATGGTACCAAGACCTTTCTTGCCACTAAGACAACCGCCGAAACCTTTCTAGAGGCAGCAACCCAACAAGCGCCCTGCCAACCAGTAGTGGCAAAACTGGGGAAAGCAAGCACGAACGGCACTAGTGGGTCCTGCATAGAATCTTCCGTTATGCCGACACTATGGGAAAAGGGGCCATATGGAGCAAAATTATTGGTCTAGAGGAGTTGAGCAGAAATGCTACCACTGTGGAGACGCGAATCGTCTGTCAAATGCTTGCCCTAAACTTCTTCAAGTTGGACAAGGAAACCCAGTTCAGATCATAGGAGCTAATCAAGCTAGTGTGGCGGGAGCTTCCGGAAGTGGAACGCAGAAGCCACAGGTGAAAGCAAAAGTTTTCACTCTTAACTGGGAGGAGGTTGGAGCAAATGCAGCGGTGGTTGAAGGTACATTTACTATCCAAGGTCATTCTATTAATGTATAGATAGACCCTGGATCTACCCATTCCAATTTAAACAAGAATTGTGCATATCATTTGGGTTGGGATGGAGTAGAACTACCTTTTACTTTATTGGTAAGTATGCCCTTGGAGAAAATGGTGCAAGTGAATCGGTATATGCAGAATTATAAGATTGAAGTAGGGAGAGAAAGCTTAGAGGAAGATTTGATAGTCTTAGCTATTGATAACTATGACTTGATATTGGGTACGGATTGGCTAGCTAAGCATGGGCCTAAAGTAGACTGTAAGAATAAGTCAGTTTAGCTCGTTAGACTAGGATGCAATGTGTTAGAGTTCAACAGAAAGAAAGTGAAAGAGTTGAAGTTTTTTATGGCTGGAGCGAAAGCCCAAAAATTGTTGAAGTAAGGATATCAAGGATATTTGGCCTATATGATAAATAAGTCGAAGGATCAGTGCACCCTCAAAGATACCGAGGTGGTAAGGGATTTTTTCGACGTGTTCCCTATGGAACTCACTTCTCTTCCTCCCGACTGAGAAGTTGAGCTCACTGTTGATCTAGTTCCGGGAACAGAACCGGTATCCCGAACCCCATATCAGATGGCACCAACAGAGCTAAAAGAATTGAAACAGCAGCTAGAAGAGTTGGTGAGGCAAGGCTACATCAGACCTAGCACGCCACCTTGGGGAGCACCAGTGCTATTTGTGAAGAAGAAGGACAGGACCTTGAGGCTATGTATTGACTACTGGGGCTTAAATAACCTGACCATCAAGAAAAAGTATCCTCTACCGTTAATTGACAAGTTGTTCAACCAGTTGTAAGGTTCCAGTTATTATTCCAAACTGGATTTAAGGTAAGGATACTATCAAATGAGGATAAAAGAGGAGGATATTCCCAAGACAGCCTTCAACACAAGATATGATCACTATGAGTTTGTGGTGATACCTTTTTGGGTAACTAATGCACCAGTGGTATTTATGGATTTGATGCATCGATTTTTCCAACCCTACTTGGACAAGTTCGTGGTGGTCTTCATCGACGTCATACTCATATACTCTAAGAGCCTGGAGGATCATGCAAAACATTTGAAGCTGGTATTGGAGAAGCAAAGAAAGCACAAGCTTTACGCCAAATTTAGCAAGTGTGAGTTTTGGCTGGATAGTATGGCATTTCTTAGCCATGTGGTAGCCAAGAATGGAATCAAGGTGGACCCAGCAAAGGTTGAAGCAGTTTCGGACTGGAAGCAACCAAAGAACATCACGGAGATTTGAAGCTTCTTGGGATTGGCCGGCTATTATAGGAAGTTTATTAAAGGATTTTCAATGCTAGCATCTCCAATGACCCGGCTGCTAAGAAAGGACGTACCTTTTGTCTGGAATGAGAAATGTGAAAAAAGTTTCCAAGAGCTGAAGTGGAGGTTAATGACAGCACATGTGTTCAGTCTGCCAGAGGGAGATAAGCCTTTCACTTTGTATACTGATGCTTTGAAGAAAGGCTTCGGAGTAGTATTGATGCAGGATAGGAAGGTAATCGCTTATACTTCTCGAAAGTTGAAGCGTCATAAAGTCAATTATCCCATGCATGATTTAGAGTTGGCTGCCATTGTATTTGCTTTAAACAAATGGTGGCACTACTTGTATGGAGCTGAATATAAAATGTTTACAGATCACAAGAGCCTGAAGTACATCTTCACTCAAAAGGATTTGAATTTGAGGCAGCGAAGGTGGATGGAATTTTTAGAAGAGTATCGTTGTCCTATCAACTATCACCCCGAAAAGGCCAACGTTGTTGCTGATGCCCTGAGCCGAAAAGTCAAAATGGTCAGGCTGAGAGTGTAGGAGATTCAAGTGGTCAAGGACTTGTTAGATAGAAGAACAAAAGTGGAAGAATAGAGGATTATTGTTAGCAACATGAGATTGATACCAGACCTAAGGCGGGAAATCATGAAGGCTCAACAAAGTAATGTAAAGTTTCAACTTTTCAAAGACAAAGAGCTTAAACAGCAAGGCAGTGATTTCTGGCAGGACGAAGCGGGAGTTTTGTATTTCTGTGATCAACTATGTGTACCCAATGAACATCAGTTGAAGGGCAGGATTTTAGAGGAAGTGTATAAAAGCAAGTACGCCATTCATCTGAGAGAGGTAAAAATGTATCAAGATCTGAAAAGGGCTTATTGGTGGCTTGGGATGAAGAGGAATGTGGTTAAGTATGTCTCGACGTGTCTAACCTATCGGAAGGTTAAGGAAGAGCACAAAAATTCGACAGGATTATTGCAACTATTACCAGTACCCAAATGGAAATGGGAAGAGGTGACCATGGATTTCGTTACCGGATTCCCTATGGCAAGGACCCAAAAGGACACCATATGGGTAGTGATGGATCGATTGACCAAGTCAGCGCCTTTTATACTGATGAGTGTAAGGGATTCAATGGAGAAGTTAGCTCAGACCTATGTGCAAGAAATAGTCAGATTGCACAGAGTGCCTTAAAGTATTGTGTCTGATCGGGACCCGAGATTTACATCCCGATTTTAGGGTAAGTTTGAAGAATCAATGGATTCTAGTCTAAAGTTTAGTACAATGGCGTATCCACAAATCAATAGACAGCCAGAAAGGGTTATTTAGATATTAGAGGACATACTGAGAGCCTGTGTATTGGTTCTCGGGTATAAGTGGATTGAATATGTGCCGTATGCAGAATTGGCGTACAATAACAGTTATCAGTCTTCGATTGGAATGGCTCCGTATGAAGCATTGTATAGACGTAAGTGTTAAGTATCGCTATAATAGAGTTGGTCAGAGGACGGCCACATAAGCAAGTCTGGAGAAGTCTGCATTTAGGAAATGTTGGACAACGTCAAGTTGATCAGAGAAAGGTTGAAAGCAACCCAAAACCGACAAAAGAGTTATGCGGACTATAGGTGAAGGGAGTTAGAATTTCAGGTAGGAGATAGTGTGTTCCTAAGATTAACACCGAATAGAGGAATTGTGAAGCATCCAAAAGGTGGGAAGTTGAATTCGAGGTATTTGGAACCGTTTCTGATAAAGGAGAGAATTGGGCCGGTGGCATATCAATTGGATTTGACGGATGGGTTGATGGGAATACACGACGTATTTCATGTTTCTCAATTGAAGAAGTACAATGCCAACCTTAGACATGTTGTGAATGATGAGCCGTTAGTATTGCAACCCCACCTTAGCTATGTGGAGAAACCCGTGAAAATTCTGGACCAAAGTATTAAGACTCTTCAGAACAAGCAGATTGCTATGGTAAAGGTGCAGTGGGAGTATCATGGCACATGAGATGCCACATGGGAAATAGAAGAGTGGGTAAAACGGAAGTATCCCGATCTAAGATAAAGGTATGCCTGAAATTCGGGACGAAATTCTTCTAAGAATGGGAGGATGTGAAACCCCACCTAAAGCCAACCTTAGAGTAAGGGGGTTGGGATGCATATCATATCATTCTATATAAAAATATACTTTTTGAAAGATTTTATATGCTTTAGAATTGTGGATTATAGGTTAAATGGCTTATTTATGCTTTTGGGTAGGAAGGGTAAAACGGTAATTTTACTTAAGGTCAAAATAGGAAGATGGTTTGAGATTTAGATAAGAAGAATATTTAGGTGAGAAAATAAGAACAAAAGTTAGTGTGGTTGAGTGGTTAGAGCTTTGGGAATTAATCTCTAAAGTCATGAGTTCAAATCCCATCACTTAAGTTTTATTCATGATTATCTTAGCTATGTTTGAATTTTTGTTTTTCTTACATTCCTTAAAGATAGGAATATTGTCTTAGGGGAGACATGAAGAAAATGCCTTGATCATGTGATCATGACCTGAAAAGAATTCTAGAGGAATTCTTCTCCATTTATTATGTCTAGCCTTGTCCTAACATCTTCATAATTTAAATTATCCAAAATCCATTAATCTCTTATTTTAATTCCAAAAATTTTGTGATAATTCTTTAGCCATGAAATTCAAAAATCGGTCTTGGGGATGGGGAATGGCTGAAAATACAAGAGGAATTAGGATGGGTTCCCAAGAGAAATGAATCATCATATTATACCTTCAATCCTACCTTCATGTTGTTCATGTTTTTAGTGAAGGAAAATCTGGAAATTTTCCAGAATTTTTTCAAAACAGCTTTTGAAAAATTCATCCAGAAATCCTACCCCATTTGCTACCAGAAAAATGGTCACTTCATGTGAGAATAAAGGCCAAAATCATGTGAAATTTTTGGACTGCACAAACTGCTCAAAACCAGAAAATTCCCCTTCACAATTCACAACTTATGAAGCTGTCTTTTGGTCATCAAATTAGCTGGAACATCCTCTTTTTTTCTCCAGAAACAAGGCTGGAAAACCACCATTAAAAGACCTTCAAGAACCTTGACAAACCAGCTACAAATCGGGCCAAGGAAATGCAGAAAATTCTGCACCAGAAAATCATCATCATTCGAAACTCTTGGACAGTTGAAACCAGAAAATTTCCAGCTTGGTCTCTCAATTCAAAGGCCGAAAAACACCCTTCAAACCTCTAGAAATGCCACCTTGTTCAGCCATGGACAGAACACCATTGACCTCCACACTTACCTTGAGTACTTGGACTCCATGATCACACCACAAAAAGCTCCTAAGATTACTCTATCCAAAACTCATTTGAACTTCAAAATAATTCCAGAATTTTTGCTTCTTTAAAACAATCTTGTACCAAGTGAACAAACTAGAATTTTCTCTGCCATTATAAACTGAATTTCAGCCAGCTATATAACCCGAATAGCCTCCATTCATTTTAGCAAGACTAGCTTGTTCAGCCAACACCATTGAAGAGCAAAAAAACCTTCCATGATCAATCACCATTAGCTAATCTTCTACCTCAAACAACTCCTCATTTTCCTCTATTTCAATTTCAAAAAAATCTAAACACTATCTCTTCTTCTAGCTGAAAATAGAAACTCCTATCTATTCTAGGCCATTCGGCCAACATCATTCCAGAATTTCGCAAGCCTTTTCTCTCAAACTCTCTCAAAACACCAAGAACACACACTACACCTCTTTAAGCCTAAATCTACCCAAAACACCTCCAATCACTCTCAAATACTCCAGATCACTCATACTTAATCCCTAGACTTCATTTATGGTCTTTATAACACAAAATCACACAAACTAGAATTTTTGAATGGATTAAATTAGCTTTTTTCTTAATGGTCTCAAGAACATCAAAAGGTAAAACAAGAACAACCTTCTTGTTCTTCCTCTTCTATACAATTTTCAATGTTCCATTCTAATGTTCTCTCTCTCTCTCTCTCTCTCTCTCTCTCTCTCTCTCTCTCTCTCTCTCTCTCTCTCTCTCTCTCTCGGCCAAAATGATGTTGGCCAATCATGGCTATTTTTGGACATCAAGACTCTCAAACGCGTGGACCTTCTTTAGTCTTCATCAAGTGATCGACTATCAAGTATTTCTTCTTAAATCCTCCTTTTTATTTCTGAATTCAAGTCTCTTAGATGTTTATAGGAAGATTGAATATGAATGGGGGATTGAGTATATGTATGTGGATGAAGGAGATGGGGTTAGGTCATGAGGATTGATGTATATATGATTAAGCTTATGGATTCTGCTTTTGAATCAATATATGTTCATCATGTTTAATGAGATTCATTGATGCTTTGATGCATGATAGATGTTATGACACCTATGGTGAATAGGCCTTTATGTTCTTAATCTTCAATGAAGCCATGAATGATGATTATGCCTAGTAGGAAATTAGCCATGTGATAGTATGTGTTAATTGAAGTATATGTTCATGAATGGATTAGCCTATTAGTTGATGTTTGGAATGTGTTCATGAATTTTGTCTTGCAAAAGGAAAATCACGGTGAAAGATTATTTTCTTATTAATCTTAGGTTAGTTTTATTAACAAATTTTATTACTTTAATTAGAATTACGACTATATTTTTCTCTATGAAATTCGAAATTGCAAGGAAGATTTGGAATAGAATATTAATTAAAATATTAATATTTTATTAGTCAAATAAATAATATCTTCTATTAAATATAATAATAATAATAATAATAATAATAATAATAATAATAATAATAATTAATAGAATTAATTAATGACCTTATAGACCTTAGTTAAAACTTTTAGCTATATCTATAAATATTATTTATATTAAAATTTATTTATTATTTATAAATTAAAAATTAAGTATAAATCTTTTATTATTTATTACTGATTATTTACAGTCTATTAATTATTAAATAAAAATTATGTGTGATTTATTATTTATTTATAATATTATTATTTAAATATTACCATTTATCAATATTATTTAGGACTTAATATTATTCAATATTTAACACTAGTTTATTTATTAGCAGTAATACTCTAAAATTTATTATTTGAAACTATAACTTATTAGTAATTATTTTAGAACCCCTAGTTATTTTAACTATATTTATTTTATAAAATACTCTATCAACTAGAATTAAAGCTTAGGACAACATGGTCATGGTTAGTCATGCTTGTAACTAGTTGAACTAGGAATGGTTTATGTAAGGTAGATATAGTCCGAATGTAACCTTATGCCTTATGTATACCCTAGGTGGGGTTAGGTTGACCTTGGAGGATTTTTGAGTTCAAGAAGAGCAAATGATCAGGTAAGCTCCTGTTTGGAGTCATTTGAAAACCAAAATTACTGTGGCAAGCCAAATTCATTATGTATAAACGTTCATTTTGTAAAGGCAATTAAGGGCAGTTTTTCCCTTTTTAATTCTGTCAAGCAAACCATTTGAAATTAAACAAGTAGTTTTACACAAAAATGTTAAACTTTTTTTAAAACCTAACTTTAACAAGAATTTTAGAAACTTTAATTGCTATTTCCAAGTAAATCATTATATGATCAATTTTTCCCCAAGTGGGACAAGCAACGTTGAGTACTCAATAAGGGTAGACTACTAGGACTAGTCTTTGAAGGATTAGGGTAAGTCTCTCAGTAGGTGGCCACATATGAGGGGTGAGTCTTTCTCGGATAGGATGCCAGTCCGGTAAGTCATACCGGTCCGAGCTAGCAAATTTAGTCAAGTGGACTGTGTGTTTCTGGAGTGGACAACTAGTAAGTTTGGGGTGTAGAGATGGAGGAGTATCTCACCTGGTAGGCCGTACACCTACCTTGTGTCAATATGCTCAACATGTGGCATTCTGATCGTTATATTATCTTGGGGCCCAACGTGTGGTGCCATGGCTACCTCTTTGGATTGTTGTATTTATTGTGCACATGTATGTTTGGAAAGAAAAACACCACTCTTCATTTTTAACATTTATTTTAATGCTTGCCAGCACTTTCTTTTATGAAACTTTTACAACTTGTATGCATGAACTGTTTTACCTGAAACACTCAAAGCACACACGGGTTTACTGAGATTTTTATCTCACCCCCTTTTATACCATGTTTTCAGGTAGATTCTACTATGAAGGTTATTAGCTAGATTATTGCCTATGATTTTGAAGACTCTCTATTATTTTTGTTATGTATTACTTTCGAGAGATTGTAGCAGACAATTATTATTTTTTTGAATTTGTTCATTATTGTTGGGATGTAATAAGTTTAATTTTTAAATATTTCTTTTATTTTGTTATTTTTTTGTGACCTAGTTATAAAGACCCCTTATTCTATAGACGGGGCAACATCCCCTGCCCTAATGGGCCTAGGTAGTAGGGTGTTACAAGATGTATTCACAGTAAGATTTTCTTATTGTCATTTTAATGAATTTTTATTCCCTAAATTAGGGTAAGAACATAAACAGCATGAGAAGAATCTTACTTGGACAACATCATTAAATTATCTTGATCTATGCACAAGCGCGTGTTACCTTGAAGTTTAAAAGATAATTCATTTGCAAAGCATTACAAATCAAATGCCAGACGCTTTGTTGACTTCAGAAGAGTAACAAAATCGCATATTCTAGCTATAAATGCTCCTATTCGAATTGAAGTCCTAATAGAACAAAAGATTATACCTATAGCTATTGAGTCAATAGCATGCCTGATGCGTGGCTGACCTCTTGGTTCTAAAGATAAAAATCCTTGAAAGAAAAGATGATTAAATGATCCAGATAATCATATATAAGAAAAGAATAATAAAGACCAAGAGAGAATTGATGACAAAATAAAAGAACCAGAAGTTGATTAATGTAACACTGAAATTTCTATTAATAATACCACTTTCGGTAGAAGTTGAAATTGGATAGAAACAGTTATTGATAATATGTTTGCATATAATATATCTCTTGATATTACACAAGATAATAATGATCCTGAACCAATATCAGTTGATGAATGTCAGCATAGAAAAGATTGTCTACAATGGAAAGATGTGATTCAATCGGAGTTAAATGCACTTACAAAACATGAAGTCTTCGGACCTGCAGTCTGAACACCGGAAGGTGTAAATCTTGTTTGCTACAAATAGATATTTGTGTGAAAACGCAATAAAAATAATAAAATCGTACAATATAAATTATGGTTAGTAGCCCAAGGATTTTCACAATGACTAGGTATTAATTATGCTAAAACTTATTCTCCTATTGTTGATGCTATTACACTATGATATCTTATCAGTTTAACAATACATGAAAAGATAGATATGCATCTATTAGATGTCGTCACTGCTTACTTATATGAAAAATTAGAAAATAATGTTTACATGAAAATCCCCGAAGGATTTCGCATGCCCGAAGCAGATAAACATTATCCTCATGAAAATTACTCCATCAAGTTGCAAAAATCATTATATGGCTTGAAGCAATCTGGACGCATGTGGTTCAATTATCTTAGTGAATATTTATTGAATGCGGGATTTAAAAATGACTAGGTATGTCCATGTATTTTTATTAAGAAATCTGGTTCTAAATTTGTGATATTAGCTATATATGTTGATGATATTAATCTTATTGGAATTCTAGAAGAGCTTCAAGAAACAATTGATTATTTAAAAAGAGAATTCGAAATCAAGGATTTTTGGTAAAACTAAATTTTGCCTTGATTTACAAATTGAACATTTGGAAAGTAGAACATTTATTCAACAATCAACATATATAGCAAAAGTTCTAAAAAGATTTTACATAGACAAAGCACATCCATTGAGTATTCCAATGTTCATTCGATAATTAGATGTCAATAAAGATCTGTTCTGACCTCAAGAAGAGGATGAAGAACTCCTTAGTCTTGAAGTATCATATCTCAGTGCAATTGGTGTATTGATGTATCTTGCTAATAAATAATACACGAACTGATATTGCATGTGCTGTCAATTTATTAGCAAGATTTAGTTCTTCACCAATACGACGACATTAGAATGGAATTAAACAAGTCCTTTGATATCTCCAAGGTACAATTGATCTCAGATTATTTTATACAAATAAAACCAGCCCAACATTGATAGGATATGTAGATATTGGTTAATTATCTAATCCACATAAAGTATGTTCTCAAACGGGCTATCTATTTACATGTGGAAATACTGCTATATCATGGCGTTCTAAAAAATAATCTATAACAGCTACTTCTTCAAATCATGCTGAAATTATAGCCATTCATGAAGCAAGTCGAGAATATATATGGTTAAGATTAGTGATTCATTATATCCGAGTAAGTTGTGGATTATCATCTAGAAAAGATATTCCAACTCTTCTTTATAAAAATAATACAGCTTGCATAATTTAATTACGAGGAGGATATATTAAATGAGGTCGAACAAAACATATTTCAGCAAAATTTTTCTTTACTCATGAACTCCAGAAGAAAGATGAAATTGATGTAATACAAATTCGGTCATGTGACAACCTGGCAAATACTTTCACGAAAACTTTATCAACTGCAACATTCGAGAAGTTAAGATATAAAATCAGTATGTGTCGATTCAAAGACTTAAAGGAATCATCTCATTACGGGGAGTAATATGCAGACATATAGAATAGTGTATTCTTTTTCCTTCACTAAATTTTTTTCCCACTGGGTTTTTATCTAGTAAGGTATTAATGAGGCATATTCTTTATGTAATGAATATCTAAGGGGGAGTGTTGTGAATATATTAGTGAATTAGTGGAAGCTCCACTAATTCCATTAGTGGATATAGATGTCCACCATTAACACCACTAATACATATTAGTAGAGTTAGTGGAGACACCACTAATACATTAGTGGAAATAGATGTTTAACTCCACTAATAGAGCTCTATAAATAGAGTTTTTCACTAAGCTTGAGAGATATACCAATTGTGAGAGAATTATTGGAGAAAATTGTGAAAGAAAAGAAAGAGAGAAGTTTGAAGAAATTATTGTGCAAATAATAGTCAGAGATTTATTGTGTGTAGATTTTATTCTAACACTATCAAAATTTCATAACAAATAATCACTAATAAAGAATGTAGCCATCATCATAGAATGTTCCTTACATTATGACCGAGTTGTTGATCCCCCCTCCCTCCCTCTCCCCCCTTTTAATTGTGTGATTAGTTGATCAGGGGTCAAAGAATATTTTTGTATTCGTGTAAGCCACAATCTATCAAAGCTTGTATTTTTATCTTAATCGTGTTGTTGAAAAATTGGATTTTATCAAAGACTGTGTCCAGAATGGCTGAAATCGGATTTTATCCAACGCCTTCTTGATCCAAATTAACCTTGCATTACATGTGTTATCTATTCTTCCACCCCAAGTTGACCTTACTGATGTAGATGCGCAACTATGAAGAAAAAAACTCTAGCTGGGAGCTTTCCAGTTACTTCAACATAGGATACGGTCCGGGATAAAAGGCTTCCAAATCAATTTCTAGCTTCCTTATGGAAGTCTCAAGTTTCACCCAATGTGAAGGTATTTCTCTAGAAATTTCATAACAATTTGCTACCTCTTCATTCCGTGCTTAATTTTATGGGAATTCAGCTAGCTTCATGATGCTCCTTTTGCTTTCAACATACTAAAGTGTGGATCATGTTTTCAAGGAATATGAAATGGTGGTTGATTTATGGAAGCCAATGGCTATATCCATTGGCATAAATTTTTCTGGAACAAATCTTCTCATTTTTATAAACTCATGGTGGTTTTGTTCAAATGCCAGTAGAGATTTTGGCCGCATTGTTATGTTAGGATTCTTTTGAGAAATTTGAAAGAATGTAATAATGTCTTTCACAATCGAGGGGGCAGTAAGGTTTAATTAAAATATCGTGGCTTTCATCTCTGACTTGTGAAGTGTCACTCCTTTAAGGAAACCACCAAACTTATGCAACATCCTTGCATCATCACAGTTATCACAGTTAGCTCCCAACACGTGGAGTGCAAACAACCTAAAAACACCAAAAAGAGAAAAATCTTTTGCTTTTTGGTCCACACAGAAAAGAAGCCAGTGAGATATAGAAAGTTAGAGAGAAGCTGGTGTGTGTGGTGTGAAAAAAATACAGAGAGAGAAACAGAAAACAGCTGAACAAAAGGGAGAGGGAAGGGGAGAAGTTGCAGAATTTTTTTATGTTGAGCAGTCTACTTCTCTTGGACAATCACGGTGATTTCTTCTCCCATTTGGCTCAATTTTGGATATGTTGTAGAGGAGAGGCAGATCTACATTCTGAGTGGTGGTGATCAAATTTTAAAGGCCAGATTCAGAAATACTGGTGCCAAATAGTGACAAAATTCTGTGCATTTTCTCGAATTATTCTTCACTATATTTTTGTTTTTAATGAAGTTGTAGCTTCATTGTGCCTGTATTTTCAATTGTATATTGTGGAACTGTATCTTATATTCTTCTTTTTTATTAGCGGAGCTTTTAGCGTGGAATTGAAGGTCCTGTTGTTTTTCCTCTTAACATTGGAGAGGTTTTCTACATAAAAATTTAGTGTGCCTTGTTCTTGCATTTTGGATGTGTTTTTGTCTTCCATTATTGCTACCATTTTTCATTTTCCTTGTGATGTAGTGATATTGCATTGAATATTTTAGATGACTTTTGGATAGATCATGTTATAATTTAATGCAATATGAGGTTTATTTAGACAATTTACTCTATTTTGTAGTTATTTGATTTTTCTAGGGACTTGAATGAAAAAACATACAAGTTGCGCGGTTGAAGAAGTAATTTTCAAAAGATCTCATAAGGAGAGTTAAATCTGCCGCTAGATTCATCAATCAAGGGCCAAATTAAACTCTACAACTGGCTCTAGAGAAGATAAAAATTGAAAAGAGCAAATTTTAGAGGAGAAAGACATTAGGGATGAATTTTGTTCAGTTTCTTTGGACATTAGCTTTAGGTATTATCTTCCTAGGGTTTTTTTGTTGTAATTTGGAGAGGGTTTTCCATTGTTGGACACATATTGGAGGCTACTCGTGGACAAACTTGTAGATTGTATTAGTATACTGTGATGTTTTCTCATACCTTCTCTTTTAATTTGTTCTTGAATTTCTCTTCAATTATATCTTAAGTTATTATTCTAAGGCCTTGATGTAGCTAGTATTAATTATTATATTATATTGTGATTCCGTTATTTGAAGGGTGTTACTAAGTCTTTGCCTAATTATTGTACTCAAAGCATTTGAATGCCTTATCACCATTCAGATTGATTTATCATTAACTAGGAAAATTCAAAAGATGACTTCATTAATTAGGACAGGTAATCAGTCCATAAATTACATTTGAAATAGAAATATATTTGCACGATTTGTGTGATCATTATAATGTTATGTTCTTGAATGCATTCCTCTAAATTGAATTTAACATAGAAATATAGTTGGGTTATTTAGAGGTATAGAATCAATATACCTTCAAAGAGGATATTAGTTAATACTGGACATTGATTAACTGATAAGGTACACTCTAGAAGAACGGGTCACGTTGGTAATATAAGAGTTAATCTAGTGAAATCATGTGCCTTAGATCATCTCATTACAATCTTTATTCGGGAAGAAACACTAGTTTAATTATTTCAATTTAATTCTCAACACAACAATCATTGGAATCTTTGTTTTCTTTTAATTCAATTTAGGATTAATTTCATTAGAAGGAGTTTTAATTCTAATCTCTGTGGGATGACCTTGTTACTATAAACGAGATCTAGTACACTTGCTAGCGCTCCGAATTGGTCATCAAATTTTTGGCGTCGTTGCCAGGGATTAGTAAATTAAAATTTTCTTCTTTTGATTTTGACTCTAATTTGATTTCTATTTTTGTTTTTATTTTCTCAAGTGTGCATATTGTGGATAAATTTTAAGTGGTGCATGTTTAGAAACCATACTGTAGATTTAATACCCTTTGATCCAGAAATTGAGCGTACTTGTAGATAAAATCAAGCTAACCAGAAGGCTGAAGCAATGGCCAATAATGGAGGAAATCAAGCACATGATGATGGGCCAGAAAATTCGTTACAACCATTGGCTCCCTTGGGATTTACAGATGCCCACCATTGCTACCAATCTGTCATGTATTAGGCTAGGCAATGCTGCAAGGAACTATGAGTTGAAAACCTTCCATCTTCATCTACTTCCAACTTGTAATGGATTGGGAGCTAAGGATGCTTTGGGATTTCTGCATGAATTCTACAGTACAGTGCAAACATTCCCCTTGAACAATCTATCCAAAGAGGAACTCAGGCTCAGATACTTTCCATATTGTTTAAAGGGGGATGCTAGACAACGGCTACTAGGTTTACCTGAAGGATCCATAAGCACTTGGGATGAGGTCTATGAGACATTCATGTTTAAATATTATCCGTCTCAAAAGACCATGGATTATAGAAGCAGGATTAGTTCTTTCACGCAAAGAGAATGAGAAGCATTTCATGAAGCATGGGACAGGTTTAAATTGTTATTGACCCAATGTCCTCACCATGGTTTCTCTCTTTTATTGATTACTCAATTTTTTTATGAAGGACTAACTCCTATGTGTTAGACTTTAGTAGATACTGCTGCAGGTGGATATCCAGGAGATAAAAATGCTCAAGAGCTGCAAAGTATCTATGAGAATTTAGAAAGAAATTCTCAACAAAAAGCAGTAAGAGGTAGAAGAGCTGCAGTTCATGAAATCCATACTCAACTTGACATTGCTTCAAAGCTAGCAAAGCTAACTAACCAAGTTAGCCTATTGATGACTCGAGAAGGGAGTAGCACTAGAGAGGTATGTGCACTTTATGGAATGCACGGGCGTACTACTAATTTCTGTATGAATGCAGGTAGCCACCCGTCTATGCTAGAGGAAGTAAATTATATGGGAGCTCATCGACAAGGACCATCCCAACGGAATTACCTATTTTCGAACAAATATAATCTAAGATGGAGGAACCACCCAAACTTTACCTGGAGAGATCAGAATACGCAAAGGCAAGGAGCACCTCCTAGATTCCAGCAGAATAGGGTACCGTTTCAATAGACACAAGAGCAACCTCCACAAGTTTCACCTTTGACTCTAGAAAAGAAGCCACAGTTTGAGGAGGCTATCATGCAATATCTGTCTAAGCTAGATGCAAAGATTGATCAAATGGCTAAGACTAATCAAGCTTCCATTCATAATTTGGAAGTTCAAATGGGTCAATTTGCAGATGCAATAAAGGATAAAGCTTAAGGAAAACTACCTAGTGACATAGAGCAAAATCCTAGAGAGCAACTCTATGTCGTGACTCTTTGTAGTGGAAAATGACTTCAAGAAGCGGAGAAGAAGAAAGAAGAGTCAAAGGAAAGTAAGGCAGAGGAATCAGTGATCATGTCAAAGGAGGATGATTCTAAAAGGGAAACTCTAAACCTTATACATCTTCTAAACCTTATGTTCCTCCAATTCCATTTCCTCAAAGGCTAAAGGACCAAAATATAGAAAAACAATTCTCTAAGTTTCTTGAAATTTTTAATAAATTGCATATTGACATTCCTTTTGCAGAAGCACTGGAGCAAATGCCAAGGTATGCCAAGTTCTTAAAAGACGTCTTAACTCACAAGCGCAAGCTCAATAGTTATGAAATGGTGATGTTAACTGAAGAGTGCTCTGCTGTTCTACAAAGGAAGATGCCTCAGAAAATGAAAGATCAAGGGAGTTTTACTATTCCTTGTAATATTGAAAAATTGCAATTTAATAAGGCATTATGTGATTTAGGTGCAAATATAAACTTAATATCTTTATCTATCCTCAAGAAACTAGGTCTTGATGAGGTCAAACCAACTAACATGATTTTGCAACTAGCAGATAGGACTATAATTTATCCGTGGGGTATAATTGAAGATGTACTAGTGAAAGTGGATAAATTTATGTTTTTTGTTGACTTTGTTGTTGTGGATATGGAAGAAGATAGGGAAATACCTCTCATCTTAGGAAGACCTTTCCTAGCTACAAGTTGAACATTAATTGATATTCAATAGGGTAAGGTCATCCTTAGAGTTCATGAGAAAGAGGTCACTTTTAATGTTTATAAGGCTACAAAATATCCTACATAAAGTGATTCTTCTTATTCCATTGATTCTATTTCTCATACAATTCAGGAAAGTGTAATGGAAACCACCTCTAATGATCTTTTGAAGTTATGTTTGCAGAAAAGTAGTAAGGAGGTAGAGGCGAAGGAAGCAACGAAACAATGTGGCATGTACCTGGATGCAAGACCTCCTGATCCTTCCTACAAAGGGCATAATATGAAGAGCTAGAGAAACTTCACATGGAAGCCTATGAGAATGCCTGTCTCTATAAGGAGAGAACTAAACAGTATCATGATAAATAACAATATTTTGGTGAAGATTTTGATCATGATAAGTGTTCCCTCCATGCACATAAACTGGCGCTAGATTCCATGCGTATGCCCAAGTCAGCACAGACAGAGAGTTTCCAGTGCCTGATTCAAATAAATCAGGCGCGGGATTACCATCGCGCATTCGAACCGGTTCGGGGTCAACTAATTCCTTCATCACAAGGGCAGTCAAAAAATTTTTGCCACCGGATTGCTCTCAATCCGATGCTGGAATGAGCTTGAACCGTTAAAAAAAATTTCCCAAGGGTGGATAGAAAATTTTTTATGCCAGATTGACCTCAATTCGGTGCTAGAATGAGGTCGGAGCAAAAAAAAAAAAAATCCTAGTTTTCAATCTCTCGTTTCTTCACCACCGGCACTATAGCTAGCCATTCACCATCCACCGATACCACCATTTATGTATTCTCCGGTGGTTTTGATGATCCAGATGCCTACAACCCTCGTCCTATTATGTCCTTGCTCACAAGGAAGTTGATTTCTTTTCTTCTTATTTTCACTTTTGTTGCTATTATTGAGGACACTGCTAGCTTTAAGTGTGGGGAAGACATTAATTTTCATGCTTTACTTCTTTGGGATGAAATTTTTCTTCTTCAAACTCTTCTTGGTGCATGTCTCTCATTTGTGTTGATAAAGTATTTGTTCTATACTTTTTATAATTTATACATGACTCTTTTTTTGCGTCATGGGCCCTTGTAATGTATGCAAATACTTTACATTATTTTCGAGTCAGATTGTTTTGAAAATTCTCCAGTTGATACTTCTAGAACTTACTTTAATACCTCTCAAGGTGAAATAAGAAGTCATTCATGATTTTGCTTAGAAACAACGGTCGCAGGCCTTCTTTGGACAGTTTAAGCCTTTCAAGCTTACCTTATGAATTATCCCTAGCACTCTTTTTGTGCCTAAAAGTATTTAATTCTTTCATAGACTAGTGAATATATTGACCTATTATTTCCTTATGAGGGCTTGATTTATATTCCAATTCTTTTATTGCTCCATGGGATAAGGATATAGGTTTGTGAAAGAACATTACAGCTTTAAGTAGAAAGATGTTGAGGGAATATCAGGACTGGTTTACACTGTTATTTTATGTTAGGTTGCTAGCCTCGATTTGCCTGCCACTATGGACCTTGTGTATCTTGTGTGACCTCATGTATCTGTGTAAGTGCTGAAAAAAATAAATAGCAGCTATTTGAAAAAGGGGGGGGGAGGAAAGAGAAAAGAAAAGCATAAGTGTTGTTCTAGGTAAGTTGTAAGGTCATCATGGTAATGAATGGTCACAATACTGAAGGTTTTGCAACAAGTGTAAGGGTGAGGATACAAAGAGTGCTTAGAATACATCTTGATTATGGTATGAGGATTTTGGAATTGAATGTTGGTATGTACTGGGGCAAGCGAAGGATTAGATTTTTTGCTATGTTTTGCTATCATTTTTTTTCTTGCAAGCTCTCTTCTCTTTGTATGTCATTATCTTATATCCTTCAATTGTTAGCCAATTCCTTAGCCTTACATTACAAGCGCTAAAGTTCTACCTGATCTAAATGGAATCATGATATACCTCCATTAGTGGAGAGAGAGTATGAAAAGTAAGCCAATGCAAATTTTATTTAAACTCGACTCTTTAAATGACTTCAGAACATTGTTGAGTAATTGTTTTGCACTACGAGGTCCTACTTCACTAACACAAGTCTTGCATTCGTTATGAGGAGTACTTGAGCATTTGTTTTTATTGGCCAGAACAGGAGAAGTATTTGAGATATGACCTTAGAACCTATGTGTGTTGACATTTTGATTTAAACCTATTTTTGCTTGGGGACAAGCAAACATCTAAGTGTGGGGGAGTTTAATGTAGTGATATTGCATTGAATATTTTAGGTGACTTTTGGATAGATCATGTTAAAATTTAATGCAATATGAGGTTTATTTAGACAATTTACTCTCTTTTGTGGTTATTTGATTTTTCTAGGGACTTCAATGAAAAAACACACAAGTTGCGCGGTTGAAGAAGCAATTTTCAAAAGATCTCATGAGGAGAGTAAAATCTGGCGCCGGATTCATCAATAAGGGCCGAATTGAACTCTTAAATAGGCTCCAACGAAGATAAAAGGCGAAAAAAGCGAATTTTGGAGGAGGAAGCCATTAGGGGTGAATTTTGTTCAATTTCTTTAGACATTAGCTTTAGGTATTATCTTCCTAGGATTTTTTGGTTGTAATTTGGAGAGGGTTTTCCATTGTTGGACACATATTGGAGGCTACTCGTGGACAAACTTGTAAATTGTATTAGTATACTGTAATATTTTCTCATACCTTCTCTTTTAATTTGTTCTTGAATTTCTCTTCAATTATATCTTAAGTTATTATTCTAAGGCCTTGATGTAGCTAGTATTAATTATTATATTATATTGTGATTCCGTTATTTGAAGGGTGTTACTAAGTCTTTGCCTGATTATTGTACTCAAAGCATTTGAATGCCTCATCACCATTCAAATTGATTTATCATTAACTAGGAAAATCCAAAAGATGACTTAATTAATTAGGACAGGTAATCAGTCCATAAATTACATGTGAAATAGAAATATATTTGCACGATTTGTGTGATCATTATAATGTTATGTTCTTGAATGCATTCCTTTAAATTGAATTTAACATAGAAATATAGTTGGGTTATTTGGAGGAATAGAATTAATATACCTTAAAAATGGATATTGGTTAATACTGGACATTGATTAACTGATAAGGTACACTCTAGAATAACGGGTCACGTTGGTAATATAAAAGTTAATCTAGTGAAATCATATGCCTTAGATCATCTCATTACAATCTTTATCCTGGAAGAAATGCTGGTTTAATTATTTCAATTTAATTCTCAACACAACAATTATTGGAATCTTTGTTTTCTTTTAATTCAAGCTAGGATTAATTTCATTAGAAGGAGTTTTAATTCTAATCTCTGTGGGACGACCTTGTTACTATAAACGAGATCTAGTACACTTGCTAGTGCTCTGAATTGGTCATCACCTTAGTTCTCCTAATTTTCATTCAAGTGTGGGGTTGATAAGGAGTAGGGGTTTACAGGAGGTTTAAACATATTTTTGTTCCGCTGCATGTACGTGCCCCTGTCCTTGGTCTGTTTATCCCTAACAAAGTGGTATCAGTGAGCTTCTAATTGGTGCTTAGTGAATTCTGTTTGTTTGAATTATAGAGAATATTGCTAGTTGAATGATTATTTTAAATAGTTCAAACTATCATAGTTGGCAAGGAAAAATGAAAGATCTATTGTTTGTGAAGTGTTTTCATTTGCCTGTGTTTGCTTCTCAAAAGCCTGAAAATAAATCTGATAGAAAATGGGCCTTTGGGCATCAACAAGTCTGTAGTTATATTAGATGTTGGGTTGAGTAGAATGTTCGTAGCCATATTGCGAATGACACTAATGCCAAGCAATTATGGAAGAAACTTGAAAATTTGTATGCTTCAAAAACTGGTAATAACAAGCTGATCCTATTAAAACATATGATAAATTTGAAATACAAAGAAGGAACTCCTGTGATGGACTATGTAAATGACTTTTAGTGTCTTATTGATTAGTTGTTAAATATGGGAATTATATTTGATGATGAGATCATGCGACTTTGGTTGCTTAGGAATTTGCTTGATTCTTGGGAGACATTTCGAGTTTCATGTACTAATTCTACTTCTGTTGGTGCCATGTCTTTTGAATATGCTAAAGATGGTATCCTTAATAAAGAGGTTGAAGGAGAACTTCAAGATGTTCATCTTCTCGGTCTAAGGTTCTTTTTACTAAAAATCGAGGAAGGAGTACAAGTAAAGTTCAAACAAATAGAGACAAGAATAGAAGTGAGTCTAAGTCTAGGTACAAGGATGTTGAATGTCATCACTGTGGCAAGAAAGGACACATTAAAAGAAACTGTTTCAAATGGAAGAAGTAAAATAAAAAAGATACAAGTACTTCAGAAGCAAAGGATGATAGTGGAAATCAGGTTGCTACTACTACTTTTTCAGGAGACCTTATTCTTATGTTTGATGAGGATGTGATCAGTTGTACCTCTCATGACACTAATTGGATAGTAGATACAAGTGCTTCACTTCATGTTACAGCTAAGAGAGACTTCTTCCTTTTATATACTCCTAGTGATTTTGGAGTTTTATGGATGGGCAATGATGGTATATCCAACGTTATTGTCATGGGTGATGTTTGCCCAAAGACCAGTAATGGCAGTCAGTTATTGCTTAGAGACGTTAGACATGCTTCAGATGTTTGACTAAATCTGATTTCAGTTGGCAAACTTGACAGTGATGGCTTCTGCAACAACTTTAATGGAGGATAGTAGAAACTCTCCAAAGGTTCTCTTGTTATGGCTCTAGGCAAACAAGTGTTCTAATCTGTACTTAATGTAACCTTCAATTTTTGGTGCTAGTGTTAATGTGGTGAACAACAAAATCTCACCTCAACTATGGCACAAGCAGCTCAGTCACATATGTGAGAAAGGATTTAATTGTTTAATAAAAAATAATGCAATTTCTGGAGTCAGTTACTGCAAAGTTAGAAAAATGCACTCATTGTCTAGTAGGGAAGCAAAATAAAGTGTCATTCAAGACTAACCCTTCTTCACAAAAATCTAAGTTGTTGGAGTTGATTCATTCTAATATTTGTGGTCCATTAAAGGTACAGTCATTCACTGGTGCATCTTATTTTATGACTTTAATTTATGATCATTCAAGGAAATTGTGGGTTTATACCTTGAGAACTAAAGATTATGTCTTAGACAAGTTCAAACAGTTTCAGGCTTCTGTTAAACGAGAAACTGGAAAAAAGATTAAGTATGTCCAATTAGATAATAGTGGTGAGTACAATAGACTATTTAATGAGTACTCTAGGTAGCAGGGTATCAGATATCCGAAGACTCCTCCCAAGACACCTCAGTTGAATGGTTCAATAGAAATGATGAATAGAACTCTAGTCGAGAGAGTTAGGTGTTTGCTTTAAGAGGCTAAGTTACCAAATTCCTTTTGGGGTGAAGCATTAATGCATAGAATGGCTCATGTCATTAATCTATCTCCCACTGTTGCTCTAGATGGATATGCTCCTAAAACTGTTTGGTCTAGTAAGAAACCTTCTTATGATCACTTATGTGTTTTTGGCTGCAAGGTTTTTGTTCATATTCCAAAAGATGAAAGGACTAAATTGGATGCAAAAACAAGATAGTGTATCTTTCTTGGATATGGCCAGGATGAGTTTAGATATAGACTTTATGATCCAATTGAGAAGAAGCTAGTAAGAAGCAGAGATGTGGTGTTCTTCGAGAATCAGACCATTGATGACATTGAGAAATCTCAGAAGACAGAGTCATAGGTTCAGCATGATCTGGTTGATTTAGATTTAGAGACTAGGCATCGTTATCCTAATACAGCTGAGGATGGTCCACAGACAGATGTGCAGCAGGATAATCTTATGCTAATGACCATGGTGTTGCTAATTTAGACTTCCCAGATGATGATGCTACTGATATTTAGATTCCAACAGTTGCAGATTTGCTAGAGGAACAACTAGATGCTCTACTAAGGAGAACTAACAAAGATAGACAGCCTTCTACCAGATATTCTCTAAATGAGTATATATTTCTTACTAACGGGGGAGAACCAAAATGCTATCAGGAAGCTATGGAAAGTGATAGATGAGATAAAGTCTTTGTTCGACAACCATACCTTTGACTTGGTGAAGCTGCCTAAGGGTAAAAGGGCTTTGAAGAATATGTGGGTCTATAGATTGAAGCAGGAAGAAAATTCTTCTCACCCACGATACAAAGCTAGATTAGTTATCAAGGGTCTTAGTCAGAGGAAAGGTATAGACTTCTCAGAGATATTTTCTCCCGTTGTAAAAATGTCATCAATCAGGGTTTTGCATGGTTTAGCTACTAGTCATTATTGGGTATCTCACGCATATCATATATGGTGCAATAGAAAAATAAGAACGAGATACCAACCTAGGATCAACATATGTGTGGAAAACAAGACATAAAGAGAACAAAGATAACAGCTTTACCTTTCTTTGTGCGTCTAAAAAATAAAATTTTTCCTTCTTCAAATCGAGCCATGATCCAGCAATCCTCTTGATCAAACACCACGAGGGTTGAATGTCCAACCACTATAATCACAGTATGTGATTATCTCTAATAGAAATCCACACGAAGGATCACACTCAAGCAGTAAGATTTTATGTGCTAGCAGAAAATAAAGTGGTGGCTAGGGTTCTTCTTGTTTTTCAGAAAAACGAGAGAGAGAAGAGAATATCGTGTGTGCCCTAAGGTTTGGAGTTTTTTATTCGTGTCAATTCCTCTAAAAAATAGGTATCATGTGTATCCTATAGAACACGAAAAACCCTACTTAAAACACTCCAACTGAGAATTCTATAACAATTAGAATTCCCTAATTGTAATTGGAAACATCAAGCTCTCACAATTACAATTTGGACCATAAATTATAAATAATTATAACTTGGCCACAACAACTTTTTTTTCTTGCAAGTACTCCACTATGTTATCAAATAACATCTTGAATATATAATCCTCTATTGTGTGTGACATATTAGGTTTCCCAGTATATTGGTAGCAAACATGAATTAATTCAAACATCTTTGAGATTAATAATCCATAATTAATTAGAATTAATCATATCAATTCTAATCAAGATTGGTTTATTAATTCAACAATTAATAAACCCATATTCCCAGATCATGAGTGGTATCTAGCAACACATCATAACCACCCAAGAGTACAGGAAGTCAAGTGGCTTGACATGAACCTTTCAATAACAAACTTCAGTGCAATTAACTCCTTTCACCATACAATATCTCATTAGGTTTGGAGTACAGAATTAGTGCCAACACCCTCTAGAATATATTAATTCTAGCCTGAATATAATAGTACTTGTACCAAGAACCCACAACTCTAGATGTGTATCAATTGGAACTTTTTCCAATACACAATCGCCTTGGCCAAAGACTTCTCAAGTAGTAATTCCTACAAGTAAACGTGAGATATTCGCCCCTACTATTAAGAGTGGTGAACATTTATTGAACCTCTCAATTACTTTCGTTTACCTCACAATGTACCCAATATCCATCCCATAAGCGGCCCTCGATCTGGCTCTAGAGATTGGAATCAAAGCACAATGTGTTGGGTATCTCAGGATCTGCATATACGGCGTAGCGGAAAAATAAAACGAGATACCATCCCAGGATCTTCATATGTGTGGAAAACAAGACCTAAAGATAACAAAGGTAACAGCTTTTACCTTTCTTTGATCGTCCAAAAAACAAAAATTTCTTCTTCAAATTGAGGCGTGATCCATCAATCCTCTTAATCAAACTCCACGAGAGTTGGACGTCTAAGAACTATAATCACAGTGTGTGATTATCTCTAATAGTAATCCACACAGAGGAATACTCAAGCACCAAAATTTCCTATGCTAGCAAAAACTAGATGGCGGCTAGGGCTTCTCAAGAACAATCGAGAAAGAGAAAGAAGAAAGAATGTCAAGTGTTGCTAGGGTTAGAGTCGTGTCTTACACCTTAGCTAGGGTTTCGTGTGTTATCCCTATATCACACGAAAAATCCTGCTCCAAATATACTCCAATCTCAGAATTCTAAAACAGTTAAAATTCCCTAATTGTAATTGGAAACATCAAGTTCTCACAGTTACAATTTGGACCATTAATTATAACTAATTATAATTTGGCCACAACAAATTTTCTTTCTCGCAATTAACCCCACTATGTTATCAAATAACATCTTGAGTATATAATCCTCTATTGTGTGTGACCTATTAGGTTTCCCAATCAATTGGTAGAGAATATGAATTAATCCAAACATCTTTGACATTAATAATCTATAATTAATTAGCATTAATCATATTAATTCTAATCAAGATTGGTTTATTAATTCATCAATTAATAAACCCATATCCCAGATCATGAGTGGTATCTAGCAACACATCATGACCACCCAAGAGTACAGGAAGTCAAGTGGCTTGACATGAACCCTTCAATAACAAACCACAGTGTAATTAACTCCTTTTACCATACAATATCTCATTCAGTTTGGAGTACAGAATTAGTGCCAACTCCCTCCAGAATATATATTAATTCGGGCCAGAATATTATAGTACTTGTACTTGAAAGCCACTACTCTAGATATGTATCAATTGGAACTATTTCCAATACACAGACGCCTTGGCCAAGGACTTCTTAAGTAGTAATTCCTACAAGTGGCCATGAGATATTCGCCCCTACTGTTAGGAGTGGTGAATCCTTTATTGACCCTCTCAACTACTTTCGTTTACCTCACAATGTACCCAATATCCATCCTATAGGTGGCTCTCAATCAATCTCCAGAGATTAGAATCAAAGTACAATGCTTAGCAAACAAAGTACCTTGGAGATCTCAAGTCTAAGAATACTTGCACATTTGCTATATTGAGATTATATCACTGGCACTAAATATTTATCCATGTGATTATCTCAAAGCTAGGTCATCGAATGAACTTGTTCCATTAACAAGCATCCATGTGTAAACTTTGAGTATCTCAATACTCATAGATATGAGAACTACCGCCTGATCAAATTAAGAAGTCTAACACATGCTAGTCTTAACGCATTAATGATGTCCTGTCTCATTAATACTGTGACTAGGGATTATTTAAGTACTAACACTATATAGTGTAGTAGGAATCTCATATCATGATCCCTATCATGATTTCCTTAACACAGTGTTGTACTAGGGACTTTATTGAACAGTTATATTACTTAAAAGTAAACAAAAGAAACTGTAAGATAAATAATGCCTTTTATTAAAATAAAATGTGTTATATACAATGTACGAGTGATTACCTCTAGGGCACAACACTAACACAATGCTCAGCAAACAATGTACCTTGGAGATCTCAAGTCTAAGGATACTTGCACTTTTGCTATATTGAAATTATATCACTGGCACTAAATAGTTATCCATGTGATTATATCATAGCTAGATTATCCAATGTATTTGTTCCATTACCAAGCATCCATGTGTTAACTTTAAGTATCTTAATACTCACGGATATGAGAACCACCACCTGATCAAATCAGGAAGTCTAACACATGCTAGTCTTAATGCATTAATGATGTCCTGTCTCATTAATAGTACGACTAGGGACCATTTAAGTACTAACACTATACAGTATAGTAGGAATCTCATATCATGATCTCTATCTTGATTTTCTTAATACAGTGTTGTACTATAGACTCTATCTAAAGTTATTTTACACAAAAGTAAACAAAAGAAACAGTAAGATAAATAATGCATTTTATTAAAATAAAATATGTCGTATACAACGTACAAGTGATTACCTCTAGGGCATAACACTAACAAACTCCCACTTATACTTGAGCTAATCATTCATGTATCTAATACCGAATCACTCAACATACCTATCATGTTTCTTTTGGGATAGTGCTTTTGTAAGTGGGTCAGCTATGTTCTTATCCATGGGAACTCTCTTTATCTTTACATCATTTCTATCTATGATCTCCCAGATCAAATGATAGCAACGCAGTACGTGTTTGGATCATTGGTGAGATCGTGGCTCCTTTGCTTGTGCAATGGCTCCGTTGTTGTCACAATACAAAGATATCGGACCAACAACGCTGGGAACCACGCCCAGTTCCATCACAAACTTCTTGATCCAAACAACCTCCTTAGCTACTTCAAAAGCAGCTATGTACTTAGCTTCTATCATAGAGTCGGTAATAGTCTCTTGTTTGGAACTATTAGCTGGATTGTGATTTGAAATCATCTTTGTCATATTGAAAACTAGTATCAGTATACCTATTTATTTTCAAATCATCTTCTCCATATATTAAGAACACATCCTTAGTCCTTTGTAAGTACATAAGGATGTTCTTTATAGCCGCACAATGACCCTCACTAGGGTTAAATTGGTATCTACTCGTCAAATTGAGAGCACAAGATACATCAGGCCCTGTACATATTATAGCGTACATGATTGATCTAACTGTCCAAGCATATGGAATCTTATTCATGTGATCCCTTTCAACTTGTGTCTTGGGAGACATTAACTTTGAAAGGCTTACACCATGTGACATGGTTAAGAATCCCCTTTTGGATTGAGCCATGCTAAACCTCTTTATTACTTTGTCTATGTATGTAAGCTGCAAAAAACCTAGCAACCTTTTAGATCTATCTCTATAGATCCTTATTCCAAGAATATAGGTTGCTTCACCAAAATCTTTCATGGAGAATTGTTTAGACAACTAAACTTTAAACGTTCACAAGACAGGTATATCGTTTTCTATTAGCCATATGTCATCTATATAAAGCAATAAGAAAATGATTGCACTTCCACTGACCTTCTTGTATACACAAGGTTCATCCATATTTTGAATGAAGCCAAACTCTTTGATTGTTTTATCAAAATGGATGTTCCAACTTGTGTAACTTAAAAATACGATTTTCGTTTACATAGCCCAAACGACAATGCCATAAGTAAGAGGTGTAACACCCCACCACCTAGGCCCAAAAAGGCCGGGGATGTCGCCCCGTCCAAAGGACAAGGGGTCTTTATAACTAGGACACACAATAAAAATAAAATAATACCTTAAAAATTTAAAGCTTATTACAACCAAAAAATTCATGAATAAATCCAAAATAAAAATTATTCACTCTCAACTCCCAAAGAATTACATAAAATAAATAACAAAATATCTTCCAAGGTAGGCAACACTAGCTACTCATCCCCACAGCAGGATCAACCTGAAATCATGGTAAAACGGGTGATGAGATAAAAATCTCAATAAGTCCGTGCGTGCTTTGAGTGTTCAGAGAAAACAGTCCATGAATGTAAGGTGTAAGAATTTCACAAGAAAAATACTGGCAAATTATAAACAATAGTCAAAATCAAGAATGGCGTTTTAGCTTTTCCAACCATACATGTACAAATAAATCAACCACTTAAAAAGGGTGGTCATAGGTTACCACACGTTGGGCCCCATAACCATACAACAGTCAGAATGCTATACTTTGTGTAGACTGACAAAAGTAGGTGATCGGCCTACTGGGTGAGATACTCCTCCATCTCTACAACCAAACAAAACCGGTTGTCTATTCCGGCAACACACAGTCCACTTGACTGAAAACTGCTAGCTCGGACCGGCACGAACCACTGAACTGACATCTTATCCGGGAAGGACTTACCCCTCAGAGGTGGCCACCTACTGAGAGACTTACCCTAACCCCTCAAAGACTAGTCCTAGAAGTCCACCCTTATTGAGTACTCAACGTAATTTATCCCACTTAGGGGAAAATGAATAAATCATAGCTCCACTTGAAAATGGCAATTGAGGATTTCCAAAGTTTGGGACAAAGCTGGTTTTAGAAAGAGTTTAGAGTTTGAGTAAAACTACTTATTGATTTTCAAATAATTTGTTTGACTAAAATGAGATAGGAGACAATCCTCAATTGCCTTTACAGAAGTGAATGTCCACGCACTCCACATTTGGCTTGCCATAATAACCATTTTACATCAAACAAGTTTTATGCAGGAGCTTACCTGATCCTTGCTCAAAATAAAAGTCTCCAACAGCTGACCTAACCCCGCCTAGGTTAAACATGAGACATAATTAAACTCGAGCCATAATTAAACTCAAATAATCCTAGCTTAACTTACTACAACCATGACCCTAGTGTTCCAAACTTTAAGACCAGATAATAAATAAAATGGTTTATAAAATAAATCTAGCTTGATATTAAAATAACTAGAGTTTGGGAAATAGATACTAATAAGCTGAAGGTTTAAATCTTGCTATAAATAAATTAGGGTTTATTTGATGAAGGGTCCTAGGACCTAGATAGAATTATTTAAAATACTAATTCATTAATAATTAGTTGTTGGAAAATAATTGGTAACTAAAATTAGTTGTAAGTAAATTTTGATGGGTTTTGATTGAAAGACAATAACTAAGTTTTAATAGTATTTATGAATATAAGACTTACAAAATTAATATTTTACCTATTATAAATACTTATACAAAAAAGCTTTATACGATATTATTATTTTCTATATTTTTTATTTTATATAAAATCTATATTTTTTATTTCTTTAATAAAAGCCATTATTTATTTGACTAAAATATCATTATTTTATACAATAGTCCAAATTTGCATTTCCCTTAGGTTTTCGAAATCACTAGAAGAAATTATAGTTTTAATCATTTTATTAATGAAATAAAATTAGCTCAGGGACAACAAGTTCATGATCATATTTCCTATTGCTATCCATAATCATGAACATACACTCTACATCAATCAACAAAACACCCAAATTATGAATAAAACATAGATCCAAATCTACCAAGACATGATCCAAACTTTACTAACATAAACATATTCATGGCTTTAACAATCATACATAATCACAAAACCCTATTCACCGAATGTGACATAATCTCTAACATGCTTGATCATTCATACTACTCATGACATGAATACATGCAACAAACCCTAAAAACGCCATACAATCAACCAAGACAAATCATCTCATGCATCAATCCCATCTCCATCATACAAACACATTTATGCATGCTTCAATCACAACTCCAACACAACAACACATGCTCAAACCCTAATCATAATACATCCCCTTCCAATATCATCCTAGAGACATGAATCTATAATTTAAAGAGAAGGTTGAAGAGGCTTACTTGAAAGATGACGACCTTGAAGAAGTTTCGAAAGAATCCTCTCATGTGGACAGCTTGGTTTGTCCAAGGAGGAAGAAGGAAATATGGCCATGGTTGAAGTAACCATTCATCCGAGAGAAAGAGAGGGAGAGAGAGAGAGAGAAAGAGAGTTCATTAGTATATATATATATATATATATATATATATATATATATATTCATTAAGAGTTGGAGATAAATGAAGATGAAGATGATTGATCATGCTTACCTTGAAGGTGTTCTTTAGCCTTCAAGAAAATTCTGATTTTTTATCCAAAAGTGAGACTTGGATTTTGGTATTTGATGTTAAAAATTGCAGAAGTAGTTTCAAGGGGTTGAGTAGGTGTGATCTGGAGTTTTTGGAGAAGATTGGAGAGGTTTGGAGTGGTCTTAGGCGTGAGAATGCTAGTAGGTGTTCTTGGTGTTCTTGGTTTGGAGAGAATTTAATTGAAGCTAGCTAAAATTCTATGGGAATAGGGTGGCCGAATTGTTTGAATGGTTTTTGGCATTTGGATTTTCAGATTTGAGAGGAAAAACAAAGCTGGTTGTTTGAAATTCAAAGAGAATAATTTAGGGAATCAATTTTGGAAACAAATATGGTAGGAAGATCTTGGTTGATGGAGAGCTTTTGGAAAGCTACAATGGCCAACTGGCTTGCTGTAATTCTACTGAGATGGGTGTTGTTTGATGGAGCTTTAGGGTGGCCGAAATATGGTGGACAATGGTAAAGGGATTTTCTGGTTGTTGGAGGATTGATTTTTGGTAGTTTACTAAATATGTTTGCTGGAATTTTGGTCTTCAATCAATTGCTTGATTGGAGTGATTGATGGAGATATTTTAGGAGCAGCCATAGGACTAGTTTCGAGAAGAATGCTGGGGAAGATGATAAAGATCTGTTTATGTCTGTTCAAGGGGAGTTTATACAGAAAAATGGTGGAAGTTTCAGACACAGCTGAAGAAAAAGCAAAGCTGGAAAATCCTGAACAGATTTTTGCAAGGTTTGCTGGAAATTTCTGGGCAGATTTTGCTGCCATTTTTCAGTCAATTCGCTGAAGGTTTGAAGGGGTATTCAGAGGTCCTTCGAGGTTGGTTTCTAGCCTTCTTTATGGAGGAAAAATGAGGTTGAGTTGCTGGGTGAAAACCTGGAAGAAATAGCTTGGTTTTAGCTCACCAATGCTGTGAAAATTGTCCAGAAAATTTTCTGGTTTGCACAGTTTTTTGAGAAGCTCGGTTTTGGCTGGAATGTTCAGTCCTCAAGCTAAGTGAAATGGCCATTTTTCTGGCAGCATTTGGGAGGAAAAGATGGCTGAAATTTTTGACACTTGGACTGAACAAGAAGCTGGAAAAATTCCAGATTACTACATGAAGAAAATGAACATACTTAGGTTGGAGTTTGAAAGTTCAACCATGGAGATTAATTCTCTTGGGAACCTTCCACAACTCCTCCCCATTTTCAGCCAACAAGATGTCTCACACTTGGACATTTTTGAACCTTCAAAGCCTTAGCACTTTGCTAGAATTTTTTGGAAATAGAATTGGCTTAGATGAATTGAACAACTTAATGAATTGAGAAGTAAGGAAAGCTAAGGATCAAGAAGGGTATGAACCCCCCTTAGAAATTTTTGTAGGGCACAAGAGTAAGATTATGACATCCCTATCATGTCTCCCCTAGGACAACACTCCTACTCTTCCCTAAAGCATGCAAGGGCCGAAATATAGCCTTTCTACACAAAAATAAAATTTAATCATGCTAAAACTCTAATGATGGAATTTGAACCCAAGACCTTAAGAATTAAATCCAAAGCTCTAACCACAAAATCACAACAACTCTTGTTCTTATTTTCTATCTCAAATATTTTTCCTATTTGATCCTCAAGCTATCTCTCTATTTTCACCTCAAGCAAAAATTACAAATTTGCCCTTCTTACTCAATAAACACAATTAAGCCATCTAGACTACAAATCACACATCTAAGTACATAAAATCATACAAAAATATATTTATGCATACAAGCAAATATGATATGCATCCCGACCCCCTTACTCTAAGGTTGGTTTTAGCTGGGGTATCACAAGAGGTGTTAGAGTTATCTATTTTAGGTTTTTCTTATTGTTTATATTGAGAATCGGATTATTCAAGTCTAGAACATATAAACCATTAACCAGAGTTGCTGAACCATAATGAATATCATTCAATGAAAAAGAACAACATTTATTCTTAAATCTAAACACGCAATTGGGATAATGTTTTTCATTAAAACTGGTACATAATAACAGTTTTGTAATTCTAGAACTAATCCTAAAGGCAGGTTCAGCTCGTATGTTCCCACAGCAAGTGCAGCAACCTTTATCCCATTTACAGTACGTAGGTCAACGTCGCCTTTCTCCAGCCTTATACTACTCATTTAGTTCTTGCAAGTTATTACACAAATGAGATCCACATCCGGTATCTAATACCCATATCTCATTTCTAAAGGCAATATGTATCTCAATCATAAACATACCCGGAGTAGAAGTAGAAGTGCTTGCAAGCTTCTCCTTCTGCTTCTTGTCCTTAACGGTCTCCAAGTAGGTCTTGCAGTTGCACCTCCAATGGCCCATCTTACCACAATGATGGCATAGGCTCTTGGTGAAAGCTCAAAAGGGGAAAAACACAGGGCACGCAGCAGAAGCGAATACAAAAAAAACTGGAAAAACTGAAGAACAAGGAAACATCCGAACAGAACCGGTGCCAGCTCCGGCAGCCCTAGCCGGCGCCAGTTAAGCTCTATACAGACTCCAAGGCTAAAAATTTCTTACCTCTTTTTCTCGTTTTAAGAATTGGCTGGACCGGAATATGTACAACCAGGGTAGGTGTGCTGGTGGAAGTCTCTGGTGCGATTCCTACAAGCCTCATACTCCGTCTTTGCATGTAGGTGAATACCAAACTCTCAATCTTCCAGTATATGGCCTGCCTAATTCTGTTTGGTTAATGATACATATTTATTTGGGTATAAAAATCATATAAAATAAGCACGTTCCCAATCGTGTTTAAATTAAAACATTAACCCCAAATTACACATATGAGCAAGCGTACTCATCATTAACATAGCATAGGGTTCAAACGAGTGTCGATCCTCCAGAAACAAGTATGCATTAATCACTTTTCTTTCATTATTTAACCGACTCAATAAAGTAAAAAAGAATATAATATAATATAATATAATATAATATAATATAATATAATATAATATAATATAATATAAACATGTCAGGAATAGAGAATTATGTAACTCAAACTATTATTTTAACAAACATGATCTTAAAGGATTTATTCATTATCGTAATTAACTATTCTGTTAGCATCATGAAGGATTAAGATAGATTCACTTCTTCTTCAATCTATAAAATCACTACCTTCAAGATAAATTAGAATCACTTGGTCTCATCTCAACTAATTCACCTAAAAGATGCATTAAACACAATCCTTGATTAAATTCCCTTGGTCTCAGCAAATTTAAAACAAAAAATTAACCAATGAATCCTTGGCCTCGGCAGACATCAATTAACCTTTAATTACCTAGTCCTCATCAATCAACCCCTTTGGTCTCGGCGAGTTAATAGACAACAAATATGAAATCAATAAATTGAAACCACCATCAACGCCTTTGGTCTTAGCGAGTTAATAGAAAGAACCAATCAATTAATCTTGTAATAAGCACAAGTAATTAAATACCAAGAAGAACAACCAATTAATCAAAAGATTAAATAACTCTAAAACTCATGAATACCTTAAACAATGTCAAATTACAATAAAACAATTAACACATCATTGTTCAAGAAAAAGAAAACAAAGGAAAGAAATAGATACTCATAGACAAGCCTTCTTCTTCTTCCTTTGAAGACCTTCTTGCACAATCCTCCTTGAATTATTTTTCTCGAGAAAATATTGGTGATGCACTCTAAAATAAATCTAAGTCTCTACATTGTGCACCCCCTCTTTTCCTAGGGTAAATTATCCTTTATTTATAGGCTTACAAAGTTCCTAAAAGAATCCTAAATAAAGAAGAAGTAATTACCTAAAAATCTCCAAAACTAAAAAGGAGTAATAAAAATTCTAAATAAAACTCTAAATAAAAACTAAATAAAACTAAGGAAAAGAATCCACTGTCTTTGTGAATTGAGAATTTGACTTGGACTTGGACTTTTGATTTCGGCTTTTGTCTTCTTGTCATTTTGTGCTGGACCCTTTTAATTGATGTTGAATTGAAGTTGTCTAAAACCGGCTTCTAATTCGAGCCGCACTTTCCTTACCTCTAAGCCACCGAATTTCCTTGTCTTCCTTTTGTTGCAATCAGCTCGCTTAGCCAATCACCAAATCTGCACCAAGCCACCAAGAATCCTTTATTTCTTTTGCCTTCTTGCTCAGCCACGAGCCAATGAAAATCCTCATGCTGCTTTCTTTTTCATGCGGCTGCCGCAATTATTGACTTTCACTTCTGCCTTAGCCCCACTGTAACACCCCACATTTTTACCTTGTCGTAGTGGGCCGGGCTTAGGCGGGATGTCGCCCCATCTGAAGTCTAAGACTAGGGGTCTTTATAACGATGTAAACTTATAGTAAGTAGGTAAATTCGAAACTTAAGTAAATAAAGGAACCATGCTCTTTATTTATGTAACATATGAGTCATGATAGGTACATTGTCATAGTTCCCAAAATACATAAGCTAAATCATCCCATAGCCTATATATAATGTTCCCTTCAAAAGATTAGCTATCCAATGCTAAAGAAGAAGTCTGGGTAGTACCGTTGTTAGTCTTCAGCTCCAATCCCTAAAAAAAACAAACATATGTGTGAGTGGTATACTCAGTGAGTCCCGTGTGTGCCAATGTTTTGCTTAGAAGAGAAAGTTGGCTTTCATTTTCTTTACTGAAATAAAATTTGCAACAGGAGAAAAGCAGTAATTGATAGATTTAAATTCATGTACTTTCGTAAAATAATGGCTTCCAAACACATGGCCCCTAATTTAATAAATGCGGGTTCTTCCCCAATTAGAAGTGCAACCCGCGTGCAAAGTTCAAAAAACTTCGCCTTCGACAACACGGTCTCTTATGCCAGGGACTGCATCTTACAGCACGTCACCCGTGTTATGCCGGAAGGGTGAGCAGCGTACCAATGTACCTCACCGTGCACTTAGAGATCTTTTACTTGCCACTATAAGCCAGGGGTCCCAATCCTGATGTCAATCACCATCGAGGTGGCAAGGGTTGAACACACCGAGTGTCCCTGCTCGGTCTCATGTGAACAACCCACCAATCATAATCAACAGGCAATTGCCGGGCTCATAACGGCTAGCCAGGGACGACTCATCTCAATGTCCTGTCACCCTATTTGGAGTAAAACAATCCCCAGAACAGATCAGGTTACTTGGAGTCGTCTATCTCTAACATGAGCTAGTACAAAGATCAAAGTCCTTGCTGAGTACTCAACGCAACAACACCAACCCCATCTGACTGATCAGGCCAGAGGGTCATCTGATCCCACAGGATTTTCAAATCAAAACATTTCCTATTTTCTAGGGCCGTACTTGATCACAAAAGACTTTTTGAGGGTATTCGGGTCATTTTACCTGTACCCGATTTGAAAAATATTCACAAAAGTTCCGATAAGAATATTTCGGTCATTTACCGAATACCCGAGTTCCAAGAGTTTTCATAAAATGTTCCAATAAGGATACTTGGATTATTCTCCAAATACCCAATTCCAAAATTTACCATTTTTCAAAAATCCCAAATATTTAATCCGAAAAGGACTAAATTCACAAAATTCGTGTTTTAAACATCCAGGAAGGTTTCCAAGCTGAATATGAAATTTATTCGAGTCAGAAATTGCATAAAAGCAATTGTTGCTCATTTAAACCTTAAACATATTCGAGGATTTTCAAAATGGCATAAAACATAGCATTTTATAAAAAAAATCAACCACACTAGCCTTTAAAAAGGTTTAGAAATCAATGGGACTCACCTTGTATATTATGTCGAAGTTGCACTTGTATAAACCTAAAAGGTGTTCTCTCGACTTGATTCACCTATACCATTGGTATATCCCTTTGTCATTACTCAATGGTTTCAAATACTTAATGGTTTGAATAAGGTTTCTAAATTTTCTTAAAGAAATAAATGAATTAATACTTTGGATGGTTTTCTGGTTTTACTGCTTTACCACCCTCCACCATTCTTCACACAACTTATTCAATATAGGTCCAAATAAGGTGAGGCTACTTCCATAATATTCCTAAGATGTCCCTTTATCAATTCCAGGTTATGAGTCATGCAAACTCTATCCCATTTTGTACAGTTTTTCAGTTAATTCCACTGTTCCGAGTTTGGAGTTCAGTTTCGTCACTTTCCAGTACTTTATACATATCTCCTCCAATTTAGGTCCAAATGAGGTGAAACCACTTCCTAAATACTCCTAAGACATTTCTCTATCAATTTCAGGTCATGGGGTATTCAAAACACTCTCCATTTCGTTCAGTTTTCCAGCTAAACATGCTGCTCCGAGTTGGTGGTTCAGAATTACAGTTTAGGAACCCAACTTGTTTTAACTTATTCCCCTAGTTTCTTCAACATACCCTACCTCATTTAAACCCTTCAATACTTCATTTAACATCCCAATATCAGTATTATAATAGGTTTTCATATCCAGCACTTCTCTTTTATCCAAATGAATTAATTATTCTAAGCTTACCAAACCAGTAAATTTTGGTAGCTTTCATTATTCTTGCTTTTTCTGATCTCTTAGTCATCCAAACCCACACCACCTGATCCAAATCCTTTCTAACTAGTCTAGGACATGCTTAGGATTATTTATGCTCAATTTCCAGTCATCTTTACTCAGATTTTCTTTGATATTTCCAAACAACACAAACTGGTTATTTTGTTACTAGCTCTTCTAGCTTCCTTATTATTTCTATCTTCTTCCTTTCCAGATTTCCAGCAAACCATCATTCCAAGATACATTAAATGAACTGAAAGTCATGCCTAATTCATCACTCATCCAACCGGTTAGTCAACTTCCATCACAAAATCAAAATATTTTCATTACTTAACATTCACATGCAAATAGCTTCCAACTTCTAGTATCATTTTTTTAGCTTTTGAGAAGTGATCCCTTACCTTTCCAAGATGAAGGCAAAGCTGTAACTCTCCTCCTTTCCTTCCTTTTCCTTTCCTCCTCCTTGCTGCCAGTTCTTCTCTCCTTTTTCTTGCTGCCGAAAATCTCTTTCTCTCTTAGTCTTTCTTTTTGTTTTCCTTTCCTCTCTTCACTTTTCTGTTTTTCTTCTCTTCTCACAGCTTTCTCTCTTGGCCGAAATCTTCCCCTCTTGCTCCTATTTATATAGCTTGCTCCACTTGGTCTTATTTTGGTCTTAGTAAAAGATCTAAGGTGAGTTGGCAATTTTAGAAGTCTTGACACTCCTCTAGGATTTTCAAGAGAGTTGTGGATTGCCCTAGAAAGTTATAGGATCCTCTAGAAGTTTGAAGAAATTCTTAAAACTTCCTAGGACTAATTTATGCTTAATCAAGTTTAACTTACCCTAATCTCACTTAACTTAATTAAGCTTAATTAGAGGAAGTCTAATAATAGTCAAATTTGGTCAAAAATGTCATGCTTGTGGGCCATCTTTATTTACTTCTTGTGGGCCCCCTAAAATATCTTTCCATATAATATAATATAAATTAAGATATTTATAGGATTAGGTGTAATATACATATATATACATATATAAATAATAATGGTAAAAATAATATAATAATTCAATATATTTATTGAATTTTAATAATACTATAATTTAATATTGCCAAGAGATTTTGTTATTAAACAATAAATATAAAATAATAATAATGGTTATAGAATAATAGCAATAATGAAATAAAATAAAATATATCATTAATTCTTTTTATATTTATTCTTCTTTTTAAACAAGTTCATCCTACGCTAGTCCTTCATATAAGGTGGGTTATTACACCCACCGAAACTGTTTCTTTCTTTTCTTACTTTTGTTCAGCTTTTCATTGGCTGACCGAGTGTGTATGCTTCCTTTTTCCTTCTGCTTTTGTTCGTTGGCCTAGCTGAAATCCAATTCTTTCCTTTGTTTAGCCATGAACCACCTTCTTTAATTTCCAATTTCAATTGCACTCCCCTATTCCACTCAATTTCTCTACTATGCCTTTGTTCCACCAGTAGGTAACTGGCGCTAGCTCCACTTTCTGGGCTGGTGCTAGTCCTGTTCTGAAAAATCACACAATTAGCTCTAATTTTTCCTTAATTTTGCATAAATTACAGAAAAGTATTTTTATAAGGGAAACATCAAATAAGAAGGAATATGACTAGTTATTGTATAAAAAGTGTCTTAATTTAGCCTCAAAAAACTAGGAAAAATATGACTAATTTAGGCCCTATTACATTCCCCCACACTTGAATCTTTACTTGTCCTCAAGTAAACACTTAGACCAAGCACTTAAAATAATTTATTTCTTTTCATATTCATCCATAACAAAGCCATAATTTCTTTCTCGACCTTAGATAAACAATTGTCATTCATTCACCCTTTAAAAACCTTTGTAAACTCATACATTAAATCAAATAATCCCAGGGCCATCAAAGTTAAGATAAACAAGTTTATATCTAGTACATGAAAATTATTCCACTTCTCAATAAAAAACATAGATAACACAAATCATACAAATCAAGTCATTTAACCAATTCAAGCATTATAAACTCAAATTTACCAGCTCGAGTTAGTGAAATAAGGAACGCACTCCACTCTTCTTTTTTTCTATGACTTTGGAAATTGATAGCCTCAAATGCATGGATTTCTCTTCACACACCATATTGGCCCCCTTTACAATCATCACTCATCATTTTTTTCTCTCATAATTTTTCGACATTTTTTTTTCTTTCTCTTGACTTTTTACCTTCAGGATAGCCTCAAAAGAGTACACCCAATACACTTGTTACTTCTCCCTTTATTAAAATCCTACGATACTGAATGACAAATCCATATCAAAAGTTAAAAAAAAAAACCATATCTTCATTATAAATAAATAAACTCAATTTAGCTCCAAATTTTTTTAAAAAAATTTCAACAATTCAAACACATATCATTGAAAATCCTTGAAACATATATAATTGAAAATCCATTGAAAATCATAAAGATGCACTTAAGAAAATGTTAAATCTCTCCCCCATACTTAAATTGGACAATGTCCTCAATGGCCTAAAATAGCAATCTAAAGCATAACCAAGGGACTGAAAATGTAAAGAGGGAAAAGAAAATAATACTCCCCAAGGCATATTAGCTCTATAAAAAGTCCAAATTTCAAATTCCAAAGTAACTCAATAATAAGAAAACATCAAGGTTGATAAAAACTTGAACCAAGAATATCACCAAACCACTCCCCCACACTTAAACTAGACATTGTCCTCAATTGCAAAAAATAAACATAATAAAGCATCTCCAATGGGACCAAAATTGAAAAGGGGTAGAAAGTTTAAGTAAAACTCACCAAGTGTAGATTAGCTCCAAGATATGAGAAGTTCATTCTTCAAGAAGTTGGAAGAATTATTTCCAGCGAACATCAAACTACAAATAGCTAGATGAACACACAAGTAAAAACATAAAGAGTAATTGAAAAATAAAAATCAAGAGAAAAGAAAAAATGAAGTTAAAGCCTTTAAGTCCCCCTCGAAGTAGAGTCTTCCTTGTCTCCAAATTGTCCAATAGTCATTAAATAGATCACTATGACCTCCAAAGGGTTCACGAGATCCTTTTTGCAATTGGTTCTCGTTTTAGTGAGGGATTTTTCTAGATTTTTTATACTCAAGAAAAATAAGAATAATATCCAACATAGATAGCAAAAGCACAATGACAATCAACTTTCAATCATTATAGCAAAATACCACAAGGAGGCCAAGATTTCCAGATTTGCAAAAATTTCAAAAAAATGCATAGCTAATTTGATAGAAGCATAATTCATTCTATGCATTTTTTGCCCACCAAATAAACTCAACAAAGATTTTTCCATGTCTAGTAAATTTTCCTCAAAAACACATATGCATAATGCCAAGGAATTCAAGAGGATAAAATCGAGAAAGTTTTGCACCACTATGTTTCCCAACGTATAAGTTTTAAAAATTTTTAATCCATGGAGGATAATTAGAAGAAGAAGAAAAGTAATGTGAAGAAGAAGAAAAGGAAAATGAAGATGAAGGGGAGAAATAAAAGTATCATTCTAGGGGAATAGGGAAAAAATAAAAGGAAAAAGAAAAATAGAAGAACAAGACAAATAAGAAAAACAAACAAGAAAATCAAAGAAAAAGAAAAAAAGAAGAAAAAGACAAAATAAGAAAAATTTGGGAAGAAAAGAAAAAGGGTAAGGGAACAAATGAAAAAGGACAAAAAGAAAAAGATTTTTTTTTTTTAAATCGGAAAGGGAACAGTCTAGGACCGGCGCCAGGGCCCGGAACCGGCGCCGATTGTGTTGTGTCTAGGTGTTGATTTTTATTTATTATTATTATTTTATTATTATTATTATTATTATTTTTTTTTTTTGCTAAAAACGTTCCTAATTGAATGCATGACCACAATACATCTGAAAAAAGAATTCCTAAATTAATTTAGAGAAAATATATAAGGATTAATTTTTGTTTAAGTTAAAATAACCATTTAATTTGTAGAAAAATGTTTTCCTTGTCAAAAATATTCCCAAAGACTTTGGTCTTTAAGAGACTGTGCACATAGGTACTTAGAAAAAATAGCATACCAGAAAACAGTAGACGTTTTCATGCTTTTCTATTTTTTTAAACCTAAGTGTCCAGATAATAGAATTAAACACATTAATTAATTAATGGTCATGTTTAATCCTAAAATTCCTTACTAATATTTTTCATGCAAAAATATTCCTTGAATATTAACTATTGCAAAATATTAACTTCACCTGGTATGGACCCCAAAACCAAAAGAAATTGCAAGAAAAATTAAAAAATTTCTCCTTCGTCCACTGCACCCACCGCACTGGATTAGGCACTCCATCTGCACTGTGGTCCACTACACCCACCGCACAGAACGAAGACTTATGGGCAACCACCGCATGGACCAGATTCCAAACCCGAGCTAGTACCGGTTCGGCCACCCCAGCCAATGCCAGTTGAGCTTTGACCGGTTTCTTCCCGTAGTTTTTTTTTCTACAATTTTCTTCTGCAAATTTTCTCTGTTTTTCTGCACAACTTCTGGTACCATTAGCTCTTCGATTTTAATCTCAATACAATAAAATCAACCAAAACCAATAATCACATATACCATTTAATATCGATCTTACACGATTTTCTAAGAAAAATAGTAAATTACAAATCTCCTATACCTCCATTAAAGAGGTTTAACAAGAGAATCTATCCAAACTAAAATAGCAAAGGATCACGGTTTAACCACACATATGTATCCAATTTTATTCAACTAGATGCATGCTCCCTATATTTTCACAAAACCTTCATGCTCTAATACCAATTGAAGGCTTAAGAAGGGAAAACACAAAGCACGCAGCAGAAGCGAATACAAAAAAAACTGGAAAAACTGAAGAACAGGGAAACATCCGAACAGAGCCGGCGATGGCTCCGGCAGCCCTAGCCAGTGCCAGTTAAGCTTTGTACAGACTCTGAGGTTAAAAATTTCTTACCTCTTTTCCTCATTCTAAGAATTAGCTGGACCAGAATGTGTGCTAACGGGGTAGATGTGCTAGTAGAAGCCTTTGGTGCGATTCCTGCAAGCCTCCTACTCCGTCTTTGCATGTAGGTGAACGTCAAACTCTCGATCTTCTAGTATATGGCCTGCCTAATTCCATTTGGTGAACAACTAACAGAACTAAGGAATATTTTCTGGAGAGAGAGAGAGAGATGTGATTCTATTTTTTCACAGAGAAGAGTCTGTCAAAACAACGATGACATCCAATCCTCCTGTTTAACCTAAAAATAAAACCCTATGTTAAACTGGACTGGGTCATTGGATTCTTAGTTTAACCTTTTGGACTAAATTAATTATTCTAATTAGAACCAACTTAATGGCCCAATAAATAATTAATTTTCCCAGCCTAAATAAACTAGTCTACTTAACAAGCCTATTTTAGTTTAGTCCGAGGTTAATCCCTAATTATTCAAACTGGGCCAAACCTTGAATAATTAATTAACTCACCAAACTAATTTAATTAATTCTCTCTCTCCATGGACCTTTATTTTATTCTAATCTAATAATTAAATCATGCTACTTAAATAAAATAAATTCTATTTAATTTAAGATCAATTCCTTAACCCGTATTTAATTTGGACTTACGATCTATACTGGGGACCAAAAGATATACCGCCTAGGCTACTAAAATGACCAAAATACCCTTGTCATAGAAATAGTTATATTTTGCATTTTAAATATTTTCTAATATCACCATAGGAAAATATTGACCCCAAGGACAGTGCTGCGTTAGCAAAGTCTCCGACCTACAAGTGTAATGACTGAAATACCCCTCTATATATCGCCATACATTTTGAAACGAAGAAGTGTACTAACACATCTCTAAATGACATATACTATCCTTAGGCTTCTAGTCCAATGATCCACAACTTCCTGGATTATTTTTGCTTTCCAAGAGAGCTACCCTAAAGCAAACATCCAAGTCATGTTTCCCAGGGTCCTGGATATTTAGATCATTCAGACAACCACAAAGGGCAACATAGTATAGAAACTATCTTGTACAAGTCTGTTTTAATTAACTAGTCACACATACATAACATGAGAGTATATTGGCCCTACGATAGAACCTCAACTATAGCATATCAAAGTACATACTTCTAGCTTCGTCAGACCACCAACTCATACTTAAGTCATAGAGTACTAGTCCATACTATAGCAGTAGTAGTCTAGGTTTCTACCATATAGTACTTTTAAGAAACCACTACTACAGGTCCTGTTCTACGTATTCAAAATACGCTTATGTCATGAAGTGAATGGGCTACTCACTGACTAAAGGTAAGCCATTCCCCATTTAGAATTCACAACATAATAACCTAGACATGATGAGATTCTCATTCTCATCAATCAGTTAAGAACGAATGTTTATGTGTTAAGTAACCCATAATCCATACCTTATTGTGAAAGACCTCCATTCACATAGACCACTTACTTAAACACAATGGGTCTTTTCCAAACGTAATTGTGCATAAATAAAAATGCAAATTCACAAACAATTTCTGAAAATAAATTCTTTTATTAAAACATTCGATATTTATATCAGAAACCTAGTCTAAGAGGGCATATTTCCCAACAACCTCTCACTTGTAGTCTAAGACTATGTAAGTCCGTAGTTGCCCACCCCTATGTCGTCTAAGTATCTCTTAAAGACTCTCTCAACCAAAGGCTTGGTGAATGGATCAGCTAGATTGTTCTTAGAGGCAATCTGTTCCACCACGACTTCCCGTCTCTAGATGAAATCCCAGATCAAGTGGTACTTCCTCTCGATGTGTTTCTCTTTTTTGTGGTTCCTAGGTTCTTTAGATTGCGATACTGCTCCAGCGTTGTCATAATACATCATAATCAGCCTGTCCATGTATGGCACAACTCCAAGTTCTGAAAGGAACTTCCAGAGCCAAACTATTTCCTTGGATGCCTCCAAAGCTACCACATACTCAGCTTCTATGGTTGAGTTAGTAATGTAAGATTGCTTGATACTCCTCCATGAAATAGCTCCTCCAGACAAGGTGAAGACATATCCACTAGTGGATTTTCTCTCATCCTTATCCGCCTGGAAGTCTGAGTCTGTGTATCCTGTAGGAACCAAGTCATCAACCCTGTAAACCAGCATATAATCTCTCGTTCCCTTGAGGTACTTGAGAATATGCTTTACCTCTTGCCAATGAACCTCTCCAGGGTATAACTAATATCTGCTAACTACGCCTACGGCAAAGCAGATATCTAGCCTAGTACACAGCATAGCGTACATGAGACTTCCCACAACCGAAGCATAGGGAATCCAACTTATTCTATCCTTTTCTTCTTGAGACTTAGGACAGTCCCTTGAAAAAAATGGCAACCCATGTCTGCAAGGAATTAGAGCTCCCTTCCATGAGTCCATGCTATACCTAGCCAACATCTTGTCAATGTATGCCACTTGAGATAATCCTAACATTCTCTACTTCCTATTTCTAAGAAGTCTAATCCCAAGAATGTAGCTGGCTTCTCCCAAGTCCTTCATACTAAATTGACTAGGCAGCCAAACCTTTATAGATGACAATGACCCTACATCATTTCCAATGAGTAGAATGTCATCCACATATAAGACAAGAAAAATCACATTAATCCCTCAAGTTTCCTGTGCATGCATAGTTCATCCTCGTTTTGAATAAATCTATAAGACTTTACAGTCTTATCAAAATGAATGTTCCATGCTCTCGATGCCTGCGTAAGTCCATAAATTGACTTCTTAAGCTTACAATCCGTATGTTCTTGGCCTTCGGCAATAAAGCCTTCCGGTTGGGACATATAGATGTCTTCACTAAGATGGCCAGTTAAAAATACCGTCTTGACATCCATTTGCCACATCTCGTAGTCATAATGGCATGCGATGGTAAGGAGGATACAGATGGACTTAAGCATGGCTACCGGGGAAAATGTCTTCTTATAATCTGTTCCTTCTTTCTGAGTATACCCTTTCACCACAAGCCTAACTTTGTGTTAGGGATATGCCCTAGAGTCAATTTGTACTTATACTATTATCGTTATGTTTTATATAATAATATGAGGTTTTCCTTTCCATGAATAGTGTATTTTGTTTTGTGATATCGAGTCAAAACATACATAAAAGTTAGAAAATATTATATTGGACATGACCCATTGTGAGAGTACTTCATGGAATATGTCATAAGTACTTTCTAGCCATAATAATATTAAAAGTTCTTCGACCTAAATTCATCATAGTTCCCTACTTGATAAATTCTATATTTTGATGTTGTCTAAAATTGTCTTTAATCAGATAATAAATTAGACTACCATTGGATATAGAATAAATCAATGAGAGGAATATGATTGATAGTGAAGGATTTGTCCCTCTCAATTATGGGAGAGATATCCATGGGCCCCTTGATAAGTTAGACTGTTAAAATGCATGGCCATGCTCAAATATATCAATCTAAGATATTGATATCATTTGTTTGAACAGTCTACTATAAAATCAAAAATAATTGATTAAGCTTAATAAGGATGATATGCTCCGTGCCTTATGCTTAATCTGAATATCGTGTGACAAAAGGACTAAATATAAAATTATAGTTTGGTTCAAAGAGATCATCGATCTTCATTTAACTTGGATAGTTATAATGTTTTGCTAGAAACCGCTTATAATTTGTGCGCCATTTAAATATGATTTGGGCACACTGCCAGTGTTAAATGAACATATAAGGTCACACAATAAGCGAACTTGTTAGGTTATTTTTCTGGTAACCAGATTTGATGAATTTGGAAATATGTCTAAGTCAATCGAACTTAGAAAATTTACCAGATACAATGAATTTGGAAATATGTCCACATTCGATGTATCTGGATAATGTCTAGATTATAAGAATCTGACTCGGTAAATTAATTAGTTAAATTACCGAGATAATGGCAGAATCTTATCATATCAATTTTAATTTAATTTTAATTTAAATTAAAATACGATAAGATATTAGTAGGGTTGGACTCTAAAAGGTTCGGAGGGATTTTAAGAAAACCCTAACTGTCATCTCTAGAGAGCTGTTCTGTTAAGAATATTCGTGCCTTCATCCACCAGAAAAATAAGCCTCTCAAACCCTAGACGCTAGCACTCCCCAGGTGACGAGTGAGTTCGCGGTGTGTATCCGATAGAGGACGTTCGCATATTGCAGCGTCTGGTGATCGCTCGGGTTGCATGTGCAGCAGCACAATCGGAATCGAAGGATATAGATTACACCTAATGGATGTAATTTTGCAAACATACGATCTTCTTAATCGTTTACTTAGATCCTCGGAAGGGATTCGTGGATGTTTTCTGCATTTAGGAGTCCACAAATCCTAACAGTGGTATAAGAGCAACTTGCTAAATGATTAGGTTGATTCATCTGTGTTAATCGTATTGTTGTGGATATGTATGATATGTATATATGTGAATTTAAACGGTGTATATCAGCATGTTCGCATGATTATGATTTTAGAATACTTAGGATATAGACTGCCTAAATTAGGTTTAATATGTGCGTCTTAGTTGCCTGATCAGACCAGATTTGTTGCAGATTGTCTATAAACTGATCTGTTTTAATATGATATGGTATCGTAAGCATGCTATCCGTCGTTCTATATTTGTGAATTGTTTGTATTAATCGGCCATGATAATATGTTATCTGTATGAATATGATTAAAAGGGAACACAGATTATCTGTAATAAGAAATTTCACGGCGATGGTTACTAAGGGGTCTGAACGTTAATCTGATTAATATTCAGAAATTGGAAGGCGAAATCTCATTCAATGAGAAGGAAAAATCGATTTTCCTTTCGGGGGTGCTGCCCCCGGAGACCCCCGCAAAGGGTGCTGCCCCCTTGACCCCGACAATTGTTCGTTGTGTGTTATTCATTAGTGTTTTGATTATAGTTGTGGATTATTTTAAATAGTGCATAGCATGGCCCATTTTATCCCAATGTGATTGGCAGGTTACATTATGGTTGTTTTAAGTTGCAATTTTTAAATACGGCCTGCGTGTCATTTTTCATTGTTGTAAAATTGTATTACTTTCCTAGAATAGGAATTATTTTAATTTTACTACCCAATGTAAAATAAGACAGTAGCCTACATTTACAAACAAGGAGGAGTATGCTCAAGGCATTAGAGAATGCTGAAGGAGGTCATATACCTAGATTGACCACCTTGATCTTCACTTTGCTCGTGATGATCAACATAGGTTATGGGCCATGCTATGTCACTTTTATTTGTGTCTTGCATGCATATTTGATATGTTTATTTCATGCTTAATACAATCAAATTTTTATTTTTTAAAAAAAATTAAGTGTTAAATGCCTTCCAAAATCAAACACTTGTTATTATTTGGATCATCATATGTCCATTCCTGACAAAGTAGGATGCTTTTGATTATCTAAGTGAGACAAAATGGAAAATAGTTTTCCATATGTTTGATATGGTTTGACTTAACTAGGCTATCAAAATGGTTTTGGTCCTAGGGCATTATATGAGATATTTTAGCTGGGACATTTGATGCCTATCTCATTTAAAATTTGAGTTTTATTTAATTATAAGATTAAATTCAAATCTTACTTATGATTAAAATAAAATATTTATGAGAAAAAAAATTTTTACCACTACAAAACATCAAAATGTTAAAGTTTCAAAATTTTAAATGCTTTTAGTTGGAGTTTTTCATTAAAGCCTCAAAAATTAATTATTTTGCATATGTAGATAATGGCAACAAACAGTTGGAATAACTCATTGTGATCTATGCTCGAGAAAGACAAGCTTAGTGGGACTAACTTTCTTGATTGGGCACGAAACTTAAGAATCGTTCTTAAGCAAGAAAAAAAGCTCTATGTTCTTGAAAATCCTATTCCCCCTTCTCCAGTAAATAACGCCTCAAAAGCTAAAAAAGATGCTTAAAGTAAGCACAAAGATGACTCCAACGATGTTACTTGCCTCATGTTAGCAACCATGAACTCTGAACTTAAAAAACAGTTTGAAGAAGCAGAGGCATATGACATGATTGTGCATCTCAATTAAATGTTCCAAGAGTAAGCACAACAAGAGAGATTTGAAACTCACAAGGTGTTAAATGCATGTAAGATGGTTTTTGTCACCTCAGAAAGTGCTTATGTCCTTAAAATGAAGGGCTATCTTGATCATCTTGATAAGCTTGGTGCTCCTGTTAATCATAACATGGCCACGGATTTGATCTTGGGCTCATTACCTCCTGAGTATGACCAGTTTGTCATGAATTTTAACATGCATAATATGGAGAAATCCATTACTGAATTGCATGGGATGCTAAAACAAGCTGAACTGAACATTAAGAAGAGTACTCCTAGTGTTCTAATAGTTCAAAAAGGGAAAGGGAAAAAGAACAACCAAAATGGCAAAGTCATGGCTAATAAGGGTAAGGACAAAGCAAAGTCCAAGTTCAAGCCTAAACCTAAGGCCAAGACACTAAAAGAGGGAGCTTGCCACCATTGTGGATAACAAGGACATTGGTTAAGAAATTGCAAGCTCTATTTGGAAGCAAAGAAAAAAAAGGACAGTGAGACTGCCGCTTCAGGTATTTATTTTATAGAAATTAATTTATCTACTTCTGATTTATGGGTATTGGATACCGGTTGTGGATCTCACATTTGTGTAAATGTGCAGGGTCTAAAAAGGAGTAGAGCTTTGGCAAAAGGCGAGGTGGACCTACGAGTTGCAAATGGAGCAAAAGTTGCTACAGTAGCTGTAGGAACTTTTGAATTAATTTTGCCTAGTGGGCTTGTCTTAGAACTGAATGATTGTTTTTATGTTCCTGCTATGAGTAGGAATATTATTTCAGTTTCTTGTTTGGATTTAGAATGTTTTGAATTTGTTATTAGGAATAACATTTGCTCCATTAATAAAAATAGCATTTTTTATGGAGATGCTTCATTATCAAATGGGCTCTATATTCTCAATCTTCGTGGATTTTTCAGTAAGTCTATCTATAATATTAATACTAAGAGATTGAAATCCAATAATTTAAATCAAACTTACTTCTGGCATTATCGTTTGGGCCATATAAATGAAAAGCACATAACAAGGCTTCAAAATGATGGGCTTCTAAAATCGTTTGATTTAGAATCTTACGAAACGTGTGATTCTTGTTTATCAGATAAAATGACTAAAGCGCCTTTTAAGAGACAAAATGAAAGGGCAACTGATTTATTGGGCCTAATACATACTGATGTATGTGGACCAATGAATACACATGCTAGAGGAGGATTCCAGTACTTCATTACATTTACAGATGATTTTAGCATATATGACTACGTGTATCTGATGAAACACAAATCTGAATCATTCCAGAAATTCAAAGAATTTCAAAATGAAGTACAAAATCAGCTTGGCAAAAGTATCAAAACACTTCGATCAGATCGATGTAGTGAATACTTAAGTCACGAGTTTGACGAGCATCTTAAAAATTGTGAAATTATATCCTAATTAACTCCACCTAGAACACCTCAATGGAATGGTGTATCTCAATGGAGAAATCGGACTTTATTAGATATGGTTCGATCAATGATGAGTCAAATTGATCTTCCAATCTCCTAGAGACTGCGGCATTCATACTAAATTGAGTTCCATCTAAATCGGTTCAGAAAACGCCATATGAGATATGGACTAGGAGACAACCTAGTTTGTTATTTCTGAAGATTTGGGGTTGTGAAGTTTATGTAAAGCATTTTTTATCTGATAAACTTGCAGCTAAATCTGATATATTTGTGGGGTATCCTAAAGAAACTAAAGGATATCAATTTTATCTCCCAAAAGAAAATAGAGTAATTGTTGCTCGAAATGGATTCTTTCTTGAAAAGGAATTTATTTCCAAAAGAATCAGTGGGAGTAAAATACATCTTGATGAGATTCAAGAATTACAATTAGTGTCTAAACCTTATCAAGATGAGATTCAAGAGGCACAATTAGTGCCTGAACCAAATAATGAACCTCGATTAGATGGCTCACAAGTCCAAGATAAGCCTACTTCAATAGAACAAGGACCTCGAAGATCTGATAGGGTTCGTCAACAACCTGAGAGATATGGATTCCTTATCACTAACGATCATAATGTGGAGCTTATGGTTAATGATGAGCCCACTTCCTATCAAGAAGCCATTAAGAGTTCTGACTCTGGAAAATGGATAGAGGCTATGAAGTCTGAGATGTAATCCATGTATGATAACCAAGTTTGGACTTTGGTTAATCCACCTAAAGGTTCAAAAACCATTGGGTGTTAGTGAGTTTTCAAAAAGAAAAGAGACATAGAGGGAAATGTGCATACTTACAAAGCACGACTGGTAGCAAAAGGTTATAGACAAACTCATGGTATAGACTATGATGAAACCTTTGCACCAGCTGTAATGCTTAAGTCAATTAGAATTCTTCTTGCCATAGCAGCATATTATGATTACGAGATTTGGCAAATGGATGTCAAAACCGCGTTTCTCAATGGAAACTTACTCGAGGATGTGTACATGACACAACCTGAGGGTTTTGGTGATCCTTTGAATTCTAATAAAGTGTGCAAGCTTCAAAGATCCATTTATGGATTGAAGCAAGCATCTCGAAGTTGGAATCTTCATTTTGATGAAGCAATTAAAGAATTTAACTTTATCAACAATAAAGATGAGCCTTGTGTCTATAAGAAAACAAGTGAGAATGCAATAGTCTTTTTGGTACTTTATGTTGATGACATCTTACTCATTGAAAACGACATCCCAACTCTACAAGGTGTAAAGACATGGTTGGGAAATTATTTTTCAATGAAAGACTTAGGTGAAGCTACCTATATTCTAGGTGTAAGGATCTATAGAGATAGATCTAGAAAGCTAATTGGACTAAGTCAAAGTGCATACGTTGACAAGGTACTGAAAAGGTTCAGTATGCAAGACTCTAAGAGAGGATTCTTGCCAATGTCACATGGCATTAAGCTCATCAAAACTCAAAGTCCTTCTACGAAGAATGAAGAAGAGCGCATGAACAAGATACCATACGCTTCTGCTATAGGGTCTATCATGTATAACATGTTATGTACTCGACCCTGTAACACCCCGCTACCTAGGCCCGCCAAGGCCGGGGATGTCGCCCCGTCCAAAGGACAAGGGGTCTTTATAACTAGGTCACACAATTAAAATAGCAAAATGAAAATAATAATTTAACTTAAAATTTTTTACAACCCAAGAATAAATCCATGAATAAAACCATGAATTCCTAAAAGAAAAACAAATCCATAAATAAAATCATCCACTCTCAACTCCCTAAAGCAATACATAAAAATAAAAGACAACATTCTCTTCCAAGGCAGATAACACTAGTTACTCATCCCCACAGCAAGATTGACCTGAAATCATGGTAAAAAGGTGATGAGACAGAAATCTCAGTAAGTCCGTGTGTGCTTTGGGTGTTCAGTGAAAACAGTTTGTGGATGCAGAGTATAAAAACTTTATAAGAGAAATATTGGCAAGCAATAAACATTAGTCAAAAGCAAGAGTGGCGTTTTGGCTTTTCCAGTCATACATAATTTATAAGATCAACCACTCGAAAGAAAGGATTATAGGTTACCACACGTTGGGCCCCATAACCGGATGGTCAGTATGCCGACACTTTGTGCATACTGCCGGTCAGAATGCCGACACTTTGTGTAGACTGACTAAAGGTAGGTGATCGGCCTACTGGGCAAGATACTCCTCCTTCTCTATACCCAAACAACAACCGAGTGTCCATTCCGGCAAAACACAGTCACTTGACTGAAATAAAAACTGCTAACTCGGACCGACATGACTAAGTAGTACTGACGTTTCTCTAAGTTGAGTTCATCTTCTGGAGGAGGCCTCCTGCTAGAAGACTCACTCTTGCTCTTCAAAACTAGTACTACCAATCTACCCTAATTGAGTACTCAACGTAACATATCCCACTTGGGAAGAAAATGAACAATGCACAGTTCCACTTGAAAATGGCAATTAAGGATTTCCAAAGTCTTTGTCAAAATCAGTTTTAGAAAGATTTTTGAGTAAATCTGCTTATTGATTTGCAAATAATTTGTTTGTCTAAAATGAGAACGGAAATAATCCTCAATTGTCTTTACAAAAATGAGTGACCATGCACTCTACATTTAGCTTGCCATAAAAAAAATCATTTTTCATCAAACAGGTTTTATGCAGGAGCTTACCTAATCCTTGCTCACAACAAAGGTCTCCAATAGTTGACCTAACTCCGCATGGGGTAAATACAAACCACAATCAAACTCAAGCCAATGATTCACTTTCACAAATAAAACTAACTCAACTTATTGCAATCATGTCCCTAGTGTCCCAAGCTTTAAGGCTCGATAATAAATAAAATGATTTATAAAATAAATCTAATTTGATATTAAAATAACTAGAGTTTGGAAAATTAGGTACAATATGTTGAAGGTTTAAATCTTACTAAAATAATTTAGAGTTTATTTGATGAAAAGTCCTAGGTGGTACTAGGTAAAATAATAATTTATTAATAATTAATTGCTAGAAAATAATTGATAGTTAAAATTAGTGGAAAATAAATTTTAATGAGTCTTGCTTGAAAAATAATAAATAAATTTTAATAGGTTTGATTAAAAGATAATAATTAAATTTTAATAATAAATATTTTACCTATTATGATTATTTTCACAAAAGGCTTTATTTGATAATATAATATCTATATATTTTATTTTTCTAGCAAAACTATTATTTATTTGACTAAAATATCACTATTTTATATAAAAGACCAAATCCACATTTTTCCATGGTTTTCAAAAGTTTACTAGAAAAATCATATTATTAAATATTTTATTAATGAAATAAAATTTGGCTTAGGGACAACTAGATCATGATCATATTCCTATAGCTAACCACAATCATGAACATATACAACCCTTCAATTCATCAAATCATCCAAATCATGCATACAAGCATAGATCTCAATTTATCAAAATATGATCTAACCCTTACTAACATAAATATGATCATGGCTTCAATAATCTAACATGAATATAAATCTTATTCACCAAAGGTGACATAATCTCTAGCATACTTCATCACAAATACTACCTATGACATGCATCAACCTCAAATCATCATATATCATCCAAAATAATCCTTCCATGCATAAATCCCATCTCCTTCACAATCATACATATATTCATGCTTCAATCTCAACAATATATATATATATATATATATATATATATATATACTTAAATCCTATTGCCATCCACCTACTATCATCATCATCCTAGAGACATGAATCTAGAGTTTAAAAAGGAAGATTGAAGGTACTTACTTGGTTGATGAATGCCTTGAAGGAGTTTAGAGTAGATCTCAACTCCTAGATGTCTAACTTTGTCCATGGGAGATGGCGAAAGCATGTTCATGGGAGAAAAAGTCATCCGGCCAAGAGAGGGGAATTTTCGGCCATGAGAGAGAGAGATAGAGAGAGAAAGAGAGACCATTAACATGTTTATTCACATAGGCTCTCACTAGAGATCAAGATTGGAGAAGATGAAGTTGTTAGAATAAATTTACCTTGAAGGTGTTCTTGACCTTAACAGAAATTTCTGGTTTTGATCCGAAGTAGCAAGATGATTTGAGGAGTTTGATGTTAAAAATGGTACGGATGGACTCACAACAATGAATAGATAAAATCTGGAATTTTTAGAGGTAGTTTGAAGTGATTTGGAGAGATATTAGGTGAAAGAAAGTAGTAGGTGTTTTTGGTGTAGTGTGTGTTCTTGAAGGTTGAAGAAAATCAAGAGATGGTAATGTGCAACTGCTAAATTTTTGTGAGAGATAGGGCTGGACGAATTTCTGTAGGGTTTAGGAGGTTGATTCTCTGATTTGGAACGAAAAAGGAAAGGTTAGTTGTTACAATCCTTGAAGAATATTTTTAGGAAGTGAATTTGGAAACTAAATATTCTAAGAATATCTTGATTGTTGGACAACTTTTGGAGATCTGCCATGGATGAATTTCTGGGCAGTGTTTTGGTTGAATGAAAGCTGGTTGAAGGAGGCTTAGGGTGGCCGAAATTATGGAGTATACTGGTGGAGAGAAGGTCTGGTTGTTTGGGGTATATTTTATGGAGAGTTGTTAAATCATGGTAGCTGGAATTTTAGTATCCAAATCAAGGAATGATTGCAGAATTTTTTTGGAAATCTTTTAGGCATCCATGGCTGGATTTTCGTGCAGAACTTTGGGAGGAGAATGGAGTTCTGTTAGTGGAGGTTTAAGGGTGGTTTTTGCAGAAAAATAATGGAGTTTCGGCTAGGAGAGAATTAGAAAACAAAGTTGGAAAAAAACCACTGCACAGATTTTTGTAAGGCTAGAATTTTCTGGGCAGTTTTCGGCTGCCCTTTTCCAGGCAATTTGTAGAGGATTTGAAGGGGAATTTCTGGGGATTTCAAGGCTGTTTTCCAGCCTACTTCATGGAGGAAAAACATGGCTAGGGTTCTGTACAAAAACTGGAAGAAAACAGCTTGGTTTTGGACCTCCAAAGCTGCGATTTGTACAGGATTTTTTCCTGGTTTTGCACCATCTTTGTGCAGTCCGAAAATAGACATAAAAATCCAGATTCTAAGCTGATCAAAAGGGCCATTTTCTGGCAGCATTTGGGAGGGAATAATGGTCAAGAATTTCGACACCTTGAAGGCACACAAAGCAGGAAAAATTTCAGTTCTATGTACAAAGGGAAATGAACCTAGCTAGAGTGAATTGTTAGAAAGTTCACTAAGGAATTTAATTCACTTGAAATCTTTTCCCCTCATCCATTGTTTTGGTCCATATGATGTCTTTTACTAAGATATTTTGAACCTTCAATGCCACAACACATTTCTGGATTTTTTCTAGAATAAAATTAGCTTGAACACAATGAACAAATTAATGAATTGAGAATTAGGAAAAACTAAGGATCAAGAGGAAATGAATTCCCCTTAGAAATTTTGTGTAGAGTAAAAGAGTAGGATTTGAAGACTCCTATCATGTCTCTCATAGAAAAACATCTCTACCCTACTCCAAACACCACTAAGGCTGACAATGATACTTCCCAAGCAAAAATAAAATTTAATCATGCTATAGCTCTAATAATGGAATTTGAACCCCAAGACCTCAAGAATTAATTCCAAAGCTCTAACCACTAAACCACAACAACTCTTGTTCTTATTTCCTCTCTAAAAATATTTTCCTATTCAATCCTCAAGCTATCTCCCTTTTTCCACCTTAGGCAAAAATTACCATCTTGCCCTTCTCACACAATACTCAACAACAAGACCTCAAGACAATAAAACCCAAATCCAAAACACATAAAAATCATATGAAAATATATTTAACCATGAAATAAAATATGATATGCATCCCAACCCCCATACTCTAAGGTTGGCTTTTGGCTGAGGTTTCACAGACCCGATGTATCATATGCATTGAGCATGACAAGTAGGTTCCAGTCAAATCCTGGAAAGGCACACTGGACTGCTGTCAAGAACATACTGAAGTACTTAAGAAGAACTAAAGATATGTTCTTAGTTTATGCAGGACAAGAAGGTAAGCTAGTTATAAATGGTTACACTGATGCTAGTTTTCAGTTCGATATCAATGATTATAGATCGCAATCAAGTTTTCTATTTTGTTTGAATGGAGGTACTATAAGCTGAAAAAGGTCAAAGCAAGACACCATGGCCGATTCTACTACAGAAGCTGAGTATGTAGCTGCCTCAGCTGCAACTAAAGAAGCAGCTTGAATTAAAAAGTACATTACAGAACTAGATGTAGTTCCTAGTATTGAGAACCCAGTGGATCTCTATTGTGACAACAATGGAGCCATTGCATAAGCTAAGGAACCAAGATCACATCAGCGATCCAAACATATACTTAGACATTTTCATCTCATTTGAGAAATTGTTGATAGAGGAGATGTCAAGGTATGTAAGGTATCAACTGATGACAATATTGTAGATCTACTAACAAAGCCTCTCCCATCGTCTAAACATGATAGTCATACAAGATCAATGGGATTACGGCTTATGCTAAATTGGTCTTAGTGTTAGTGGGAGACTGTTAGGGATATTCCCTAGAGTCAATTTGTACTTATACTATTGTCGTTATGTTTTATATAAAAATATGAGGCTTTTCTTTCCATGAATAGTGCATTTTGTTTTGTGGTCATCAAGTAAGTGAATTGATAGTAAAACCCAACAATGAATACAGTAACTATTCTAAAACTGTCCCTGATCGATTATTATTATTGGAACAATAATAAATTAAGATTAGTATGTTTGTGACTTGAATGCTATGTTTTACTGGTCATGGATATTTGTGATATCGAGTCAAAACATAAATAAATGTTAAAAAATATTGTATTAGACATAACACATTGTGAGAGTACTTCATGGAATATGTCACAAGTACTTTCTAGCCATAATAATATTAAAAGTCCTTCGACCTAAATTCATCATAGTTTCCTACTTGATAAATTCTATATTTTGACGTTGTCTAAAGTTGTCTTTAATCAGATAATAAATTAGACTACTGTTGAATATAGAATAAATCAATGAGAGGAATATGATTGATAGTGAAGGGATTTGTCCCTCTCAATTATGGGAGAGATATCCATGGGCCCCTTGATAAGTTAGACTGTTAAAATGCATGGCCGTGCTCAAATATATCAATCTAAGATATTGATATCATTTGTTTGAACAGACTACTATAAAATCAAAAAATAATTGATTAAGCTTAATAAGGATGACATGCTCCGTATCTTATGCTTAATCTGGATATCGTGTGACAAAATGACTAAATATAAAATTATGGTTTGGTTCAAAGAGATCACCGGTCTTCATTTAACTTGGATAGTTATAATGTTTTGCTAGAAATCGCTTATAACTTGTGCGCCATTTAAATATGATTTGGGCACACTACCAGTGCTAAATGAACCTATAGGGTCACATAATAAGCGAACTTGTTAGGTTATTTTTCTGGCAACCAGATTCGATGAATTTGGAAATATGTCTAAGTTAATCGAACTTAGAAAATTTATCAGATACAATGAATTTGGAAATATGTTAACATTCGTTGTATCTGGATAATATTCAGATTATAAGAATCTGACTCGGTAAATTAATTAGTTAAATTACCGAGATAATGGCAGAATCTTATCATATCAATTTTAATTTAATTTGAATTTAAATTAAAATACGATAAAATATTATTGGGGTTGGACTCTAAAAGGTTCGGAGGGGTTTTAAGAAAACCCTAGCCGTCTTCTCTAAAGAGCTATTCTGTTAAGAATATTCGTGCCTTCATCCACCAGAAAAACAAGGCTCTCAAACCCTAGACACTAGCACTCCCCGGGTGACGAGTGAGTTCGCGGTGTGTATCCGATAGAGGACGTTCGCATATTGCAGTGTCTGGTGATCGCTCGGGTTGCACGTACAGTTGCACAATCAGAATCAAAGGATATAGATTACACCTAACAGAGGTAATTTTGTAAACCTACGATCTTCTTAATCGTTTACTTAGATCCTCGGAAGGGATTCGTGGATATTTTCTGTGTTTAGGAGTCCACGAATCCTAACACTTTGAAGGTTTCCACCTTCCCCTCTACTCCCCTCTTTCTGTTGTATACCCAGTTACACCCAATGGGTTTTATCCCTCCAGGTGAAGCTATATGATCCCAAACCTGATTAAGGTACATAGACTCAATCTCGGCTTTCGTTGTTTCATACCATAGATTTGCATCAGCATCAGTAATAGCCTCCTCGTATCTAGTGGGGTCTTGTTCCTAATGGTTGGAGACTAGCTCGAAAGCTTCTCCAGTCCATCTCTTTGGAACCCTAGATACTCTCCCACTACGACAAGGCTCCAATTGTGCAGACTCTTGAGGCTGTGCCTCTTCTCGTTCCACAATCGGGTCAAAAGAAGTTAATTCCGAAGATAACTTCTCCTCTAGTTCCAATCTAGTTGAACCTTTCGTGGAAGTACTCTGATCATCCTCTAAGTATCTAGCATTGGTACTAACCTGTACTTTCTGCTCTTTAGGATAATAAAAGTAATCACCCTTTGTCCCTTTTAGATACCCAACAAAATAGCATAATTCTGATCTTGGTTCCAACTTGTCTCCCTTGACCAGTACATAAGCTGAACAACCCCATATCCTAAGATGATTCAGAGTTGGCTTATGCCCAGTCCACATCTCATAAGGAGTCTTAGGTACTAACTTGGAAAGCACCAAGTTCAAAATGTATGCCGCTGTTTCCAGGGCATATCCCCAAAAAGACACTAGAAGAGTAGCATGAGACATCATACTTCGGACCATTTTCATCAATGTCCTGTTCCTTCTCTCAACTACTCCGTTCTGCTGAGGTGTCCCCGGCGCAGAGAGCTGGGATACTATCCCAAAATGTCCCATGTAATCCTTGAATTCACCCAAGAGGTACTCTCCACCACGATCCGATCGTAAGGTCTTGATCAATTTACCTGTCCGACGCTCTACTTCAGCCTTAAACTCTTTGAACTTGTCAAAAGAGTCAGACTTGTGTCTCATCAGGTAAATAAAACCAAACCTCATACAATCATCCGTGAAAGTGATGAAGTACTCAAAACCCTCTCTAGCTGGTGTAGACAAGGGACCACACACATCAGTGTGAACAAGACTCAATACCTCCTTAGCTCTATCCGCCTTAGAGGTAAATGACCTTTTGATCTTCTTTCCCATCAGGCAGGACTCACACTGAGCCCAATTTTTCAATCTTAATAAGCTCAAAGGCCCATCATAGATTAACCACAGAATCCTAGTTGAATTTATATTACCCAACCTTAGATGCCAAAGATAAGAGTCATTGATATTGGTCTTTCTCTTCCTTGTTATAGATTCAGATTAAGTGTTATTTAATTGATTGTTAATAGGGTTTTAAAAAAATATATTTCCATACATATGCCTAGTACATAAAATTAAATAACCTTGGGTTGGAAGCTTTTCTAGTGGACTGGTATCCAAATTCCTCAAGAATAACCTTGAGTTTGCCAAACAAGCCACCCTTGAGTTTATTGGTAGGTATCTAATACCAATTATATCGTATGTAACTACCGGATCATTGGGTGATTAACAGCTTTTAATCTTAAAGCCTTTTGGACTACCCCAACTTTTCCTCTAAATTTATTTATGCTTGAATTTGCCCAACTGGGATAAAGAATTTAGTTAAACCCAATCCACTAATCAGAAATTTAATTCCAAAGAAATTCAATTCTATAGCTTGAACTTGCCCGATGTCGAGTAGGCTTGGGTTTGCCCAACAATCTGGTCTCGAAAAAGTACTCTCGTTCTTACTATATTAACAAAAGGAATTATGTTTAATATTAATTGAGGGATTTGTTCCTTTTAGTGATTTCAATAAATGGCATGCATAAAAATCAATAAATCACATAATTGATAATCATGGTAATAAAGCGATTACGTAGTTTGGTTATAGACTTTACCCTAAATTAATTCCTTTGAGCCATAATAGGAATTAATATAATTAACCCTATGTGTTCATGCATGATTTAAGTAGAAGGTTTTACCTTCTCGCTTTGTTTTGGTTACTATCTCCAAAATAAAATAATTCTATGCATATCTAACCTATATAAACTAATTACATAATTTCCTAAAGCGAGAAAACCTCGAGTTACATTCGAGGGGAGTTAGATGAGAAGAGAATTACACAAGAATTCTAAAGAAGCCAGGACGCGTAAGCCCTATTTCATAAAAAACCAAAACTGTAAAATGCATTAACAGATATAATTGGTTTTAGTCCATAACCATGCACCATGCCATTAATTATACTTAAACAAAATAAACATATAACCTTTTATTATTCCAAAATCACTATTTTGGAATAATAAAATAAATTCTAAAATTAATATTTTAGAAGAATAAATCAATTTTAAATTTTCAAAATCATTATTGTGAAAATAAAATTGTTTGTCTCAAAACTTATTTTGAGAAAATGCTTTTTGTGTCCCGTCTCTCATCAATTGAGATTTTTCCCTTTCAAAACTCTATTTCAGATTTTATTTTTTGTTTCAAAATGGCTGGAATGTCGTGAAAAATAAAGCAGAACCGGTGTCGGTTAGGAGCCAAAGGTGGCACCCGCTGCGTTCTGGTATTAAGAAAATTTTCTTTCAGAAACGATTTTTAGACGTAGTGAAACAGCATGAAACCGGCGCTGGTTTAGAACCGAAGCCGACGCCGACTGTAGTCGGGAAGAGGCAGCGGTTTTCAAAAATCTTCCAGAAATAATTTTTGGAGCCCTTCTTCTTCTGCAACAGTTTAGTGAGAACAATTCTCAGTAGAATTTTCTATTTTGAAGCTCAAAACAACAACTAATTTGTTAGTTTAAACAAAAACAAAACAGAAAATTAGGAAGAAACGGAAGGCAACAACACATGTTCAAGAAAATGTTTTTCTATAAAAACCTTTTAGCATATAAAGAAAACATTTTTCGAAATATGCTGTAACTATTACAGAAGCCTATTATGCTATGGACCCAACCCATAATGCTCAAAACAATTTTGACTCGAGTGAAAATAATTTTCACAGTGAACAAAAACATACAAGATTATATGAAACAGCTTTCACGCAAGAAACAATGTCTGCAAACCACACATAACCTGTCTCTGATACCACTGTTGGGTATCTCACGCATATCATATATGGCGCAGCAGAAAAATAAGAACAAGATACCAACCCAGGATCCGCATATATGTGGAAAACAAGATATAAAGAGAACAAAGATAACAGCTTTACCTTTCTTTGTGCGTCTGAAAAATAAAATTTTTCCTTCTTCAAGTCGAGGTATGATCCAGCAATCCTTTTGATCAAACACCACGAGGGTTGAATGTCCAACCGCTATAATCACAATGTGTGATTATATCTAACAGAAATCCACACGAATGATCACACGCAAACACCAAGATTTTCTATGCTAGCAGAAAACAAAGTGGCAGCTAGAGTTCTTCTTGTTTTTCAAAAAAACGAGAGAGAGAGAGAGAAAGAGAATGTCATGTGTGCCCTAGGGTTTGGAGGGTTTTTTTTTTTCGTGTCAATTCCTCTCAAAAATAGGTATCATGTGTATCCTATAGAACATGAAAAACCCTACTTAAAACACTCCCGCTGAGAATTCTATAACAATTAGAATTCTCTAATAGTAATTGAAAACATCAAATTCTCACAATTACAATTTGGACCATAAATTATAACTAATTATAATTTGGCCACAACAACTTCTCTTTCTCACAATTAATCCCACTATGTTATCAAATAACATCTTGAGTATATAATCCTCTATTATGTGTGACCTATTAGGTTTCCCAGTCAATTGGTAGTGAACATGAATTAATTCAAACGTCTTTGAGATTAATAATCCATAATTAATTAGAATTAATCATATCAATTCTAATTAGGATTGGTTTATTAATTCATCAATTAATAAACCCATATTCTCATATCATGAGCGGTATCTAGCAACACATCATGACCACCCAAGAGTCCAGGAAGTCAAGTGGTTTGACATAAACCCTTCAATAACAAACTACAGTGCAATTAACTCCTTACACCATAAATATCTCATTCGATTTAAAGTACGAAATTAGTGTCAACTCCCTCCAAAAGATAATAATTCTGGCACAAATATAATAGTACTCGTACTAAGAACCCACTACTCTAGATATGTATCAATTGGAACTATTTCCAATATGCAATCGCCTTGGCCAAGGACTTCTCGAGTAGTAATTCCTACAAGTGGCCGTGAGATATTCGCCCCTACAATTAGGAATGGCGAATCTTTTATTGACCCTCTCAACTACTTTCGTTTACCTCACAATGTACACAATACCATCCTATAGCCGGCCCTCAATTTGGCTCCAAAGATTGGAATCAAAGCACAATGCTCAGCAAACAAAGTACCTTAGAGATCTCAAGTCTAAGGATACTTGCATGTTTACTATACTGAGATTATATCACTGGTACTAAATAGTTATCCATGTGATTATCTCATAGCTAGGTCATCCAATGTATTTGTTCCATTAACAAGTATCAATGTGTTAACTTTGAGTATCTCAATACTCACGGATATGAGAAACACCGCCTAATCAAATTAGAAAGTCTAACATACGCTAGTCTTAACGCATTAATGATGTCATGTCTCATTAATACTACGACTTGGTACTATTTAAGTACTAACACTATACAGTGTAGTAGGAATCTCATATCATGATTTTTTTAACATAGTGTTGTACTAGAGACTTTATCTAATAGTTATTTTACATAAAAGTAAATAAAAGAAACTGTAAGATAAATAATGCCTTTTATTAAAATAAAATATGTCATATAAAATGTACAAATGATTGCCTTTAGGGCATAACACTAATAGTCTTAACTTGGAAATTAAGCAGATGCATGTAAAAACAGCTTTTCTTTATGGTAATCTTGAAGAAGAAATCTATATAGAATAGCTAGAAGGATTGCAAGTGAAAGGAAAAGAAGATTATGTTTGCAAATTAAAGAAAATTTTGTATGAATTGAAACAAGCACCAAGACAGTGGTATAAGAAGTTTGAGTCTGTTATGAGAAAGCAAGGCTACAGGAAGACTACTTCAAACCATTGTGTATTTGTGCAAAAGTTTTCTGACGATGATTTTATTATTCTTTTTCTTTATGTTGTTGACATGCTTTTTGTGGGCAAAAATGCTTCCAGGATTGACAAGTTAAAACAAGAGTTGAGCAAGTCTTTTGCTATGAAAGACTTAGGACCAGCTAAGCAGATTCTTGGAGTGAAGATTTCCTGTAATAGAAATGCTAAGAAGCTTTGGTTATCTCAGGAAAGCTACATTCAAAAGGTGCTCTAGAGGCTCAAGATGGATAAGTCCAAAGTTGTGAGTACTCCTCTTGCTAGTCACATCAAATTAAGTGTAAAACAATGCCCCTCCACTTAAGAAGAGAAGCAAGATATGCAGAAAGTTCCCTATGCCTCACCAGTTGGTAGTTTAATGTATGCTATGGTTTGTACAAGGCCTAATATAGCTCATGATGTTGGTATTGTTAGTCATTTTCTTTCTAATCCGAGAAGAGAACATCGGGATGCTGTGAAGTGGATTTTGAGATATCTCTGTGGTACTTCTAGTTTGAGACTCTGTTTTGGCAGTGAGAATCCTGTTCTTGATGGCTATACAAATTCAGATATGGCTAGAGATGTTGATTCAAGAAAATCTACTTCTGATTACTTGATTACTTTTGTAGGGGGAGCCGTATCTTGGCAATCTCAATTGCAAAGATGTGTTTCATTGTCTACTACAGAAGCTAAATTCATTGCAGCCATAGAGGCTTGTAAAGAGTTGTTTTGGATGAAAAGGTTTCTTTAGGAGCTTGATCACTCTCAAGGGCAGTTTGTGCTACATTGTGATAGTCAGAGTACTATTCGTCTTAGTAAGAATCTAACTTTTCATTCAAGATCCAAACACATTGATATAAGATATCATTGGATACATGAGGTATTGCATGACAAATTGGTGGAACTTAAAAAGGTTCACATAGATGATAACGGGGCTGATATGATGACAAAGGTGTTGTCTAAATGGAAGTTTGAGGTTTGTTGTTCTATTGCCGGGATGGCAAGTTCCTCGACATAGTTAGAAGGGAGGAGATTTGTTAGGTTAACTCCCAACATGTGGAGCACAACAACCTAGAAGCAACAAAAATAGAAAAAGCTTTTGCTTTCTGGTCAACACAAAAAAAAAGCCAGTGAGATATAGAAATATAGAGAGACGCCAGTATGTGTGGTATGAAAATACAGAGAAAGAAACAGAAAACATATGGACAAACAGGAGAGAGAAAGGGAGAAGCTGCAAAATTTTTCTGTGTTAAGCAGTCTACTTCTATTGGACGATCGGAAGGTGATTTCTTCTCCGATTTTGCTCAATTTTGGATATGTTGTAGAGGAGAAGTAGGACAACATTCTGACGATGGTGATGAAATTTTGACGGCTGGATTCAGAAATACTACTGCCGAACAATGACGAAATTTTGGTACATTTTCTCCAATTATTCTTCTTTATATTTTGGTTTTTAATAAAGTTGTAGCTTCATTGTAGCTGTATTTTTAGTTATATATTGTGAAACTCTATCTTGTATTCTTCTTGTTGATTAATGGAGCTTTTAGTGTGGACTTGAAGGTCCCGTGGTTTTTCCTCTTCACATTAGAGAGATTTTCCATGTAAAAATTTGGTGTACCTTATTCTTGCGTTTTGGTTGTGTTTTTGTCTTCCATTATTGCTGCCATTTTTCATTTTCCTTGGTGCTCCTAATTTTCATTCAAGTGTGGGGTTGAGAATGAGTAGGGGTTTACAGGAGGTTTGAATCTGTTTTTCTTCTGTTGCTTGTACGTGCCCCTGTCCTTGTTCTGTTTGTCCCCAATAGATGTGCAAGTATGAAAAGAAACTCCAACTTGGAGCTTTCCAATTACTTCAGCATGGGATACGGTTCGGGATAAAAGGCTTCCAAATCAATTTCCTTCTTCCTTATGGAAGTCTAAAGTTTCGCCCAAGGTGAAGGTATTTCTCTAGAAATTTCATAACAATTTGCTACCTCTTGATTCCGTGCTTAATTTTGTGGGAATTCAGCTAGCTTGATGATGCTCCTTTTGTTTTCAACATACTGAAAGTGTGGAACATGTTTTCAAGGAATATGAAAGGGCAGTTGATTTATGGAAGCCGATGGCTATATCCATTGGCATAAATTTTGCTGAAACAACTCTTCTCATTTTTATAAACTCATGGTGGTTTTGTTCTAGTACAACTAGAGATTTTGGCCGCATTCTTATGGCAAGATTCCTTTGAGAAATTTGAAAGAATGTAATAATGTCTTTCACAATCGAGAAGGCAGCAAGGGTTCATAAACATATTGTGGCTTTCATCTTTGACTTGTCAAGTGTCACTCCTCTAAGGAAACCACCGACCTTATGCAACATCCTTGCATTCAATGGAAAACCCACTACAAGAAAAACATCAAATTAGCGACGGATTTTTGCGATGGCCTCTAGCCCGTCGCTAATTTGCGACGGAACAGCAACGGAAGCAAAAAGTTTGAAAATAAATTTATTTTTTTAAATTTTCGTCGCTAATCCATCGGTAATTGCAACGGATTAGCAACAGAAATCTAGCCCTCGCAAATCCGTCGCAAATTTGCTACGGATTTGCAACGGCCATCCAAATTTTAAAAATAAATTAATTTCTTTAAAATTTAAAAAAAAATGCCCTCGCAAATCTATAGCAAATTTGCGAGGGATTTACGACGGCCATCTAAAATTAACAAATAAAGTTATTTTTATAAAATTAAAAAAAAATCGTCGCAAATCCATCGCAATTTGAGAGAGATTTGCAACGGCCATTCAAAATTTAAAAATAAATTAATTTTTTAAAATTAAAAAAATGAGCCATCGTAAATCCGTTGTAATTTGTGACGGCCATCTAAAATTAAAAAATAAATTTATTTTTTTGAAATTAAAAACACAAGCCATCGCAATTTGCGACGGATATGCGACGGCCATCTAAAATTACAAAATAAATTTATTTTTCAAAATTAAAAAAAAAAAAACAAGCCGTCGCAAATCCGCCTTAGTTTGAGACAGATTTGCGACATCCATCTAAAATTAAAAAATAAATTTATTTTTTTAAAATTTAAAAAAAGCCCTCGCAAATCCGTCATAAATTTGCGAGTGATTTGCGACGGCCATTCAAAATTTAAAAATAAATAATTTTTTTTAAATTAAAAAAATGCCCTTGCAAATCCGTGGCAAATTTGCGAGGGATTTGCGACGGCCATCTAAAATTAAAAAATAAATTAATTTTTTTTTAAATTAAAAAAAAAGCCATCACAAATCTGTCGCAATTTGCTAGGGATTTGCAACGGGCATTCAAATTTTAAAAATAAATTAATTTTTTTAATTAAAAAAATGCCCTCGCAAATTTGTGGCCATCCAAAATTAAAAAATAAATTTATTTTTTTAAAATTGAAAAAAATCCATCGCAAATTGCGACGAATTTGCAATGGCCATCTAAAATTTAAAAAATTAAATTTTTAAAAAAAGCCCTCGCAAATTTTGCGAGGGATTTACGACGGCCATTCAAAATTTAAAAATAAATTTATTTTTCAAAAATTAAAAAAAAAATGCCCTCGCAAATCCGTCGCACATAATGTATGCATATATATATATATATATATATATATATATATATATACATGCATTTGCTATTAAATATACATACATTAATAGCAACAGATGCATATATGTCATATTCTTACATATATACATACATATATATATATATATATATATTTAATAATATCATATGTATATTATATATATAAATATTTCAACTTTCTTATATATCTTTTTGCGTATTCTACAATTTCAACACATACACACACACATACTGTCATATGTGTGTGTGTGTGTGTGTGTGTGTATAATCAAACATTAAATTTTTTTTTTTGTAAATTTTTTTGATTAGTGACGAATTTGCCACGAATCAAGGTTTCATAAACCCTGATCCATCGCAAATCCGTTGCAAATTGCGAGGGATTTACGATGACAATGTAAAATTTAAAAATAAATTTACTTTTAAAAATTAAAAAAGCAAGCCGTCGCAAATCCGTCGCAATTTGTGATGGATTTGCGATAGCCATCTAAAATTAAAAAATAAATTTATTTATTCTAAATTAAAAAATAAGCCCTCGCAAATCCATCGCAAATTGCAAGGGATTTGCGATGGCAATGTAAATTTTAAAAATAAATTTATTTTTTAAAATTAAAAAAACAAGCCATTGAAAATTGCGATGGATTTACAACGACCATCTAAAATTAAAAAATAAATTTATTTTTTAAAATTAAAAAAATAAGCCCTCGCAAATCCATTACAAATTGCAAGGGATTTGCAAAGGCAACGTAAAATTTAAAATAAATTTATTTTTTAAAATTAAAAAAACAAGTCATTGGAAATCCGTCGCAATTTGAAATGGATTTGCGATGGCCATCTAAAATTAACAAATAAATTTATTTTTTTTAATTAAATGAATAAGCTCTCGCAAATCCATTGCAAATTGCGAGGGATTTGTGACGACCATTAAAAATTTTAAAATAAACTTTTTTTAAATCTTGAAAAATTAGCTGTTGCAAATCCGTGGCTAATTAGCAACAGATTTGCAACGGAAAATTCTGTCATCGCAGATTCATCGCAAAACCCTTGCAAATTCGTCGCTAATTCACAAAAAAATTAGTATATAATTAATATATAATACAATATATCACAAGAATTTCAATAGTTGGTGGAATGCGTGTTCCCCAACAATATGGACGTGGGTTCGAGCCCCAAGTCCGACATAATCTCATAATATTCTTGGCGGGTCGGGTTGCGGATCCGATTCTCGGTGGGCCGAGTCAGGCTGATGGACGGGCCGGCCGAGTAGCTAATTAATTAATTTTTTTAATAAAAATTTTTTGCCGTCGCAAAATTAAGTAATTTTTAAATAAATTTTTTTATACCACAAATTAAATTAATTAATTTTTTAAAAATAGTTTTTTCCGTCGCAAAACCGTCGCTTGATTATTTTAATTTTTGTAAATAAAAAAATTTTGGCCGTCACAAATCTGTTGCTAAATTAATTGAATTTAAAAATTTGTTGCCGTCACAAATCCGTTGCTAAATTAATTTTTTTTAATTAAAAAAAATTAACGTCGGAAATCCGTTGCGAAATTAATTAATTTTTTTAAAAATAAAAGTTTTTGGCCATCTTAAATCCGTTGTTAAATTATTAATTTTATAAATAAAAATTTTTTCGCCGTCGCAAATGCATTGCTAAATTAATTAATTTTTTTAAAAAATAAATTTTTTTGCCATCGCAAATCCGTCACTATGTTAATTATAAATTTAATTATAATGTCATAAATTAAATAACGATAGATTTGCGACATATTTTCTTTCCGTCACACATTGCGATGCCATTTTAGCGACAGACGATATACGTCGCTAAACGTGATTAGCAACGGATTTGGCTGTCGCTAATTTGATTTTTTCTTGTAGTGACCATTGCAGCATCTGCGGTTATCACAGTTAGCTTGTTGAATTTATGACTCAGCATTGTGCTTAATGTTGATGGGGTATCAAATGGGAATCCAGGGCTGTCGGGCATTGGCGGAATCATTCGTTATTTATCTGAGCATTTCATCTTTGTTTTCTCTCAAAATATTGGTATAGCAACAAAGAATGCTGAGGTATTAGCAGTCCTGCTTCACGGTCTGAAGTGTAGACGTACGCCTTCGATATCATTAAATAACAGCCCAGTCAGACTCTCAGATTCTCAAAAATCAGCTTCTTGGAGCCATATCAAAGCATGGAAATATCATTCATTCTTTCGACAAATTGAATTGATCTCCCGCACCTTCTCATCTTGCTCATATGTTCATGTCTATAGAGAAGGAAATCTTGTTGCCGACTGCTTGGCTAATCTCGGTTACACCACATGTGGTCAGCAAACCTTTATATCTTTTTCTATGCTTCCTCGTGAAGTTAAGAGTCGTGTGTAATTTAGATAGGTTTCAAATTCCCTTCTCTACGTATAAAAACACGCTCAGGTGCTCCTTATGCAATTTTCTTCGATATTAATAAATATGGCTTCTGCCTTTGGATATATATATAGAGAGAGAGAGCATATGGTATGGCCATCTGAATTTAAATTTGTTTCTAACTTTTATTTGTTTCAAACTGTTGTAAACGTTTCCTCAAGGTCATATTTGAAGAATGCTATTCCCCCAACATAAATTAGGTTTTTCTTGCAATCCTCATTGAAATGGAGAGGTTAATTTACTGACTATGTAATTCATTTGACTAGAAGCACTCTTTTATGTGACAATAAAAAGTCTTAATCTCAACTTACGTTTCCTTCATTCATATATCTAAAAATAATTAAACAAATAAATCCTCATTTTTCTTGTAAAAATATTTTATCCATCAGTACTCATGTACAAGGCAAAATAAAAATTAGACAGGTGATAGTAAAAATGTGGTACCACTATTTATTAAATCACCATTTATCTCGATATTTGCCAACGTGTCAATAGTTGATTGCTGATTCTTGGCACAAACAACTAGATTTTTATGTAATCTAGCCCAAAAAAAAAAAAAAAAACTAGACTTTTATGTAGGTTAAGAGAAAAATATTACAGTTCTCCACTGGAAAGCAAATTTGTGATCCTAACAATTGAGGTACAAAGAGGGAAGAAACATGCACAATTCTTGGTGACACTGACTGATCACTAAAGTTGGAGCAGATTAGTTGTTTACTGCTGATGCAATTCAATATTCAATTCCCCCAAAAGCGGTCATTTCCTTTCTCACCTTTCTTAGTTTTTATATTATTCATTCTTTATATCAAAGGGTATTATTCCTCCAATTGCTGAAGTCATGATGGAGAGCTTTACTGGCTAATGCTCCATTGTTACCAAATCTCTAGTTGCGACTTTGATAATTGCATCTGATGTAAAAACTGCACCAATCAAATATGATTGTTGCAAACTTTTGACAAATGTCCAAATTTGTGTTAAAATATGATGTTATTAGAATCAATCAACAAACTAAAGTGGGTTGTGAATTATAAACTATGATCTATCAGATGCATACATGTGGGAAAGAGACCAAGAAAAAGATGCTGTCCCCCTCACCCCAGCTCAAAGCTTTTTATTTGTTTTAGCGGAAATGGAAGTTTTGCAGTATATGGTCCCTTTACTGCACCTTTTTTGGGTTAATGGTTGTTGCTTGGAAAGGACCGTAAACCCAAAACTTGGTTTATTAATGGTTTCTGCTTAAAGATACCTAAAATGTGGTGGAGCAGGCGTGACCATATTCAATTAGCTTCTTGGACCACGTCTATCTACTCTATTGGAATTTAGCCTATTAATCCTATTACTATGTATACAACAAAAACAAGTGATAAGAATTGAGAAGGCTCTTTGCACCTTCAATCGCTTTACTTTTTGACTAATCTTTGCATGTACTTGTTGGTTAAAATGTCTTCCTTAAGTTGGAACACCAAATCTAGCTGCTGCATTAAGTATTATGACCAGATATTTAACTACAGTAATATTTTTGGTTTGACTAATTTTTCATTTGAAGAAATTGACAAGCGATTTGGAACACCGGAAGCAAAATGCTAAGACATTCTATGTTAAAATATTTTTTATGGTATATAAATTAAGAACTAAACCAGTTTAACTTTCTTAAGTAGATGTAAAATCCACATACTAACATTATTTTTTCAACTGAATTTATATCTTTTTAGAAAAAAAAAAAAAAAAACTTATTCAACGTTTACAGGTCATGTTTCCATGCGTGGAGGTTCGGTTTCTTGGGTTTGGATCAGAATGACTCCTTTTGGAGGCCGTTCCGCTTCAACTAGTCAAATTGTTCGAAAGACTCCTCTTTAATTTTGATGCTTTTTTAAAATGCCACATAATTAAATAATGATGTATTTTAATAATGCATCCATATAACGCATATCTATAACGATGTTAGAGTTTTTTCGATCAATATATAGAACGCATACTACGTCCTATGTGTTTTCTCTTGCCCTCAGTCCAAGTAGCTGAAAACAATCTGCCAAAGATGCTGCCAAAAAAATACTGTGTCATGGTCAGTGGCAGGATAGTGTTTTAAGCTTTGAGGTCTGATTTGAGCATTGAAAACATTCTAAGGAATTCATCTTTAACAAAAATGAAAAACATTCTGAAGATTAAAAATAAAAATAATATAACTCTTCTTGGAATCATCTTAAAAAGTATTAAAAACAACTACCCTCTACATTGAAAGTTCTCAAGTATTTGTTGGATTTTCTGCAATTTCAAATTATAGCAAATCAAATAGAAAAGGAATCAAATTCCCCAAACCAAGTGGCCATCAAATCAATTCTAACAATCTAATTTCAGAAAAATTCCCACTGATTACAAAGACCTCCTAAGAAAATAAGAAGAAGCCATAACCAAACTAAGATGAAATTACCTGGTTTCTTGCAGCTATAGAAGGGATGAGACAAGATGGAGTGTCGCTTGAAGAGTAATCCCTAGCTGGCAAGACTCTCCACAGAAATTTAAAGCTACTTGGCGTGAGGGCTAGAGAAAACTCATAGGTGGCATTCTTGAATGCATCTTATGTTTGCAAATACTCTAAATCCGGTATATAACGACGCATTCTTGAAATGTGTCCTTATGTAGTTAGGATGCACTTTAAGAATGTGTTAACATTAGAAGAGGAGTCTTTTAAGCGACTGGACCAGTAGAAGCGGAATGACACCAAAGTGGGCAATTCTAATAATAATAATAATAAGCCCTTTTCTCTTTCAATTATATTTTTTTGATTTCTCACTCTTTCTTTTCCAGTGTGAATTTGGATTCTCAGATATTCTAGATTCATTAGAGCTAAGTATGTCAAACCTCTAACAATTTATAAGAAAAAGTTTGCGTAATTTATATGCAAGCCTAACTAGCTAGCACTTGAGTACCCTTTTTATATATTCAGAAATTCTAATATGGACTCGATCCACATGAACCACATGCATTGAAGGGTTGTATTTCATGCAGTAAAAGTTATACAGTACAACTCCCCAATATATGTAGTCAATAGGTTTATGGTCCATACAAGAACTTCCCTTATATATTCTATCTATATATGTCTTGTTAGCTCTAAGGGCATTCTCATGTGTTTTGACTTATCACAAACATTGATGAAGACTAACTTGTGTGCCTTACATGTGATAGGATATGTTTGACCCCAATTCTTTCAAGACATGCAAATAGGGTTGCTAAGAAGCTCTTAAGGAAATGGAATCCAAAGTGGTGATTGATAATAAACAACCTCAACCTAAGAGCTCACAAAATCATGAAGTCCTTGAGAAAGAACTTTAGACCAGGAATCATTTTGTTAAGGTATTCGGTGTAAATTCCCAAGTCTTCTTTACCTTATGATTCAATTTATTTTTACCTTGAAGCACACAAGCAAAAATATTTCTAAGTATTAAGTTTTCAGAATTTTGGATTGAATAGTTTGGATAGCTTCGTCCAAAACTCTATGAACAATGTCAAAAAGTTTCTGCTTAGAAAAGTGCCATTTTGAACTCACTTTTTAGATGCACCCTCGTCTGATCCTTAAGTTCAATACTCTAAAAAATCTTATAGCAAGAAACTAGCCGTTGGAGCTTTACTTTTTGTTTCTATAAAAGGTTTCAAAAGTTGATTTTAAAGTAGAATTTTATCCTATCTTTCTAGGAAACACTCTTACTCTCTAGAATACAAAAATCTCCCTTTTGATTAGTGCTTCAAGGTAAAATCAAATTGTTTCAAAAAGGTAAAGGTTGTTGGTGCTCATTTGTTTGTACATTTGCTCAAAAATGTGAGCTATCTCTGATTCATTTCTATAATCCTTTTTATATATCAAGATTGTGGTGTAAAACCATTTGGGGTGAGCCTTGATTTGTTGTTGATTGACTTGTTGATTGAGAGGTTTTGAGAAAACCAAGTGTGGTGATCCTTTAGCATAATTGGTGTAGAAAAACACCATTGAGTTAGTTGAGTTTAAAGAAATCTGATTTAAAATCCTTAAGTGTGAGCTTAAGGTAGTGGAGGTAGATCCTTGAAGATCGAACCACTATTAATCTTGTGTTTATTCTCTTTGCATTAACTTCCTTCCTCAAATGATTTCAATCATTCAAAAGAAATCTTTATGATTCTCACCAACCCATCTTCATTCTTGTATTAATTGCACATCTCTTATCTCATCTCATTTAGATCGTAGTTGGTTCTTTAAAACTGCTTAAAAGCTCTTCTTCGTGTCACTAGCAAACACCTCAATATAAAATACAAAAGGAGGATTTCAAAAATAGATTTTCGAAAAGTGTTTTAAATTTACCAAAAATGTTATTCACTTCCTCTAAGGTTTTTCATTTGATATCAGAGTATTGGTCTACTCTTTCTCTGCTAAACAACCGTGTAGAAAAGATCCTTACTGCAAATATCTTCTCTCTTCCCTATGTCAAGAGAAGCTCGACAAATAGACCTCCTTTATTCACTAGGAGTACACATTCTAGAAAAATCGCATGAAGATCTATGTATGCTCAATTAATTTTGAACTATGGAATTTGTTTGAAAAATGACCATATGTTCTTTCTAAAAGAGTCAAAGGTTAAATAGTTTCCAAATAGAGTGATGAATATGGTGCCGAAGATAATGCCAAAATGACGTTGAACTTTCAAGCTATGAACATTCTATGTTGTACTCTTAGTGCTACTGAATACAACAGAGTTAGTTGCTGTGATTCAACCTATGACATGTGGAGGTTGCTTGAAGTCACCCATGAGGGGACAAATCAAGTAAAGGAGTCTAAGTTAGGACTTTTGATTCATGATTATGAATTATTTACCATGAAGTCAAACGAGAGCATAGCCGACATGTTTACTAGATTCACAAACATTACAAATGGTCTTAAGGCTTATGGGAAAAGCTATTCCCCTGATGAACAAAATAGAAAAATTCTGGATGCCTTGCCAAAGAGTTGGCAACCTAAGGCTCTGGCTATGGAGGAATCAACAGATTTGAAAACCTTACCCACTGGAGAGCTAATTAGCTCTCTCTTAACTTATAAAATGAAGCTCAAAAGATTTCAAGAATTTGATGATAATGACAAAAGAAAAAGAGGAACAACACTGAAAGCTGTTGATGAGGACGCTAACAGTAGGCAATCTGATAGTGATGATGAAATTGAAGTGGATACCGATGAATTGGCCATAATTGCAAAGAAATTCAAAAAGATGTTCAAAAAAGGAAACTTTAAAATAGGCCAGAAGTTCATAAAAAGGAAGGGACAAGCTTCACCTTTCAAGCCTCAATGCTATGAATGCAAGAGTATAGAACACTTCATTGTTGATTGCCCAATAGCCAAAGAGAAAAAGGCCAAGATGCTCAAAAAGCAAAAAAAAAAAAAAAAAGGATCTAAAAGCAAAGAAAAGAAAAGGACTGGTAGGAACTTTGGATCAAAATGAGTCCGAATCTAAGGAAAATGGAGATTTCAAAAATGAAACATCTAACATATGCTTCATGACAGTGAAGGATAAGGTAAACTCCTCCCCATCTAACCTTGTAGCTGAGTTGCATGATTCTACTTGTAATAATATTGATGATCCAAATGAACTTCTTATTGATATGTTCCAAGAACTAAAAAGATTGTCAAGAAGGAACAAGGAAATGAAAGTGAAAATTGATTTCTTATCAAATGAGAATGACAATCTAGTAAGTGAAAACAAAAGTTTACTTGACTCCATGTGTTGTTTGAATGTTGAAAAAGAAATCACTTCTATCTTCTTGAACTACTCTGCCCTTGAGAATAAATGTTTGTGTGATAAACTCTCATCTCTTGAAGTTATGATCTGTGAGTTTGATAATATGAAAATGAAAGTTGATGACCTCACTACTTGTATTGAAAAATTCACCAATGGCCAAAACAACTTGAATAAGCTTCTTGGAGCTCAATGAATGGCTAAAAACAGAAATGGCCTTGGCTGTGGTAATATGCACAAAACAGGAAAATACACGTCTTATTTTGTGAAAGCAAGCTCCTTAAATAGAAATTACACATGTTTCACTTATTGTGGTAAAAATGGACACAATGCATCTAGGTGTCACATTAGGAAAAGCATTAGATTAGGAATAAAAACTGATTGGGGAATTAAAAGAATCACTACTAACCTTTATGGACCTAAGAAGATATGGGTACCAAAAATCACTCTCCCATCTCATGTATAGGTACATTCAATGGAGAAAATGAGCTTTACAAAGTGGTTCTTGGATAATGGATGCTTAAGACACATGACCAGAAATGTAGCCTTATTAGAAGATGTTCAAACTACAAATGATGGGTTCATTACCTTTAGAGACAAAAAGAAAAGAAAAAATACTTGGCATAGGTAACATTGGTAAAGGATCTTCAACCATTATCAAACAAGTATTATTAATTGATGAACTAAAATACAACTTTCTTAGCATTCGTCAATTATGTAACAATGGTTGCAAAATCATTTTTGAGAAAGATTCTTGCTCTATTATGGACAACTCAAATAATGAAACAATTTTTGTTGCTAACCATGTTGGGAATGTATATGTATTCTATCTTGATGATCTTATACCTCATAATATTAGATGCCTTTCCATGCATGATAGTGATGGCTATTTTTAGCATAAAAGGCTAGACCATGTATCATTTGATTTGTTGAATAAATTGTCTTCAAAAAGGCTTGTGAGAGGACTGCCCAAAATGAAGTTTGATAAAAGCAGAATATGTGATGTATGCCAATTTAAAAAATAGATCAAAACCTCTTTTAAGCCTAAGAAAATGATTTCCATCTCAAAACCCCTTGAATTAATACATATGGATTTGTTTGGACCTATGAGGACTACTAGCCTTGGTGGTAAGAGGTATGCTTATGTTCTAATAGATGATTTCTCAAGATTTATTTGAGCTTTGTTTCTCGAACAAAAAGATGAGGTATTTTCTGAATTTCTAGATTATTCAAGTGCGTCCAAAACTCTATTGGATACAAATTAATTTCTATTAGGAGTGGCAATGGTAGAGAATATTGCAACAATAAGTTTACACATTTTTATGATGAAAATAGAGTTTTTCATAACTTTTCAGTTGCTAAAACCCCTCAACAAAATGGTGTTATTGAAAGGAAAAATAGAACCTTGCAAGAAATGGATAGATTCATGATTTGTGAAAACTCTCTTCCAAAATACGTTTGGGTTGAAGCTGTCAATATAGCATGTTATATTGTTAACTGAGTCATGCTAAGACCTTTTCTAAGGAAAATACCCTTTGAGTTTATGTTTGACAAAACTCTATCAATTTCCTATTTTAAAGTTTTTTGCTGCAAATGTTTTGTACTGAATACCCAAGACAATCTTGAAAAATTTGATAGCAAATTCGATAAGGCTATATTCCTTGGATACTCTTCCAATATAAAGGCATATATAGCGTACAATAAGAGAACTCTATGTATGAAAGAATCCATACATGTTACCTTTGATGAATCTAACATTTGTACATCAAGAAAAAAATGATGATGATGCAGGGATTTCAAAAGAAAGAGGCAAAGAACAGTATAAAGCACCATCACTGGACATTAATGCCAAAGAAGAGGAATTGGAAGAGAAACAAGCTGAACAAAGCAAGCAAGAAACTGAAGAACCCACTGATCACGGGCTACCAAAAGATTGGAAGTACAAAACTGAACATCTAAAAGGGCAAATTATTGGTGATCCTAGCTGTGGAGTCAAAACTAGAAGGTATTTTGTAGACAATTTTTCTTTTCTCTCTAGTATTGAACCTAGATATATTGATGTGGCCTTACATGATGATTTTTTATACTAGCTATGCAAGAAGAGCTTAACCAATTTGAGAGAAATCAAGTTTAGAAACTCGTCCCTAAACCACTTGATCATCCAGTTATTAGTACCAAGTGGGTTTTCAGAAACAAACTTGATGAACACGGAGTAGTGATTAGAAATAAAGCTAGACTTGTTACCCAAGGAGTCAATCAGGAAGAGGGCATTAACTATGACGAGACATTTGCTCCCGTTGCTAGATTAGAATCCATAAGAATGCTACGTGCTTTTACATCTTTCAAAAATTTCATGCTTTATCAAAATGATGTTAAAAGTGCATTTTTGAATGGTTTTATTGAAAATGAGGTATATGTAGAATAACTTTCGAATTTTATTCATGAGCACTTTCCAAATCATGTTTTCAAACTCTCAAAGGATCTTTATGGTTTAAAACAAACCCCATAAGCTTGGTATGAAAGGCTTATTGGATTCTTACTCTCAAAAGGTTTTCCAAGAGGCCTGATTGATACTACACTGTTTATTAAGTCAGAAAATTCTAATGATCTTCTTATTGTCCAAATTTATGTTGATGATATCATTTTTTATGCTACTAATGAATCCTTGTGTAAGATGTTTGCTTAGACTTTGTAGCAAAAATTCGAGATGAGCATGATGGAAGAACTTAACTTCTTCCTCGGAATGCAAATTAAACAAACCAAGGATGGAATTTTCCTAAATCAAGCTAAGTACACTAAGGAACTGCTCAAACAGGTCGGTATGAACGAAGCCAAAGAAATCAATATGCCTATGAGCACTTCTCTAAAGCTTGACAAGGATGAAAAGGGCAAGAAAGTGGAAGAATTAAAATACAAAGATATGATTAGGAGTTTGCTATATCTTACTGCTAGCCGACAAGATATTATACTTTCAGTTTGTCTCTGTGCCAGATTTCAATCATGTCCAAAGGAATCTCACTTATGTGCCATGAAACACATCCTTAGATAATTGGTTGGAACATATGATGATGGTTTATGGTATCCTCGTATGAACACCTTTGATCTTATAGGCTATACTGATGCAGGCTATGCAGGCTGTAAAGTTAAACAGAAAAGCACTAGTGAGTATTGTCAATTTCTCGGACATTCTCTAGCGTCATGGCATAGCAAGAAATAAGCTTGTGTATCCTTATCCACAACCGAAGCTAAAAATATTGCAGCAGGAAGTTGTTGCATGCAAATCTTGTGGATGAAAAACACATTGCTTGATTTTGGTTTTAATTTCGATTGCATACCTATACTATGTGATAATACAAGTGCAATTATTTTAGCAAAATCCTATTCAACATTCCAGAACCAAGCATATTGAGATTAAGCATCATTTCATCAGGGATCATGTTCTTAAAGGAAATGTGTGTATTGAATAAATCCCAACAAATGAACAGCTTGCAGATATTTTTACCAAACCTCTGACTGTAGAAAGATTAAATCATTTGAGAAGAGGTATAGGATTCACCAAGATCATGTCAAAGATTTATTTGTTTTTCTTTGCAAAACCACTAAAGACACAACTTTTGGACAAAGTTTTTGGACGCACTATTTAAAAACATGACTCCAAAATCCTCTCAGTTGAACTGATTATATTCCACTTTTTAGATGAGTGGTTTTGGACTCAATCAAAGTCCAAAAATATCAGCAATTCAAAATTTATGAAAAGTCCTTTTTTTTGTGTCAAATAATATAAGTCCATAAATGACTTTTGAAAATTTCAAATGTGTGCAATTCTTTCAGGATAACGTTTGAAATCTCTGATGAAAGTCTCTTTCAAATGTATTTGATTGTACTTATCTTCACAACCTTCTAGGAAACAAAAAAAAAAAAAGAGCTTTTCTCTCTCTTCTCTCTCAGATTCTGAAATCGATAGAGAACTCCATTTTTCTATTCAAAATTTATCCATTTTTCTCTCTAAAAGACACTGAAAGCCCAAGTCTTTACCGTCTAATCATAATGGTAAAATCTCTAAAGTTGACCAAACCCAAGTCAAAAAAAGCCTAGAAAATCACTATAATAATGAAGAAGAAACTGGCTACTAAGACGAAATTGATGACCAAGGAAAAAGGAAAGAAAGTCGTTCTTGAACTCCCAGTCTCTCAGACCAATTCTTCATAAACAACTTGAAACAGGAAAGTTTTGAGACCCAGGTAATTCACTTTCTAGACTCTAAAAGTGAATCCAATTTTAATGAATGGGTTTCAAGAAACCGAACTTTGATTGTTGGTTACCGTGCAAATCCAGAGGCCTTTCTGAATTTTACAAATGTGTTGAATATATTTAAGTCTTTTGGGTGGGGAGCCCTGTTATCTGTTGATGAAAAATTATTTACTACTCTCTGTATGGGAATTTTATGCTAATCTGAGAAAAGGCCAATTAAAGGAGACTGAAGGGGGTTTTATGGTCCAGTGGTATATTTCAAAGGTTGGGGGTAAGAATCTTGAGTTTGATCATCGCCTATTGAACAGAATATGCGGTGTTAGAGATGGCAGGATTCAATTTTTTCAACTGAACAAGTTCCAAGAAGGAATTGGTCTATTTGATTTGGGAAAATTTGAAAGAACATTTACTGGTGGGAAAAGTTTTAAGAACTCAAGTGATAGGAACACTAAGTGGTTAAATAGACCGGGTAAGATTCTGCATCACATGGTTTCTACCATGGTGGTTCTAAGCTTTAGTCACAAAACCTCTATAAATATTATGCAAATGATGACAATGTTGGCGCTATATGAGAATAGGCCAATAAATTTTGGGTATCTTGCTATGAAATTAATGATGCAAACAACGAATACCTCCAACAAAGTCCTACCTTATAGAAACTTATTAACTAAAGTGTTCAGACAATTTAGTGTTGATCTGAGTCCTATCACCCCTGCTTCTTCAAAGATGAATGTGTATAGCTTTAAGTCAATCAAGAGGATGGGAAATGTACGAATGGATAATGAGTGGAAGCTGCTCAGAGATGTAGCCAATGATGAAAAAGAAAGGTTGTTAAAGGTTAAGGCTGAAGGTAAGACAGCCCAACTTGCAGGAGCAAAAAGAAAGGCAGAGTTAGAAATTCAAGAAGAATTCTCTAGCAAGGGAAAACAGAGAATTCAAGACACAAGCATCAGTCAAAGCATTCTGGAAGCAATCAATTTGTTGGCTGTTAAGGTAGACACCTTCAGAAATTCAGAACTTTGGGTGTAGGCTAACTGCTGTCGAAGAGAAGGATAGAAAGGATGCAACAATACCTGATAAATTAGCACCATCTCAAGAACAAGTGACTGGAGAATGAACTGCCCAAGAGGAAGAAAATGCCAATGCACAAGATACTGTGAAGGAGAAGAAGGATGAAGAAATGACAGCTATTGAACAAGGAAGCCAGACACCCATGCATCAAGAATAATTAGCACCACCTACCCCCACTGAAGTCCCTGTCTTATCTGGAAAAAGGCAGAAGCATGTGGCGGTAAAGAGAAAGTCCAGCCGCATTACTGGACAGTATTTCAAAAAGGGTATCAGGTCCAAGACAGAGACTGTCCATTTTTCCTAAGTGACCATTTCTGCGGACTGCTTACCAAACTTCCTCTACCAGAACACTTTTTACTCCTTTTTCATTAACACTTACTTATATCATTTATGCACTAGTCTTTGAATAGTTTACATTATGCACTTCTCCAGCCCTATTTGTTAAATAAATATCTTCTCTATCTGTATTCTGAACAATTTATTTGATATCCTTATTCTCCTTATTCTCTAATTTTGCTTTTTTATTGATAACAAAGAGGGAGAAAACTACAGATTGTAATTGTTGTGGATATATAGTTTGTTGCTGATGATTGTTGTGTATATATAGATTACTAATATGTATTGAGGACCATTGAGGATATATAGATTGTTAATGATGATTATGGAATTGTTGGGCAATTGTGTGATGATGTGAATTCTGAATATATATTGGTTGTATATAATGAATATTATTATAGATTGTTGCTATGAAATTAGTTATGGATTGTGACTATATCCATTTATGATCATAGTTTAAAAATGTGGACTGTGAAGACATAAGCATTTTAATAGAGTCTATATTGAGATATCATTTTTGTTGAGGACAAATGAGATTGAAGTATGTGTGTGAGTCAATTATGCATTCTAACAAATTGATTTTTGGCTAACTGATAGGGGCTAAAATCGCCATTCTTTTCCTAATGATTTGAGGGTTTTTTAAGATAAATTTGTTATAATAACTAGGCATATTCCTTCCTATTTGACATTTTACTGGTAAAAAGTGTTTTCAGCAAATATATACAGATTTGAGTAGATTTCGAGTAGAAAGTGCACAAAATCATAATAGACCTGGCGCATGGCCCAGTTAATAGACCAGGCAGGGTCCATTCTACTCTAGCAAAAAAGAATTTGAGTAAGCTTCAGAGAAAATTCCAGAATAAACCTAGCGCCAGGTCTTGCAATTACACCTGGTGCCGGGTCCATTCTGTCTACTGATAAAAAACAGAGCAACTCTAGAGGAAGAACAAAGTACACCTGGCGCCAAGTAGGTCAAAGGTACCCGACGCCAAATACGCTCTGGAGGTGAATATCCCGTACACAAAATTAGGGATTTTCTTATAATTTTGGTATTTTCCTACTCCTACTAGGCTAAGACTTCCTAAGCCACGAATTCAGCATCTAAAAAGTCTATAAAAGCACAAGAAAACACAAGGATTTGGGGGATATACCTAGAGATACAATAGAGAAAGGTGGATTCATAAGCAAAAAAATTTTGAATCTCTCATTGAAGGAGGATTTCACCCAAATCAAGGAGGATTGTTCAAGGGAGTTTTCAAGAAAGAAGAAAGAGACTTGTCTATGAGTACTTTCTTTTATCTGTGTCTTCTTTTCCTTTAGCAATGATGTATTCAATGGTTTGATTGTAGTTTAATATTATTTTGAGATTCATTATTTTGTGTTAATTTGGTTATTTGATTAATTCTTTATCATCTTTGGTGTTTGATTACTTGATTTCATTGGTTATTGATGCGAGTTCTTCTAATTGACTTGAGACAATAATATTAGGAGTTTCATTGCATTGATTTCATGTTTGTCTAATCTTAATGGACTTGAGCGATAAAGTTAAGATTATAAGACTAATTAATCAACGATTAATTGATTTTACCAAGAGCAAAGGGTTATTAGCTAATTTCATAATTATAAGGAATTGAACCTAATGCATGTTTTAGTTATGTTAGCTTGATTCACAATTCTATTAATTTAATCAAAATATAGGATTCCATGGATTGGGAAATAAAGTGGGATTTATTTAAGTAAGAATCATGACTTGTGAAATGATTGAATTTTACTTTGTATTCATTCGTGATGCCAAGATGATAATTAGTTAAGAGAATTGCTAATTAGTTCATTGCCATGATTTCTAGGATAATTGTCTAAATTGCATAAACCTACATCCTTGAGTTGTATATATTTCTTTATTTTCTTTTTATTATTTTCTCACTTTATTTGGGTTGGTTAAACAATGAATGAAAAGTGATTAGTGTGTACTTGTTCCTTTGAGGTTCGATACTCGTTAATTCCCTATACTATGCTTGTGATGAGTATACTTGTTCACATGTATATTTTGGGATTAATGCTTAATTAAAACTTGACAAAAAGTTGGATTTAAAATTGATGGTTTTTATACACCCAAATTTTCGCATTAAGTTTTTTGCTGCGTTACTGGGAAACAATATCATGAAAGTTTGGATTTTATTAATTTAATCAAGTTTTATATTTTTATATGTCTATACATAAATATGTATATATGTTCTTTGTGTAAATCCGTGTTCTATTTTGTTGTTTATAACATTGTATGACTTAATTTACTAGCTTAGTTCATGTTGTACTTGTATATATCACTAATTTTTGTATTTATGTAGTTTGTGATATATCTAATGTGTGTGTTTTTCTTTTATTTATTTTTCTATTATTTGTTTTTCTCTTTTGTTTTTTTTTTTTTTTTGTTTTAAATTTTTTATTTGATTTTTATTCTTCTTCGAGCACGAGATTGGCATCATTGTGGACAACTACTTTGAGGCACAAGATAAAAGGAGCTATAATAATGAGAGATTGACAAGGTTACAAACTCGGATTAATGCTTTTAGTGAAACGTCATTAGAAGCATCAATAAATTCTTTTATTGCCAATTCAAATTCATCCATATCTCCAAAGAGAAGAGAGAGGATATAGGAACAATTGCCCAATATGGAAAGGGAGGTATTTGATTCTCATCTTTATGCTAATAATTCTAATCTCTCTTTGTCACATAATTTCTGAGGTTCCTCTCCATTCTTGGAGGACAATGGTCCAAATGATGACGTATGGAGTTTAACACGTCTCAAGGAGTTGGATTTATCAATGATTCATCAAAAGAAGTCCTTGGAGAATGTTAACAAATTCTGCCCTTCACCCCATCTAAAAGGAAGTAACTTAGTTTTTGTAGACCATACATTAAAAAGTAAGGATTTCTTGATCCCATCATTGAGAACTCAATTGCTATGTTTCACGGGAAATTTTCATTGTGACACATCTTTTGAAAGGAAAATGGTGATTTCATTCTTCAGATACTACGTGCATTCATATGTTGAAAATAGTATTTGTGTACCTAAAGTAATGTTCGACAATGAGGTTCATGTATTTTGTTTTATTGAGAAAAATTGTTTTCATGAATATGACCTTTTTCAAAAACCTCCCTTCTTTCTACATTCATCTTACCTATTTTCTATTTTGAGCTTAAACTTCTTTGACAAGGGTTTGACGATAGAGCATGATGAGTGGAAAAAGTCTGTATCTTTATTTTTGGTTTGGGTTTGTTTTAGTTGTTGTGTGTTATTTCCCCTAAATAAGGAAACTATTTTTCCCAGTTTAAGTATGGGAGAGAGAGTTATGTCTTTATTTGCTTTTTTAGGATTTTTAGTATTTCTTTTTAGGTTCTTTCTTTTATGTTGGTGTGTTTTATTTTGTGATTATTTTATGTGTGCTTGTATTTGTGTTTTGTTTTATAGGTAAGAATAAAGTCCTCTTGGACAAGCCCTTCTCTCAATCTCAAGTTTAGATATATATTGGAGCATTATTACACTTGGGGAATATTGCTTAAACTTTCTACCCCTTTATCATTTTTTGTCCATTTGGAGATGCTTTAATGTATTAATTCTTGGCCAATGAAAACATTGTCCAATTTAAGTATAGGGGAGTGGTTTGGTAATATTCTTTGTCTAAGTTCTTATCAATTATCTTGGTGTTGTCTTGGTATTAAGCTACTTTGGAAAGTATTAAGCTACTTTAGAAAATTTTGGTTTGATTTTTTTTTTTTTTTCAAAAACAACTTTGTTGCAAGTTCCTTGAAAGTTTTGAAAAGTTGAAGATTTAAAAGTTTGGAACTTTTGGAGCTAATTCGCAATGGAAGTACTTTCTTTTCTTTCTTTTTCCTCTTTATTTATTTTAGTCTTCTTAGCTGTACTTTTATTGTTATATCATTGGTCATTGAGGACAATGCCCAGTTTAAGTGTAGGGGGAGAATGAGATTGAAGAAATATTTTTCCATATCATTTTTGCAAAAAAATTTCAAAATTTCAATGGTTTTCATTGTTTAAGTAAGGTTGTAATTCTTTTTCTTACTTGGATATGATTTTTTGTCATTCATTTGGTAGATATTTGTGAAATTGGTTTATTGGATAGGATATTTGTCAAAACTTGAGAATTTTGATTAATCTTGTTTATGTATTGGTGTTTAAATGTTATTTGATTCATCTAGCTTGAATATGGAGGATATGATGAATATAGAAAAAGTTTATTGGCTAACTCTTGTATTATAAGTTTAAATTTTGCTTAGCTTTGAGTTGTGCTGAGGATTATGAGGAGATAAAAGATCTATGAGTGGAAAGATTGAGGAGAATTATGAAAAAAATTTGAGTTGAGTTGAAAAAAAAAATAATGAGTGGAACAACACTATTGTTAGGTGAATTGAAAAAAAATGCTCTTATTGTTAATCGTTGAAAACCTTTTGCTAAAAAGAGGGGTCAATATGGCAAGAAGTAGTAAGTGAATTCGGTGCACTCTCTTGAATATCTCGAAGGTAAAAAGGCAAGAAAGAGCAAAGGAAGAAAGAAAGAAAGAATTGGTGAGAAAAAAAAAATAATGAGTGATAACTGTAAAGGGGGCCAATACGGTGTATGAAGAGAAATCCATGCACTTGAAGTTATCAATTCCCTAAGTCATTGAAAAAATTTTGAGAGAAAAAAATTTTGGAGTGCTTTCCTTACATCATAACTTGAGTTATGCAATTTTTGGATTTATAATACTTGAGTTGATAGATGGCTTGACTTATGTGATTTATATTATTTATATTTTAACTGGAAGGGTGAAATAATCTTCTTAGACTAAGGTAACTTCAAGAGTTTTGTGATGTCTTGTCCAATGTTTCAATGTTTGAAATTACTTTAAAAGGTATGGATGCCAAGAGTTGTATCTAAAGTTTGAAGGAAAAATATGATATTTGCTACAATAAAGAATTTTTAAATGAATTAGAACTTGTGTTTTTTGAATAATTTTTCTTGGACTAAAGTGTTTCGCTTGAGGACAAGAAAATGTTCAAGTGGGGGAGTAAATGATAGGGGCTAAAATCACTATTCTTTCCCCAGTTATTTGAGGGTGTTTTAAGGTACATTTGTTATAATTACTAGGCATATTCCTTTCTCTTTGACATTTTGCTTGTAAAATGTATTTTTGACTAATATGTGCATATTTGAGTAGATTTTGAGTAGAAAGCGCACAAAACTAGAATAGACCTGTTGCCAAGCCCAACCAATGGACTAGGCGCTGGGTCCATTTTGCTCTAGTAGAAGAATTCGAGTAAGCTTCAAGAAAAATTTTAGAACAGACCTGGCGCCAAGTCTTGCAAGTACATCTAGCGCTGGGTCCATTATGTTTGCTGATAAAAAAATACAGCTACTCCAGAGGAAGAACAGAGTGTACCTAGTGTCAGGTGGGTCGAAGGTACCAGGCACCAGGTACGCTCTGGAGGCGAATATCCTATACACGAAATTAGAGATTTTTCAAAGATTTTGGTATTTTCCTACTCCTATTTGGCCAAGACTTCCTAAGCCACGAATTCATCATCCAAGAGGCCTATAAAAGCACAAGAAAACACTAAGATTTGGGGGATATACCTAGAGATACAATAGAGAGAGGTGGATTCATAAGCAAAAAAAATTCTGAATCTCTCATTGAATAAGGAGTTAAGAGAGTTTTCACGGAAGAAGAAAGAAGCTTGTCTATAAGTGCTTTATTTTATCTGTGTCTTCTTTTCTTTTAGCAATGATGTATTTAATGTTTTGATTGTAATTTAATATTATTTTGGAATTCATGATTTTGTGCTAATTTGGTTATTTGATTAATTCTTTATCATCTTTGGTGTTTGATTACTTGATTTCATTGGTTATTGATGCGTGTTCTTCTAATTAACTTAAAACGATGATATTAGGAGTTTTATTGCATTGATTTCGTATTTGTCTAATCTTAATGGACTTAAGTGACAAAGTTAAGATTATAGGACTAAGTAGTCAAAGATTAGTTGATTTCACCTCGAGCAAAAGGTTATTAGCTAATTTCATGCTTATAAGGAATTGAACCTAATGCATATTTTGGTTATGTTAGCTTGATTGGTAAATCTGTTAATTTAATCAAAATATAAGATTCCATGGATTGGGACACGAAGTGGGATTTATTTAAGTAAGAATTATAACTTGTGAAATGATTGAATTTTATTTTATATTCTTTCATGATGCCAAGATGATAATTAGTTGAGAGAATTGCTAATTGGTTCATTGTCATAATTTCTAGAATAATTGTCTAAATTTCATAAACCTACATCCTTGAGTTGTATATATTTCTTTATATTTCTTTTTATTATTTTCTTACTTTATTTGGGTTGGTTAAACAATGAATGAAAAGTGATTAGTGTGTACTTGTTCCTTTGAGGTTCGATACTCGTTAATTCCCTATACTATGCTTGCGATGAGTATACTTGTTCACATGTGTATTTTGGGATTAATGTTTTATTTAAAACTTGACTAAGTGATGGATTTAAAATTGATGATTTTTATACACCCAAAATTTACGCATCACTAACCGAATAATCTTTTTTGAAAATGATTATGATATGCTCTATGTTAAAAATTTGAAGATGAGGATCTTTATAAAGTCTGAAATATCTTGAGAAAAATTGGCTGGATCAAAATCTTTGAAAAATCATTTTTACCTGCACATGCACAGGGGGAGTTTTGAACTCATATTTTTTCAATCCAAAAGTTTAGTCCACAAACGGGTTCTAAAAAGTCTAGCTTCTATTTAATTTTATCCTCTTTGGACACATGTTTTGAAAATCCAAGACTTAAGTCCAAAAGTTTCTTAAGAAGATTAGCTTTTATCTCATTTCTCCTACTTTGGATGCACTGATTCGTAAATTTTGGGTGTATAAAAATTATCAAATTGAAATACGTCCCTTAATCAAATTTTAATTAAAACATTAATTTCAAAATATACCTATGAGCAAGTATACTCATTGCAAGCATAGTATAAGAAATTAACGAGTATCGATCCTCAAAGGAACAAGTACACACTAGTCACATTTAATTTATTGTTTAACCGACCAAATAAAGTATAAAAGAATAAAAAGAAAAATAAAGAATATATACAACTCAAGGATGTAGGAATATGTAATTTAGACAATTATTCTAGAAAATATGATAATGAACCAATTAGCAATTCTATCAAATAATTATCATCTTGACATCATGAAGGAATGTAAAGTGAAATTAATTCTATTGTTAAGTTATAAAACTACTTAGATAAATTCCACTTCGTTTGTTAATTCAGGGAATTACTATATTTTGATTCATATTAATAGGTTTGTCAATCAAACTCACATAACCAAAATATGAATTAAGCTCATCATTATATTCTGATTCAATTAGCAGATTTGTCAATCTAGCCATCCTAGCCAAAATATGCATGAATCTCAATTCCTTAAAAATATGAAATTACTAATAACCCTTTGGTCAAGGTGAAATAAACTAATCTTTGATCACTTAGTCCTAAAATCCTAACTTCGTTGCTCAAGTCCATTAAGATTTGACAATTATGAAATCAATTCAATAAAACTCGTAACAACGTTTCGTTGAGTCAATTAGGAGAACTCACATCAATAAGCAATGATAATAAGTAATCAAACACAAAAAATAATAAAAAATTAATCAAATAATTAAATTAACACAAAATCATAAATTCTAAAATAATGTTAAATTACAATAAAAATATTGAATACATCATTGTTTAAGGAAAAGAAAACAAAGATAAAAGAAAGCACTCATAGACAAGCCTATTTCTTCACCCTTAAAGACTCTCTTAAACAATCCTCCCTGATTGGGTGAATTCCTCCTTCAATGAGTAATTGGGAATTTACACTCTTGGATCCACCTCCATTTCTCTCTCTTTTATCTTATGTTTTTTCTTATTTTTATAGGCCTCTTGGATGCTAAATTCATTACTTGAGGAATTTTGGCCGAGTAGGAATTAGAAAATATCGAAATCTTGAGAAAATTTCCAAATTCGTGCACAAAATTTTTGCCTTCCAAAGCGGGCCCGACATCGGGTACCTTCAACCCACATGGCACCAGATACAATCTGTTCTTCTTCTAGATTTTTGCTCTATTCTTACTGACCGAACAGAATGGACCCAGCACCTGGTCCACTTGCCAAACGTGGCGCCAGGTCTATTTTGTTTTTTCTCGAAAGTTGCTCAATTTCCACTGCTTGACCAGAATGTACCCATCGCTTGGTCTCTTGGCTGGGCCTGGTGTCAAGTGCATTCTGGAATTGTTCCTTTTTGCTTGAATTCAGCTTGAATTTGCACAAATTCACGAAAAAAAAACTTTTTGCAAGAAAAATGTCAAATAGGAAAGAATATGTTTAGTAATTGTAATAAAAGTATCTCAAAACAACCTCAAATAACTAGAAAAATAGTAGTGATTTTAGCCCTTATCACATACCCCCACACTTGAACTTTTGCTTGTCCTTAAGCAAAACACTTTAATAAAAAAAAAAATTATTAAGAAAACACAAGTTCTTTTTTATTCAAAAATTTCTTTACCATAGTAAAGATTATATCTTCCCTTCAAACATAAGATACAACTCTTATCATTCATACCCTTTGAAAACAATGCAAACTTTGAAACTTTTGACAAAATATCACAAAACTCTTGAAGTCAAATTAATCAAGTGTATACCTTAATCTAAGAAAATTATTTCACCCTTCAAATTAAAATATAGATAACATGAATCCCACAAGTCAAGATATCTACCAACTCAAGTATTATAAATCCAAAAATTGCACAACTCAAGTCATGATGTAAGGAAAGTATTTCAATTTTTTTCTCAAAATTTCTTTCAATGACTTAGGGAATTGATCACCTCAAATGCATAGATTTCTCTTCACACACCGTATTGACCCCCTTTTAATCATCACTCATTATTTTTTCACAACTTCCCTCTAAACAATTCTTTCTTTCTTTTGCTTTAGGAAATTCATAGCCTCAAGAAAGTGGATTTCTCTTCACTATTCGTATTGGCCCCCATAATTAAGAAAAAACAATATTTTTTTTCTCATCTTCAAAGAGGAAATAACAACTTATTTTTTTAATTTTCAACTCCCAAGAATCTTCCACCATTCTTTCCATAATTCTTCTTCTCAAAGATTTTTTATCAACTCATATTCCTCATCACAACTTAATGCTAAGCAAAATTTAAACTCATAATACAAGAGTTAGCCTAATAAACTTTTCTCATATTCATCATATTCTTCATATTCAAATTAGATGAGTGAAATAACATTCAAAGACTAATGCATAAACAAGATTAATCAAAATTCTCAAGTCTTGACCAATGTCTTATCTAATAAACTAATTTCATCAAAATTCACCTAATGAATGCCAAATAATCATATCCTAGTAATAAAAAGAATTGCATCCTTATCAATGAAAACCACTGATATTTTGAAAAAATTTCACAAAAATAATATGGAAAAGTATTTCTTCAACATCATTCTCCCCATCCCCCTATACTTAAACTGGACATTGTCCTCAATAGCCAAAGATATAACAATAAGAATACAGCCAAGAAGACTAAAAGCAATAAAGAAGAAAAATAAAGTGAAGAAAATATTCCCATTACATCGTAGTGCCACCATGTTTGAATCCACCACAAGGAAGGGTTACAAGAAAAGTTAGACGAGGACCTAATTTAAAATAAATACAACAATGAAAAACATAAATCTAGAAAAAAAATAAAAAATAAAAACGAGACAATAAAATAACTAAAAGGATAAAGAAAACGAAGTACAAAAGAGTAATGGATAATCATGGCTCATAAAGGATAACGTCGAGATGCACTAAAGTGCCAAGGTTTTCACCCAAATATGGTTTCAATCAATTTTCATTCACCTTAATGATCCCCTGAGTTGGGTGAGAAACCTCAATAACTCCAAATAGACAAACTTGATGTATCGTATATGGCCCAGACTATCGAGACTTTAACTTACTTGGAAATAATCTAAGCCTAGAATTAACTACTAATACCTTATCTCCTTTTTGAAAATCATGATGGAAACGGATATGCCTATTATGCCAATGTTTCATCTTATCTTTGTAAATCTGCGAATTATGGTAGGCATCGTTATGCCACTCATCCAACTCATTTACTTTAAGTAATCATTGTTGTCCTATAAGATAGCTGAGCATTCTTCATTGAAAATCACTGTGGATAATTCCTCCAACCTCTTTTTGTTAACAAGCAGGCTTTTTAGAAATTTTGCATAGTTAGGCATGTGCACAAGGCCTTGCTAAGTGGAATGTTTATGTGCAGTTGTTTGAATATTTCTACTTGTCAAATTGTGCATCTTTTCTTGCTTTGTGTGTGCGAGTAGGGTAAGGTATCGATGGCTGAAAATCTGGTTTTTTAGTTTTCTTTTCAAAAGGTTCAATAAGAGGGGTTGGTTCCGGCCCATCTTCTTTAGATGCTACCGGTTCCGTGCAAGGATCGAGTAGCTCCTTACCACTTTTTAATGTAATGGCAGCTGACTCATGTTGTGCTTCTACTCCTAATGGTGACTTCATTACTAAATCCGTCAAAAACTACATTTGCCTTTTCATATGTCTAACCATGCCCTCAAATTTTGCCAATCTGTCATCTATCTCATGGAAACATTGAGTTACATAGGTGACAAATTTTTCTAACACCCCTTCTAAGGCAATGGAGTTGGATGGTTGAGATGTCATCCCTTGAAACATGTTAAGATACCGTCCCATACTCTAATTGTTCATCTCACCTACATAAAATAACTTGTGATATCATATATACACATCATAATATAAAATCAAGTTAGTTAGTTAAGGTACATGTTCACAAATTAAGTTAAAAGGAATTACAACGTATAGAGACATTAAATTACAGTATACAAGAAAATAAAATATAGCACCTAGTCTTACAAGGAACATATATACATATGCACATATTTGCATATCAACATATAAATATGGTTAAATCAACAAAATCCAAACTTTTATGATATTATTCTTCGGCAACAGTGCCAAAAACTTAATGCGTAAATTTTGGGTGTATAAAAATTATCAAATTTAAATCCATCTATTAATCAAGTTTTAATTAAAATATTAATTCCAAAATACACATACGAGCAAGTATACTCATTGCAAGCATAGTATAAGGACTTAACGAGTATCGATCCTCAAAGGAACATGTACACACTAGTCACTTTTCATTCATTGTTTAACCAACTAAATAAAGTGAGAAAAGAATAAAAAGAAAATTAAAGAAATATATACAACTCAAGAATGTAGGAATATGCAGTTTAGACAATTATCCTAGAAAACATGATAATGAACCAATTAGCAATTCTCTCATGTAATTATCATCTTGGCATCATGAAGGAATGTAAAGTAAAATTCAATCATTTGTCAAGTCATGAATCTACTTAGATAAATTCCACTTTGTTTGTCAATCTAGGGAATTACTATATTTTGATTCATATTAACAGATTCATCAATCAAGCTAACAAAACCAAACTATGAATTAAGCTCATCATTATATTTTGATTCAATTAGTAGATTTGTCAATCAAGTCATCCTAGCCAAAATATGCATGAATTTCAATTCCTTAAGAACATAAAATTAGCTAATGACCCTTTGGTTGAGGTGAAATCAACTAATCTTTGTTGACTTAGTCCTAAAATCCTAACTTCGTTGTTCAAGTCCATTAAGATTTGACAATTATGAAATCAATATAATAAAACTCATAACATCATTTTGTCGAGTCAATTAGGAGAATTCGCATAAATAAGTAATGATAACAAGTAATCAAACACCAAATATAATAACGAATTAATCAAATAACTAAATTAAAACAAAATCATAAATCCCAAAATAATGTTAAATTGCAATAAAAACATTGAAAACATCATTGTTTAGGAAAAAGAAAACAAAGATAAAAGAAAGCACTCATAAACAAGCCTCTTTCTTCACCGCTGAAGACTCTCTTGAACAATCCTCCTTGATTGGGTAAATTGCTCTTTCAATGAGTGATTGGGAATTTATGCTCTTGGATCCACCTCCCTATCTCCCTCTCTTATCTTGTGTTTTTTCATGCTTTTATAGGCCTCTTGGATACTAAATTCATTGCTTGAGGAATTTTAGCCGAGTAGGAATTAAAAAATACCGAAATCTTAGAAAAATTCCCAAATTCATGCATAGGATTTTCGCCTTCCAGAGCGGGGCAGGCATCGGGTACCTTCGACCCACCTAGCGTCAGGTACAATTTGTTCTTCTTCTGAATTTTTGCTCTATTCTTACTGACCAAACATAATGGACCTAGCGCATGGTCCACTTACCAGACCCATCGCCAGGTCTGTTTTATTTTTTTCCCAAAAGTTGCTCGATTTCCACTGCTTGACCAGAATAGACCTAGCACTTGGTCCCTTAGCTGGGCCTAGTGCCAGTTGCATTCTGGAATTGTTCCTTTTTGCTCCAATTCAACTCAAATCCGTACAAATTCGCTAAAAATACTTTTTACAAGTAAAATGTCAAATATGAAGGAATATACCTAGTTATTATAACAAAAGTATATCAAAATAAGAAAAATAATGGTGATTTTAGCCCCTATGATGCACATTTTGGAAGACCAAAATTTTAAATCCAATCTTACTCTCAAAACACACTCTATGGCTTTTCATCCTTTGTTCATCTATGCACATATTAAGAGAAAGAGTTTCATCTTATGCTTTATATTCTATACATCCTTGTGTACATAGCTATACACTTTTTACAACCAATTATGGCTATTCTCTTAAGGAATAGTCGTGTGATGAAAGGAAGGAGAATAAAGAGGTAGGTTGGGCCATAGGTTCATTGAGCCATATTTATAAGTACATGCTTTAATTCTCTATCCTAATCTCATAAGCACTATTTGAGTCTTATAAAATGAGAATGCTTTTTTGTTAAAAATATTCTTGTTTCTTTTGGTCTAACATGTCCGTACTATACATACCATTGTTATTATATCATAAACCCATTAAGTTTGTCATCACTCAAAAGGGGGGATATTGCTAACCCTAAGGGTATTCTTTTGTATTTTGACTTATGACAAACATTGATGAGAATTAACTTAAATGACTTAGATGTAATAGGACATGTTTGACCCAATACTTTTAAGGCATGCAAATAAGGATGCTAAGTAGCTCTTAAGGAAATGGAATCCAGAGTGGTGATTGATCAAGAGCAACCTTAACCTAGGAGCTCACAAGTTCATGAAGACCTTGAGAAAGAACTTTAGACTAGGAATCGTTTTGTTAAGGTATTCTGTGTAAATTCCCAAGTCTTCTTTATCTTATGATTCAATTTATTTTTACCTTGAAGAACACAAGCAAAATGATTTCTAAGTATTAAGTCTTAGAATTTTGGATTGAATATTTTGGATGGCTCCGCATCTAAAAGTTTCGTCCAAAACTCTATGAATAGTGTCAAAATATTTCTGCCTAGAAAAGTGCCATTTTGGACTCATTTTTTAGATGCATCATTGTCCGATCCTTAAGTCTAAAACTCTGAAAAATCTGACAATGAGAAACTAGCCGTTTCTAGTTGTTGGAGCTTTACTTTTTGCTTTAATAAAAGGTTTCAAAACTCGATTTTAAAGTAGATTTTTGTTCTATCTTTCTAAGAAATACTTTTACTCTCTAGAATACTAAAATCTCCCTTTCGATTAGTGCTTCAAAGTGAAATCAAATTGCTTCAAAAAGGTAAAGGTTGTTGGTACTCATTTGTTTGTACATTTGCTCAAAAGTGTGAGCTATCTATGATTCATTTCTATAATCCTTTTTGTATATCAAGATTGTGGTGTAAAATTCATTTGGGGTGAGCCTTGATTTATTGTTGATTGAAAGGTTTTGGTAAAACCAAGTGTGGTGATTCTCTTATGTAATTGGTGTAGATGGACACTACTGAGTTGGGTGAGTTTAAAGAAATCTGGTTTAAAATCCTTAAGTGTGAGTTTAAGGTAGTGGAGGTAGATCCTTGAATATTGAACCACTATAAATCTCGTGTTCATTCTCTTTGCATTTAATTTTGACTGGTTGCGAACTTTTGTGCTCAAACATTTTCAATCATTCAAAAGAAATCTTTATAATTCTCACCAACCCATATTCATTCTTGTATTAATTGAACATCTCTTGTCTCATCGTATTCAGATCGTAGTTGGTTCTTTAAGACTGCTCAAAAGCTCTTCTTTGTATCACTAGCAAACACCTCAATCTTAAATACAAAAGGAGGATTTCAAAAATCAATTTTTAAAAAGTGTTTTAAATTTGTCAAAAACCTTATTCTCCCTCTAAAGTTTTGCATGGCTAAATGTATGGAAGATGTTTCTCCGTATCTACACTCTGATCTCTCCCAAACATCATAGCTTTAAGGAAGCTACAGTACATGGACCCTATAAAAGGAAGAAATTACTGATTTATATATATATATATATATATATATATATATATATATATATATATATATATATGTTATAGATCTTCTATGTGTGTTCTAGTGGTAAGCATCATTCACGCGGTTTAAGATTTTAAGTGAGCGAACCAACGTAATTCAGAATACCCATGTAGGCTGTTTAGCACTTGCTATTTGAGGATACTGCTCATACCTATACATGTTGCTGGCTATATTTAAATAGTTATTTAAATGGCCAAAACATACTAATTTATATGGGCTTCGACTTAATTTGTGTATTTCCTATACATGTTGCTGGCTATATTTCACTCGCATAAAAACGTGGATGCTGTTCTACGTGACCACACGTTTGACACAAAACAATTTAGGATTGTATTTGAACATGAATAGTTACTATCTTAGCTTTATTACTTAGAAAAAATAATGGTATAATAAATAGTTTATATTCCTTAAATAGTTTATTTTAACTTTCTCAGTCATATATTAATAAAACTCCGTGGCTTTTGCCATTTAAAAAGATACAAGGATTATTTGTAGAAGCTTATAGATAATTATTTTATGAAAATATATTTTATTTTTAAATATCTTAAAATAGAAATATAAATATTCATTGTAAAGGGAAATTCTCTTACCAAATTAAATAAAACAAAAAGATAATACGAATGGAAAGTAAATTAAACATTAGTAGGACGTAGAATTCCTCCTAGCTAGCCTTTAACCTATTTGTGCACTCTCATACCAAATCGCAGGACTGCAACCACCGTAGACAAATATAGAGACGAGGAAAGTCTGTGTCTACGGTCTCCACCACATATCGTGCTCCACTAGTAGTTGAAGCTGCCAGCATGATCTGAGCTATCTTTCAACATATAGGATAGAACAGATCATGCGGCAGTTTCACCTGCTGGTGGGTGCACGAGAAACTGAATGGAATCACAGCACTTTCTGTAAAGCCAAATCTTCCAGTCCTTGGATCGGCCTTTCTTTTTTTTTCAAATTTCTTTGGTGGTTTCCCATCAGCCAAGACCCTAAGGTATGGTTTTGTCCTTTCCAATGTCTTAGCTCATTTTTGTTTTTGTAATCTTTTAAGTTTTACATATGGCGATGCTTTTACACTTCTCACCTTCAACAAATAATGTCTTTTGATCTCCGTGGCTTCCTCCTTCTTTCCGGAAGCCTCAGCTACATCTTTTGGCGATTGGCTGCCTCATCTGTTGATGTTGTTCACAACTCCGAGCTTTCTTTGACCAGGCCATGCCCATTGAAGTTTTGGAACAACGGGTGGAAAGGAGGAGAGAGGGGGGTAAAAATTTTGCAACTGTTTACCTCCGCCAGTTCAAAAGTAATTGGTCATGTTCTACTAATGGCGTGTGGGGAATCTTGCAATCTGTGTAGAGGTAGTGTTAGGGTTTCCTGCGACAGAGATCTCCAACCTCGTGCCAGGGGCATCGGTGTTAATATATTCCGTTCCTGTTTTGTTCTTGTTGGCTATATATGTCAAATTGCTTTCTCTGCTGAATCTGTGAATCCTCTTTTTCTTTTTTTTTTCTTTTTTCCCTTTTCACTTTTTTCCTAATTTCTTTGCTTTCCTTGGATGAATTAGGAAATAAATTATTTATCTAACTTATGTATACATATACATATTTTTTAAAAAGATTATAAAATGTATTTTCATATTTTTTAAAACCAAAATCGCCTAAGTGAAGTTTGACACATATCCCTATCTATTTACTTAAATAAAACTATATAAAAAACAAGAGGCCCAAAGTCTTAGAGGAAAAGGAAGTCTTAAATTCTACACCATCTTAACTTTCTATTTTGTAACAATGTTACTATTTAGGATGGCGATTCTCTTATTTTTCTTCCCTTCCCGGGATTGAAGACAAATTAAATCATCATCTAGCAATGCCATCTACAAGATCGCGGTACAGGTCAGCTATCGGAATGGTATTCTGTGCCCTTCCTTTCCGTCTGCTTTCGAAGATGAAGTTGATTTTCCATGTTTTGACTCCTTATATAAAACATTCATATTTACACGTAGACATAGAGCTTTTGTTCTTTCAAGATCCTTCCCAGTGATGAAGCATCAGGGAGGTGTATATTCTATAGGTGAATCCTGATCCTACCTTGTACGTCATGCCATATGGTACAATTGTGTAAATGTACAATATTTTGAGGGTAGAAATAAGAATAAGGATACAAACTCTCTACTTTATTGTCTACTTTATTGAAGTCCAAAGTTGGCAGTTCCGACTTTTCCCTTCTTAGTCTCTATGTTGAACATGCTTGGTCCAGCACTGGATCAAAGATTTCAATTGTGAATAAAATCTAGTGCAACTTAAGCTGAATAAATCCCTTCCACAAATTATGCAGGCCCTTGTAGGCAACCAAAAAAAAAAAAAGATAGATGACAATCACATGGACTGATAGTATTTATCTGTTTATTTGTTTGATACATAAAATACAAGTTGGAGTGGAATTAGAGCGAATGCTTACTAAAATTCAATTTATCAAAACTGAAATAATTTAATGGATTCTGTACAAAAACTTAACAGTTTCAATATTTGTTGATTTCTAGAAATGTAAAAATTTAATGAACAATCTATCAATTTGTTATGTAATTAAATGCTTAATTAGTTTCGTAATTCACTAAAATAAGTAAAAATGAAACCATTGTCATCTCTAAGAGACAACATGTAGAAGTTGAATTTAAAACCTATTACTTAATATAAATAATTCTCATTAATTGAACCACTATTTTATTATATTTATTTATTTGTAGTGTCTAAACGACGCTGGGAAGAGATTTGCAACAAAATGAACAACCCAGTAATCTTAATGCGTCTGCTACTTAGTTGAGCGACCAGAACTGCAGGTCAAGTACAATAATTCCAGTTTGTTTTATTTATAACTGAAGAACAAAGCTGCCAATGACGTAGAGAATTTGACATTCCCCGTCACCATTAGATTCCAGGAAACTGAAACATCGAAGAAATCAAAGTGATCACAAGATTATTATTTGGAGGAGAAAAATAATCCATCAGTACTTCACTTTTAACTAGTAATGAAATTGGGGAAAATTTTCAAGTTTCATTTTTGCCACTTAATGTTTGGGATAGTCAAGGATCGTGAGAAATTTAAAACGCAGAAGAATTAAGGTTTTTCAAAATATTTCCTATTCATAATTTACGAAAACTTACTTCTGCGATGTGTAGAGTAAACTATTAGCGATAGAATTGGATTTGACAGAGCCCTTTGGATTGAAACCTTGTTCTGTAGGAATATCAGCCAAAGATTTGCTCCTTTGCATCAAGAACATACAAGAATTGCTAACTTTCGATTTTCCAGAGTATTCTCAAAATTTTCTATAGGCTACATATCTGTGAGAATAAATAAGGATGAAGAACCATGGAAGAAAACAGGGAGAGATATTCTGAGGAAAGAAAATGGCGTCAAGAAAAACAAGTTGTTTCTGTTTTTTTGTTTTTTGTTTTTTTTTTCACGGGAACAATGCACTACACATGCACACACGAAAAGCTACTTACTCAAGAAACCGCCGCCTTTCTTTTCCTCTACACAAAGGGTGGCTACTCTCAGGGTTTCTAAAACCCTTATTGCCGTCTCTTTTAATCCTTGGGAGGCCAAGGTCTAATCCACCATAAGTCCAAGACATATAACTCTTTTATTAATTAAATAATCATATTATAGTCATAATATAAAATTATCTAAGATAATTAATAAACAATCTAATTTAATTAAATTGGTTCAATATATTTTTTTAGCCCAAATAACTAATTATTGGATTCTTAGAATAATTCTTCCAATACTTATTTCATCCAGTAAGCCCACGTAGTAAATCAAGTATTAAGGTTATTTGAGTTACTCTTGAAACTAAAAGATATTATTCTTGACTACTGAAAGAACTAAAATACCCATACTATCAAATAATTGTATTTTATCATTTTAAATACTCTATCTATAACTGTATTGAAATATTGATTTCAAGAATAATATTGCAAATGCGGTGTCTTCGGCCTATAGGTGTAATAATGAAAATACTTTTCTACATAATACTCATCATTGAGATAGAAAAAATGTACTAACACATTTCTCAATGATATCTACAATTTTTAGACATTTAATCTAATAATCCATGACTTGCAGCATATACCTGCTTATCTCTGGGAACTACAAAAAAGTATACAATACTAAGTCACGTTCCTATGACTCTGGATTGTTTAGATTATCCTGAACAATTACAACAGTGATGATTTATCTTTACGAAGTGAAGTATAAAAACTCTATTATATAATTTTATCTCAAGTAACCAAAGCCATATACCAAACGTACAAAGTTATTGATCTAACGTAAAGACATCACCTGTTATATATCAATATGCATAAATCGAGCTGCACTAGACCACTAACATATACTTAAGGGTACTTGTTCACATGGTAGCAGTAATAGTCCGTTTTCTTTAAATATAGTACTTTATTCGAAGCAGTTACTACAGGTCCAATTCTATATATTCCAAATATGCTTATACTAATAGCGTGGGAGAACTATTCAGTAGTTAAATATAAAATCATTCCTCATTTAGGAACCAATGCATAATGATCTTACCTTGATGAAATACCCAACTTTATCATATATATATATATATATATATATATATATATATATATATTATCAAATATCCATGATCTATACCTTACTGTGAATAATGACCTAATGCATAAGTCATTAATTTATCATACCTGGAAAATGATGTGCAAATATATGTAAACAAACAATCATTAATGAATGAAATACTTTATTGCGAGTTGTAATACAAAAATATATAGTTTATTTTGGGCATACATTCTAATAATCTCTAACTTGTACTAAAGAGACTATGAAAGTTTATATATGCATAGCCTTATGATGTCCAAATGTCATCAGAAAACCTTCTCCATCAAAAGCTTGGTAAAAGGATCTGCCAGATTGTTTGTAGAGGAAATCTGATAAACTATTATCTCCCGTTTTTGGATGAATTCTTAGATTCGGTTATACTTTCTCTCGATACATTTTCCCTTCCTATGATTCCTTGGTTCCTTACATTGTGACACAACTTCAGAATTGTCACAACATAAGATGATGGCCTTGTCCATTTGTAGCATCACTCCAAATTCTATTAGGAACTTTGGAACCAAACTACTTCCATAGAAGCCTCAGACACTACTGCAGACTCAACTTCTGTAGTAGAATCGTCAATGTAAGATTGCTTGACATTTTTCCATAAAATTACTCCTCCAGACAAAGTGAAGACTGTTAGGATTGTTCCCTAAAGCAATCATTTGTACAATATCTTTTATACATTAAATTAGTAAACAACATTCTTTATCTTTCAGTTTCTTTGTTTCATATATTTATGTGTATAAAACTGTTAGATAAAGTTCTAAGTATAAGGTTGTGTTAAGGAAATCATGATAGAGATCGTGATGTGAGGTTCCCACTACACTGGACTATGTTAGTGCTTAAATTATCCCTAGTCATAATATTAATGAGATGGGATATCATTAATACACTAAGAGTAGCATGTGTTATACTTCTTGATTTGATCAAGCGGTGGTTCCTAAATCCATGAGTATTATGATAATCAAAATTAGCACGTAGATGCTTGTTATTTGAACAAGTACATTAGATGACCTAACTATGAGACAATCACATGGATAACTATTTAGTACCAGTGATAGAATCTCATTATAGCAAATGTGCAAGTATCCTTAGATTTGAGAACTCCAAAGTACTTTATTTGCTAAGCATTGTACTTTAATTCCAATCTCTGGAGTCCTTACAAGACCGCTTATGGAATGGACATTGAGTACAATATGAAGTAAACGAAAGTAGTTGAGAATGTCAATAAGGATTCACTACTCTTAATAGTAGAAGCAAATATCTCATGGCCACTTGTAGGAATCATTACTCAAGAAGTCCTTGGCTAGGGCGATTATGTGTTAGAAATAATTCTAATTGATACATATGATGAGTAATGGATTCTGAGAACAAATACTAAAATAATCGGGCCATATATAATTAATTAATATTCTGGAGAAAATTGTCACTAATTCTATACTCTAAACCAAATAAGATACTGTATGGTGAAAGGAGTTTATTGTACTAATATTTCGCTATTGAAAGGTTCATATCAAACCATTTAACTTTCTAGATTTATGGGTGGCCATAATGTATTGTTAGATACCTCTCATGATCTGTAGAATATAGATTTATTAATTAAAAATTTAACAAATTTAATCCTAATTAGAATTATAAAAATGATTATTAATTCTATTACTTTAGAATTAATTCATATTAGTTACCAAATGACTAGAAAACCTAATAGGTTACATACAATAAAGAAATTGGTACTCAAAATATTATTTAATATTATGAGATTATTTGTAAGAAGAAATAACTTTACGGGGCGAATTATAAGTAGTTATAATTCTTAGGGCCAAAATTATAATTAGCAATAAAGAAAAGCTCAGTTATTGTTTTGATTCCTAAAATGTTTAGGAAACAAACAAAAAAGGGTTTGCTCCAATTGACAAATATATATGGTTTTTGGGCGCTGAAAAAAAAAATATATAGAGTAAGTTTTTGGAAACATACTATAGCTTTTCTTTTTCTTTTCATGAGAGAACACATGATTTTTCCTATTCTTCTTTTTTGAAAGAAGTCTTTCTCTTCTCCAATTAAATTAATCATAAAGCCAACAAACATTATTCTACTAGCATAGTTTTGGTAGTTCTTGGGTACGTTCATCGTGTAGATCAATATTAAAGAAATTCATATCCTTGTGTTTTATGGATTTTATTATTATTTTGAAATTGTTTCAAAATAAATTCAACATTATGAAATTATTTCATAAATATTTTAAAATTTGAAGTAGCTTCAAAATTATATTCGGGTTCATAAAAATTGTTTTACGTAAAATTTTATTTTTTGAAAAAAATTTATTTTAGTGGTTATCTATCTATATATATATATATATATATATATATATATATATATATATATGTATGTATGTATTATACACGCGCGTATTAATTACTAAAATTGATTTGAATAAGTTACAGATTTTTTTTTTAAAAAAATCCATGAAATTTGTTTCTATATGGAAGTTTGAAGGAAAGGAAATTGTAGCTTTGTGTTCCTTAAATTTGTTAAGGAATATGAACAATAGAAATTGTTTCCTTTTAATTCACAGAAATTATTTCTGCGAAAAGAGAAAAAAAATCGAAACTTTGTTTCCTTAAATTCGTTAAGGAAACTGAAGCCTAAGAGGAAAAAATCCAAAAGAAAATTTCGAAAGAGAAAAATTCCGGATGTTTAGTCTGCTGAAACCGTTTCAGCCGAAACAACCAAAAAAAAAAAAAAAAACAAAACAAAACAAAAAAAAAAAAAAACAAAACCAAAAACAAAACAAAACAACATTGCAATTGTTTCCAATGTCCAATTTCCAATTGTTTCCAAATTGGAAATATTTTCCAACTGGTGAACGTAATTGAAAAAGGTGGTGGATGGCATTAGTAAGTTCTCCAATTGCAATTGGAGAATTTCTTTGCAAATAGGAAATTATTTCCTAAAGCATAGCCACAAGAGGTGCATCCTCTCAAGGCTTGTGCTTATTATTATTATATTATTATTTTTTTTAAAATAATTTTTTTTATTGAAGTCATGCCCGGCTATGGCATAGCCATGCACGGCCATGTGATGGCCGCAAGTTCTTAAGTGGAATTGTGCCCATTATTTTTTATTTAATAATAATTGAATAATTTTTTATTTAAATGGAATTGTACCCATTATTTAATAATAATAATAATAATAATAATAATAATAATAATAATAATAATAATAATAATAATAATAATAATAATAATAATAATAATAATAATAATAATAATAATAATAATAATAATAATAATAATAATAATAATAATAATAATAATAATAATTGAAGCCATGCGCAGCTATGAAATAGCCGCGCAAGGCCATATGAAGGCCGCAGATTCTTCATTGGTAATTGTTTCCAATCAATGAATCAATATATAATTTTTTTTTTTAGTTTCAATCTTCACGCGATGATCACCGGTTTTACTAGTTTTTCTTCAAGCACCTACTGAAATTTTTTTATTCCAATAGGACCCCAAGAGTTTTTTCCAAATTTTGATTTTAGGACTAATTAATTAAAATTTTAAAATAACAATTTTAGAATTTAATATTTTATCTATATTTATTTTTGCTTAATATATTTTAAGCATGATTTTGACATGTTGGCTTGGTTATGGATTTAGACCAAATTAATTTGATTAATGTTAATTGTGTAATGCATTTTATCATTTTGTTTTGAATAAATAGTGCTTGTATGTCTTGCCTTTCTCTATAATTCTCTTGCAATTATTCTTCTCATCTAATTTTCTTCAAATGTAACTCGAGGTTTTTTCATTAGGAATTTATGTAATTATATTACATAGGTTAAATAAGATTTAGAAATTATTTTAGAATTTATGGAGATGGCAACCAAGGCAAAGTAAGAAGATGGTAATACTTTCTTCTCAAAATATGTATGAACACATATGTTTTGACCAAAATTAATTTCCTTCTTGGCTCAAGGAAATTAATCTAGAAAAAAGTATATAACCAAGCCATATAATTGAGTCTATTATAACTATGTCAAAGTGTTGATATTTTGCATGCCAAATGATGAGACTATTAATTAAATAATTAAAATCTCTTAAAAAATATTAAATCTAAAGCCTTCCGTTAATATAATAAGAACGAGTTCTTTTTCAAAATTATGTTGTTAGGCATACCCAAGCTTACTGACATTGAGCATGTTCAAGCTGTGAAATATAATTCCTAATGAATGGGTTAGATTTAACTAATATCTTTATCTCGGTTGGGCATACCCAAGCATAATAAATATTAGAGGCTAAGTTGGGATAGCACTAAGTGCTTCAAGATTAAAAAAAATGTTAATCACCTAACGATCTGGTAGTTATATTTGATGTAATTGGTATTAGATACCTACCATTGAATTAATAATAGTCTGTTGGTCATACCCAAGATCATTCTTAAAGAATTTGGATACCTGGCCACTAAGAAAGTTTCCAACAAGCTTTTAAAAGTAAATAGTGAGAGCTATTAATTTGAAGAAAATAGTAGATTAAATACGCATTTAATTAAAAACCTAATTAAATGCATTCCATGTGCATATACATAGTCTAATATTTCTTATCTTTCATTTAGATCATTTGCATAATGATAACAAGTTTGAACTTACATAGCATTTTGGAAACAAATAAGCTCACTGAATCAAACTTTTTGGACTGGCATAGAAATTTTAGAATCGTTCTCAAATCGGAAACGTTACTCTACGTGTTAGATGCTCTAATTCCACCACCACCACCACCACCTGATGATGCTCTTGGTAAAGAGTATGAAGTCCATAAGAAGTATAAAGAAGACAGTGGCATAACATTTTGTATCATGTTGACATCAATGACCACTGAACTTCAAAAATAGCAAGAGCATATGGATGCTTATACTATTATCTTCCATCTAAGAAAACTTTTTGATAAGCAAGCAAGGATGAAAGATATGAGATGTCTAAGCAGTTATTCCGTTCTAAGATGGTAGAAGGCACTTTGCTAGCCATTCATGGACTTAAGATGCTAGGGTTAATTAAGGAATTTGGATCACTTGGGTTCACTAAGGATCACGAATTAAGTATAGACTTAATTCTTCAATCTTTGCCAGTTTGTTTTTCATAATTTGTGATGAACTACCAAATGAATAAGATTGAGACTACTATACATGAGTTGATCAACCTTCTTAAGACTGTAGAGTCTTTTATGAAGAAAGAAAATAATGCAGTCTTATTGATTGATTATTCTTTTAAGAAGAAAAATATTTCTTAAAAAATGAAGAAGAATCCAACTAAACCTAAAGATTGTGTAAAGAAGAAGGAGATAACCACCAAATGTCTATGTCACCATTGTAGGAAAATGGGCCATTGGAGGCATAACTGCAAAAGTTACTTGGAGATTAATGCTAAAGAAAAGAAGTAGAAGGAGAAGCTTGCAAGCACTTATACTTCCACTCCTGGTATGTTTATCATTGAAATCAATACTACCTTTAACAATGAGATATGGGTATTGGATACCACATATGGATCTCATTTGTGCAATAATTTTCATGGACTAAAGAGCAGTAGGAAGTTGGAGAAAGGTGATGTGGACCTTAGTACAACAAATGGAGCAAAGGTTATTACACTTGCCGTGGGGACTTATCATCTACACCTACTTTTCGGATTAATTCTAAAACTACAAAACTGTTATTATGTATCAGTTTTACTTAAAAACATTATCTTAGTTATTTGTTTAAATTTACTTGGATTTCATTTAAATTTTAAGAATAAATATTGTTATTTTTCATTAAATGATATCCATTATGGTACTGCAACATTGATAAATGGTTTATATGTTCTATAAATGGAAATTCAAGGTCTCAATATAAATAATAAAAGAAAAATGATGAGCTTGCTAGTACTCAATATATGAGTGCTATAATATTTACACTCATATAACTATTTGCAAAAGTATGAATTGTAGCAATCAAATAGATGTAGCAGCCAAGAGCATCTTAGACACAGTATTAAGATCTAAAAAAGGTAATTGATGGGCTTTCTTCTAACAATGATTTGAATCTCAATAGCAGCAAAATAAATTACAAGCCCGAAACAGACCCATGTAGAGGGGAGCTACATTTTACAAATTCATGCCTTTTAATCTTGTATTTTAAAATGTAATTTGATTTCAGTTTCAAACATTTTAAAATAGACCCCAATATTTTAAAATGCAATGTATATCCTCTAGTTTTTCAAGCTATGTCCTTTACCTCTTGAGTGTCTAAATCTATGTTATGTAACTTTTATGCCATGCACTTATTATCCCTCAATGTCGTTTGGTGTTCTGCTAAATCTTGGTTGTTGGATTTCAACTCTAGATCTCCAGGAGTGAGTGCTACATTATAGTCATTCTTTGGATTGAGTAACTAGCCACGAAATCCATTTAGATCATTCACTGGGAAACTAATCCGGAGACATCTACAAGACAAGAAAAGGTAGATCATATTATGACTGTGACCATATAAATATGATATTAGTGGACATTGTAGAGAACCTAAGGCAGAACTTAAGTAGATCCAACAACAGACATATATATAAAAAGTGAATTTAAAAAATTATGACAGCAAAAAATTATTTCCTCTAATCCACTTTGTCATTATCTATAGATATAATCTCTAGAGAAATACAGTTAGATTTGTATGGTATAAAAAGAATCAAATTCAAACAAGAAGAGATAACTACACAATCTATAGAATAAATAAATATATTCCTCTGGACATATTTCCAAACTACCAAGACTAAGCTTTTGAGTTAACAAGTTCTTAGATCTCTTGAAAACATACAAAGTATAGGAACCTAGTGGAAATTCTTAAACTTTCAAAAGCATTTTGCATAAACAAGTAGGCCAAATAGAATACATAATATCCATATTCTTCACCTCCCTCTTGCTGTGATACCTGTGGACAAGTTGTTAGGATATTATAGTAAAAATCAAAAGTACTAATAAGATGCTTATTGGTAGGTAGGAAAAAAGGTTTCACCAACCAAAAATACAACTTACTTTGTGAATTAGGAAGAGTATGGCTCTAATTGAATCGAGGTAACTTGACCTCCCATTTGTTTCGTATATGTCATCCACTAACCTATCCAATTCAAAGATTTCAATTATAAATAGCAAAGAAGGTAAGTCAAGAACTAGTTGAGTTAAATAAAGTGAAGTAGAGTAGAACCACATACTTTCTTACTACTCTTTCAATTCGGATTGACTTGATGATTGTAAAGAGTCAAGTAGAATTAAACACTTGTCTGGGTATTCTAGCTCTTCATTGAATCCATACAGGATCAAGAGGAACTAGTGTGACCTGCACAGAAGGAGAAAGCATCATCAAAAGTAATATACTCTACAACATTCTACTATAGTAAACACTAACCAACATGTTTAATTTTTCTATATACAGTAGAGCACTTTGCTAAATGCATTAAATCTTAGTATTTGATAGGGGTTAAAATTATCATTATTTTTTTCTAGTTATTTGAAGCTAATTTGAGATATTTTTTATTCAACAATTAGTCATATTTCTTCCTATTTGATATTTCACTTACAAAAATATTTTTCTGTAAAGTTATGCAAAAATAGATGAATTTGGAGGAAAATTATATAATTTTACAATTTAGACCCCACACTAGGTCAAAAAGACAGACCTGGCGCCGGGCCAAGTCTGGAGAAGAGCACGACAAAGCAGGAAAAAAGGAAAGATAATGAAGTGGAAATAAAAATTGGAAATAAGAAAAGAAATAGAAAGACGGCTTGCGGGCTTCATGGCTTGGCTCATGGCTTCACCAAAGGACAAAAGAAAATAAATAGCACGGTGGGCCACTGAAACAAAAACAAAACAAAGATAAAAGGAAAAAGACAAAAACATATCCTGGGAAGGATGAAAGACATCATAGGGAAGATGCAACACAAGAAGCTAAGCTGCGGCTCGCCAAAGAAGACAAAATTGCAGTTAAGTAAGGAAAAGCGGGCAACTTGAAGATTCGGCTCGGGTGAGTTGATAAGGGTTAAAATCATCATTATTTTTCTAGTTATTTGAAGTTGTTTTAAGATGCTTTTATTGTAGTAACTAGGTATATTCCTTCCTATTTGATATTTTGCTTGTAAAAAGTATTTTTGGTAAATTTGTACAGATTTGAGTTAAAATCGAGCAAAATTGGATAGATTCCAGAATGCACCTGGCGCCAGGCCTAACCATAGACCAGGCACCGGGTCTATTTTGGTCAAGGAGAGGAAATAGAGTAAAATTTAGAGCAAAAACATAATAGACCTGGCGCCAGGTGGGTCGAAGGGACCTGACGCTAGGTCTACTCTGGATAGCTGAAATCCTGTGTACGAATTTAGAAATTTTCCAATGATTTTGGCATTTTTAAAATCCTACCCGGCCAAGAATTCTCAAGCAATGAATTTGGCATCAAAGAATCATATAAAAGTAAGAGAAAATATAGGACAAAGAGAAGGTAAATCCAAGAGTATAAATTCGAATCACTCAAAGAAGGAGGAATTCTCCAAATGAATAAGGGTTGTTCAAGAGAGTTTTCAAATGAGAAGAATGAGGTTTGTCTATGCGTGCTTTCTTTTACCTTTGTTTTCTTTTCCTTAAATAATAATGTACTTAATGTTTCCTTTGTAATTTGACATTGTCTTTAGGATTCATGATTTCTTGACTTAATTTGGTCTTTTGATTAATTCATTATTCATCTTACGATTTGATTACTTGTTTATCTTACGGAGTTAGTTGATTGGTTTTTGTTATTAACTTGCTTGAAAATGACTTCAATTAATTAATTTCATATTTTTTATCTCTTAACTTGCTTGAAAAGGGGGTTAATTGTCTAGAACATTGGTAATCAAAGGTTGGTTGATGATTACTAGAATATAGATTCATTGACTAATTTCATATTTTAAATCACCCAAAATATGGGAGTTTATATAAGGATTGATTTTAATGCATCTTTTGGGTAAATTGGTTGAGACAGAATATTGTTAGGGATTTGCCCTAAAACAATTTGTACTTATACTATTGTTATTATGTATTATATAATAATATGAGGCATTTCTTTTTATAAATAGCGCATTTAGTTTTGTGGTTATCAAGTACGTGACTTGATAGTAAAACCATATAACAAATACAATGACTATTCTTAAATTGTCCCTGATCGATTATTATTAGTGGAACGATAATAAATTAAGATTAGTATATTTGTGACTTGATGGCTATGATTTACTGGCCATGGATATATGTGATATCAAGTCAAAGTATAAATAAATGTTAGAGAACATTGTATTGGACATGACCCACTGTGAGACTATTTCATGGAACATGTTATAAGTACTTTCTAACTATAATGATATTAGAAGTCCTTTGGCCTAAATTCATCATAATTTCCTACTTAATAAATTTTATATTTTGATATTGTCTAAAGTTGTCTTTAACCAAATAATAAATTAAAACACGGTTGGATGTATAATAAACCCGGGAAAGGAATATGATTGATAGTGAAGGAATTTGTCCCTCTCAATTTTGGAAGAGATATCCATGGGCCCCTTGATAAGTTAGATTGTTCAAATGCATGGTTGTGCTTAAATATATCAATTTGAGATATTGATATAATTTGTTTGAAAAGTTTACTATGAGATCAAGAAATAGTTGTTTAAGTTTAATAAGGATGACATACTCCATGTCTTATGCTTAATCTGGTGGTATGATCTTGTGTGGGCTTTTTTGTAGTGTTGTGAGTGGTTTAGGTGGTTATGTGTTCATCTCAATCAATGAGACCAAAAACAGAGATTCTTCTTGAGACAAAAAGGAGAAAATGAAATAATAACCTACCCTCTATCAAACCCTTGAAGAACTAAGCTTCAAAGACCCTTAAGAATAGTAGAAAGTTTTACTATAATCTCACTCCCAGTATCTTTGAAGCAACAAAGGTAAACAAGAACAAATAGAATAGAGAAAATAAGCACCCAAGTAATGGAATTTAAATAAACCTTAGAAGAATAAAATAAATAAGACCTATTCAAAGAAACCACATTGGATTATCCAAAAGATTTATAGACTCATTCATAAGAAGGACTAACCCTTAAGCATGGTCTTGAATAAGATGAATAAGGAAGTTAGGGCCTCTCAAGATTCTCTCTTAAAATTGAATTAAAGTGTGTGAATTGTATTGTCAAATCACTAAAGATTCTATTTATACTACCCTAACCCTAGCTAAGTAATCCTTGAGGTTCTATTACAGTTTGGGGTCTTAATAAGTCTTTACAAACACTTAAAATTGGAAAAAATTGAAGAAACATAAAAAATGCGGGGCATTCGACGGCTGCCCAGGCTGCAGCCGGTGCCGGCTAGGGCCTTTGAAGCTAGTGCCGATTGTGCATTGCCTTCAAGCTGGTCGTGTTGCAGATTGAGGCCGGCGCCAGTTCGAATGCTTGGGTCAGCACTGGCTATCCACTATAAGGCCTCATTTTGATCAAATTTTGTCTGTCTTTGTTGCCGGTTTGAGTTTTTGTTGGGGTCCTTCTTGCTCTCATAAAAAATGAGCTCTTGGCTAACTTCCTCAACCTTTCAACCCTCTTCCTTCCTCAAGTATGGTTTTATGAGCAATTAAAAATCAACTTGAAGCTTCTTAGACCCAGATCTTGTCATCGTTCCTTATCCTTGCATGGTCACGCCTCCCCCTCCTTAATCTTGAGCTCCATGATGAAGTGGAGTCTCATCATCTCCCCCTCCTTGGAAAAGATTCGTCTCTGAATCATTACCATCATCTACATGGAGTGCCTTCACCATTTCCGCCTTCTTAGCTCTATCAACGTTCATTCGTTTACCTATAGGTAAGGGAACCAATTCTAAAGGAGTTAAAGGGTTAGATCCATACACAATTTCAAAAGGAAAATAAGAAGTGGTAGAGTGAATAGCCCTTTTGTAAATTAACTCAAGGTGTGGCAAGCATTCCTCCCAATTATTCAAGTTCTTCTTGATTATGGTTCGTAAGAATTGGGTAAGTGTTCGGTTGACCATCCCCTTTGGAAAAATGTCTTCAAATTCTTAAAGAATAGCTGCAATTTTCTTAAGCAAAGACAATGTAGAATCATTAGTAGAAACATAAGAACGTTTGCATACAAGAAGAATAACTAGTTCCTTAGCTTCTATAGCTTCTATGACCTGACTTGCTTTTGAAAAGAAATTCATTCTTCTTTTACCTCCATTCTCTTGTCCTTGCTCACTCGTATCCTTGATTGTCAAAGGTACTTGTTTGTCCATCCTCTCTCTCATCTCATTTTCTTTCCTCTCAATTTCTTATTTTTGCTTAACATCTTGCGCTCCCTTCTTCTTTTCTTTCTCCTTCATGATTCTTCAATCTTTGTTCACCTCACTAGGGGCCATGGGGGTGAGGGTAAACTTAGTTCCCTCCTTGAGTAGGGAATAAGTATTCTTCCTCGTATCATGCTTTACATGCCTATCATATTGCCAAAGCCTCCATAGGAGCAAGTGACCCGCTTGTATCACATCACATAGCACATCATCCTTATATTTTTTTATCTCAAAAGACACCAAAACTTATTTGTTTACTCTTATTTCCCCGCTATCGTTCAACCATTGTAATTTGTAGGGTTGGGGATGTTTAATCCAACTCATGTCTAATTCTTCAACTAAGTTTGCACTAATCATGTTAGTGCAACTCCCACTATCCAAAATGACACTACAAGGGGTCTTGTTGATTAGACACCTAGTATAGAAAATGTTCTCTCTTTGTTGGTGATCTTGATCCTTAATAGCTTGTGAATTCAATGACCTTCTTGTGACTCCCACCAAAGAGTATTCTTGACCAACAACTTCCCCTTCATCACTTTCCTTATCTCCATTTCCCTGTTGGTCTCCTTGGTATCTTTCTCTCTCTTCTTCTTCGTCGGTAGAAACCTCACCATAGGGATTAGTATACATCGTCCTCTTGCTCAAACACTCATGGGAAGTATGTCCATATCCAAGGCACTTAAAACACTTGATATCCCTATTCCTTTGTGGCCTCTCCATGGCTTTTCTCTTGTCCTTATTCCAACCTTCATTAAGTTTCCAATCCTCCCTAGGCTTCCAATCCTCTCTAGGTTTCCAAGCCGCCCTTAGTTTGTTGAAGTCCCTTTGAAATATCTTAGGGGCTTCATCCTTCTTAAATGGTACCTTGCTAGTAATATTGGGGTTTGGAAGTGGTGGTCTAGTAAATGCCCTCCTCTTTAATTACCTCTCAATCTTTGTAGCGGCATGTACCATATCCTTCAATCGATCATAGGGGTGCAATTCTACCAAATTGGCAATTTCCCTATTTAATCCTCCCAAGAACCTTACCCTCGTTGCTCTAGGATCCTCATTGATTTGAGCACTCATCAACATTACTTCCATCTCTTTATGGTAATCTTCCACACTATTATTTCCTTGCTTGAGTGATTGGAGCCTTTGGTAAAGATCATTGTAGTAATGGTGTGATATAAACCTTGCCCTCATCATATCTTTCAATAAATTCCAACTAGCCACAGTTTCCACTCCCATTTATCTCCTTTGTACACTAACTTGCTCCCACCAAACCAAAGTATACTCCGAAAATCCCAAAATAGCTAATTTCACCTTTGATCTCTCACTATAGGTATGACTCTCTAGGAAGATTTCCATCTTTCTCTCCCATTCAAAATATGTTTTGGGGTCACTCTTGCCATAGAATGTGGGCACTTTCAATTTATGTGATTCAACTCCCTCTCCTCATCATTTCCTTCTCTTCTATCTCCTTTATTGTCACATCCTCTATGGTGTTCCCCAAGGGTTTCAACTTATTCCCCTTCATACCATTCATCACTCCCTCAAACTCTCTTTCTAACCCCCTTAGGTTGTTTCCACCATTCCTTCCTTGGCCCCTACCTCTTCCTCCTCTCATACCAAGTCTTCCCCCTCTCATAAGAGCTTGTTGGAATCCCCTGATTGAGTGTTTATCCTACTCTTCCCTTTGTTGGGCATGTAATGGAGGGGTATGGGCATCGCCATCCCTCATCCTAGGGCTAGGTACCTCAAATCACTTTTGGCCTCTCCTTTATGCGACGGTAGAAGATTGTCCAAGATGGTTTATCAACTTCCTTGTCATGTTTTGGAACTCACTTTACATAGTCCTCATCATAGCTTGCAAGTCTTCACGCAAACCCCTAGCATCAATTTGTTCTTCTTGAGGTCTATTAGGTCCACTTGGGTTAGGCATAGAGATGTCTTAATCATAGGCCATGGTGATGTAATATTTACTTACTTATACCTGCAAAACAAAAGAGATTAGAAAGAAAAATAGATCCTTAATTCACTTCCTTGCGTGTTGGCTCTCAAGGTTGATCACTCTACGCTTGTGTTTGCTCTCTTAGGCTCTTTTAGTAATAAGCTCACCCTCTTGCCTTCTTGTTCAATTTCAATTATCCCCAATAGCTAAAGATTTAGTCTAACTTAGTGAATCACACAAATCAATAAACTTTTCCAATTAGGGGGTCTTAGGGGAATTTCAACAAACGCTTGTTGGGCACCTCAAGCAAACAAGTTTTAATAAAAAATTTGAAGGAATATGGACTTAATAAACACAAGAACAAACATTAAATGCATAAGAAACACTTCTAAGCAAGAAACGAACAAGAATTAGTAAGAACAAAGAAACAAGAACAACTAGAACTAGGATTATGAAGAACAAGATGATCACAAGTGTGCACTAATAAAGTTGAGTTCAATGAGTATGAAATTTAACAATAGAGTGATATACTAAGTCTCAATATCCCAAAAATTGAAAATTGAGAATCAAAGTTTCCAATTATAGTAAAAAATATTCTCATGGAACATTTATCAAACACCTTGGATGCAATTCCGTCACTTAAGAACAATTAATATTTTCACCCATGTTCAAGCCAATTTTCACCACGAACATAAGAAAATTTTGTTCCCAAGGATTATATTAACATCAAGAAGCAATTTTTCAAAAGAAAAATCAAGATATAACAAAGATTTCATGACCTTTTTGGAGCATGTTTTTGAGTTACGGGATTTTCTCTGTTTTTTTTTTCTTCAACTTGGTAGGGTTCATTTTCTTACTTTCAAGCTTTGATTGGAATCAAAACATTCCTTGCTCTGATACCAAACTCTTTGATAAGATATTATGTGGGCTTTTTTGTGGTGTTGTGAGTGGTTTACTTGGTTAAGTGTTCAGCTCAATCAATGAGACCAAAAATAGAGATTCTTCTTGAGATAAAAAGGAGAAAATGAAATAAAAACCTATCCTCTATCAAACCCTTGAAGAATTAAGCTTCAAAGACCCTCAAGAATAGTAGAAAGTTCTACTATAATCTCACCCCTAATATCCTTGAAGCAACAAAGGCAAACAAGAACAAATAGAATAGAGAAAATAGGCACCTAAGTAATAGAATTCTAACAAACCTTATAAGAACAAATCAACTAAGACCCATTCAAAGAAACCACATTGGATTATTCAAAAGATTTATAGACTCATTCATAAGAAGGACTAACCCTTAAGCATGGTCTTGAACAAGATGAACAAGGAGGCTAGGGCCTCTCAAGATTCTCTCTCAAAATTGAATTAAAGTGTGCGAATTGTGTTATTAAATCACAAAAGGTTCTATTTATACTATCATAACTCTAGCTAAGTAATCCCTGAGGTTCTATTACAGTTTGGGGTCTTAATAAGTCTTTACAAACACTTAAAATTGGAGAAAACCGGAGAAATATAAAAAATGCGGGGCAGCCAACGGCTGTAGCCGGCGTCGGCTAGGGCCCCTGAAGCTAGCGCTAGTTGTGCGTTGCCTTCGAGCCGGTCATGTTACAGATTGAGGCCGGCGCCAGTTCGGATGCTTAGGCCAGCGCCAGCTGTTCAATGTAAGGCCTCTTTTTGGTCAAATTTTGTCTGTCTTTGTTGTCGACTTGAGTTCTTGTTGGGGTCCTTCTTGCTCTTATAAAAAATAAGCTCTTGGCTAGCTTCCTCAACCTTCCAACTCTCTTTCTTTCTCAAGCATGGTTTTATGAGCAATTGAAAATCAACTTGAAGCTTCTTGGACCCAGATCTTGTCATCGTTTCTTGTCATTGCATGGTCATGCCTCCCCCTTCTTGATCTTAACCTTCATGATGAAGCGGAGTCCCATTATCTGGATATCGTATGACAAAGGACTAAATATAATGTTTTAACTTGGTTCAAAGAAATCACTGATCTTCATTTAACCTGGATAGTTATAATATTTTGTTAGAAATTGCTTATAACTTATGGGCTATTTAAATATGATTTGGGCACGCTACCAGTATTAAATGAACCTATAGGGTCACACATTAAGCGAACACGTTATGTTCTATTTCTGGTAACTAGGTTCGACGTATCTGAAAATATGTCTAGGTTAATTGAACCTAGTAAAATGACCAGATATAATGAATCTAGAAATATATCCATATTCGATGTATCTGGAAGATGCCCATATTATAAGAATTTGACTCAATAAATTAATTAGTTAAATTACCGAGATAATGTCAGAGTTTTATAACATCAGTTTTAATTTAATTTAAACATAAAATAAAATATGATAAGATATTATGAGAGTTAGACTCTAAGAAGTTCGGGTGATTTTAAAAGAAAACCCTAGCCGTCTTCTTGTGCAGACCTTTCCAAAATATTCGTGCCTCCATTACTAGGAAAAATAAAGCCTCTCAAAACCCTAGGCGCTAGCGCTCCCGGGTACGAGTGATGTGTCCAGACTTAGGTATAAAAAATCATACAAAAACTAAGTACATTCCCAATCAAGTTTAAATTAAAACGTTAAACCCAAATCACACATATGAGCAAGCGTACTCATCATTAACTGAGCATAGGGTTCAAATGAGTGTCGGTCCTCAAGGAACAAGTAGACATTAATTACCCTTCTTTCATTGTTTAACCGACTCAATAAAGTGAAAAACAAATAAAAAGAAAAATTAAAAGGAAATAAAATAAAAATATGTATATGTCAAGGATGTAGAATTATGTACTCAAGCCATTGTGTAGACAAACATGATCCTAAAGAACTTAACCATTATTATAACCAATCATTCTCTTAGCACCATAAAGGATGAGGATAGACTCACTTTGATGGTCAATCCATGAAATCACTATTTTCTAAATAAATTAGAATCACTTGATCCGTCTCAACTAATTCATCCAAAAGATACATTAAACACAATCCTTAATTAAATTACATTGGTATCGGTGAATTTAGAGCATGAAATTAATCAATGAACCCTTGGTTTCGGAGGACATCAATTAACCTTCAACTACCAGCAATCAACCCCTTTTGGTCCAGCAAGTCAATTGCCAATAGAATATGAAATTAATAAATCGAAACAACCATCAACCCCCTTTGGTCCAACAAGTCAATGGATAGAATCAACTAACTAATCCCGTAATAAACACAAGTAATTGAATACCAAGAATAATAACCAATTAATCAAAAGATTAAATAACTCTAGAAATCATGAATATCTAAAATAATGTTGAATTACAATAAAACAATTAACATGTCATTGTTTAAGAAAAAGAAAACAAAGTAAAAGAAAGAACTCATAGACAAGCCTCCTTCTTCTTCCTTTGAAGATCTTCTTGCACAACCCTCCTTGAATTTGAAAAATTCCTCCTTAGACTGAGCGATTTTCTATGATGATCAATGAATTCTTCTTTTTCCCTTGTGTTTTTCGTCTATTTATAGGCTTAAGAGGTGCCTAAACTCGTAGGAACAAAGTTCTTGGCCAAGTAGAAGTTGGAAGCTGCTAAAACTCTTAAGATTTCAAAAAATGCGTAGAAAGATCACAGCACAGCCTCAAGGACAGACCACAGTCGGCGCCGCTTTAGTCCTTCGGAGCCGGCACCGCTTAGGTTCTGTTCTTCTCTGTTTCTACAATTTTTTCATCGCTTTGAAGTTTGTGCAACCAATGTACAGCCGGCACCGGTTCTAGGGCCCTAGCCGGCGCCACCTCTGCTCTGTTTCGCGATGGTTTTGCTTCGTTTTACCCCAAAAATTTGAAATAATGACCAAAATACATTTCCAAGAGTAAAATCTCAAATATGAAAGCATATGACTAGTTATTGCACAAAATATATCACAAAAAAGCCTCAAATAACTAAGCAAAGTATGACCAATTTAGCCCCTATCATATTCCCCCACACTTAGCTCTTTGCTTGTCCTCAAGCAAAGTATCAAGAATAAGTAGGAAAAATACAAGGTTTTAATCAAATCACTCAATCAATTCCAAAACCATATCTTCAATGCTTCCTTTATTCGTGAACATAAAACATATGATACTAAATCTTTCATAGCCAATGCAAGACTTGTGTAGTGATAAATGACTTAGTAGAACCATCTCAATACTTCACAATATTCTCAAACCATTGGAAAGAAGTCAGTTCAAAAAAAGTATGCATTCCATATGCTTACTTTTCATATACTCTCTCCACTAACCCAAGATATATTATGATTCTACTTAGATCAAGTAGGACTTTTAAGCTTGTAATGTAAGGTTAAATGTTTGTAATGCAGCTTAGCAAACGAAGGATATAGGAAAATCAAAAGTTAAAGAAAAACTGAGAGTAAGCAAGAAAAGGGTAACCAAAATAAACCTATAATTCCCAATTCTTCTTGCTCTCCTATTCCAAGAATCAATCAAACCATAACATTATATAACAACCCTTATTCATTTCAAGCAAATCTTGCATTGTTCTTTTTTTTCTCTTTCACCTCTTCTTATCATTAACTTTTTTCCTCACAAGATCACTCAATTTTCCAGCAATGGTATCGAGTGTTTTATATAGATTTACGTTTATAGTTCACTCACCATCCCTTTTGTGATCTTTTTGCTCTTTTTTTTTTTTTCCAATTCTCTTTCAATTCTCTCTTCTTTTACTCCTCTTTTGTTTTCATTGCTGCTGTTCTTTCGTTTTTCACTCATTTTTCTTTCTAGCAGCTTGTTGTTTTCTCTTTTCACTTCCTCTCGTTTCTTTTCTTCTTTCTCATCTTTTTCAGCTCAACACTCTTTTCTTTCTCAATTGTTTTCAACTTCTTCCTTCCATTCCACTTCCTTTCTTTTTCCAGCTCCACTCGTGATTGATCCATGACTGAAAGTAACAAATCATGATCTCTATCCCTACATTTTTTTCTCAACATACATATACTTTCATCCTTCAAGAGCATAAAGATTTGGAAAATTACACAAACTCTCAGCACAAGTAATGGACAAAATATCGTGATGGGTTTCCAAGAAAGAAATAACTAATTTAGGCTCAAAAGAGGCACTAGGGATAATATAACAATAGGTAGGCTTGAAAAGCTCAAACTATCCAAAGAAGGCCTATTACCGTCATCCCTAAGTTAAATCATGATTGCTTTTCTTATTTCTCCTCGAGAGGTATTCAAGTAAGTTCTAGAATGCTCCATGAATTTTAGAGAAAAATAGGTTTAAGAATAATGCAAAGCATTTGATCAAGAACTATTTTGTCCAAGTGAGTGCAAAAAGTCATGCATCAGCCATAAATGATCTAGAACATATGCTCTATAATCCATCATAAAGACATGCACTAAAAATATAGCTTGAAATCTCCAGAAAAGTAGAAAAATTTGAAAAATTTCACACAAAAAATTGTTTACTCCCAAGAAGGCTAAAGAATATGTATAGAAGACTTGTCAATCAAACCACTCCCCCACACTTAAACTGGACATTGTCTTCAATAGCCAAATAAGTATAACTAGAATAAACAATACATGGGACCAAAAAGATAAAGGAGAAGAGATAAGAAAAATAAACTTTCATGCATCGTGGCATACAAGAGCTGAATGCTTGAAGAGGGAGGCATCATCAAAGTACCTAAAAAAAATACAAAAGAAAATACCAAAGCATAACAACTAGAAAAAAAAAATAAAGCAAAAACAAAAGGAATAAAATAGAATGGACAGAAAACAACCGCTACTTGAGAAACCACACATTTCTATGTGGATTCTTCAAAGAGCATGTCCACCTGTTCAGGATGTGGAAGACCGCCCCCCGCATAATGTTTCACCCTATGGCTATTAACTTTGAAAGTGCCCCGAGTGAAGTGAGTAAGTTCTAGGGTGCCAAAAGGGCCGATCTTACTTACCGTGAATGGTCCCAACCACCTGGATTTCAACTTTCCGGGAAAAAGTTTTAAACGAGAATTGAATAACAGTATTTGCTCGCCTTGTTTAAATTCAGGTTGGTAAGTGATATGCTTGTTGTGCCACCGTTTGACTTTTTCCTTGCACCGTATGGAATGATCATAAGCATCGTTTCGCAATTCCTCCAAGGCTGTGAGTTGAAGTAACCTGGACTTTCCAACTGACTTAAGATCAAGATTAACCAGTTTTATCGCCCAATAAGCCTTGTGTTCAATTTTAACGGGTAAGTGACATGATTTACCATCAACTAACCGAAATGGAGTTGTACCAATCGGTGTCTTAAAGGCTGTTAGATATGCCCAAAGGGTATCATCTAATTTTAAGCTCCAATCCTTCCGAGTGTGGTTGACAGTTTTTTCCAAAATTCATTTGAGTTCTCTATTAACCACCTCAACCTGTCCACTTGTTTGGGGGTGATATGGGGTAGCCAACCTATAGTGCACACCTAGGTGTGTGAGAACTTTTTCATTTGTGCATTATAAAAATGAGTCCCCTTATCACTAATGAGGACCTTAGGCACACCAAAACGAGTGAAAAGTTTTTTCAGAAATTTGACCACCACCCTTACATTATTAGTGGGTAAGGCTTGGGCTTCTACCCATTTAGAGATATAATCCACTGGTGCCAAAATATATTTATTCCCCAAAGAACTAGGAAAAGGTCCCATGAAGTCTATGCCCCAACAGTCAAATACTTCACATGCTTGAAAATTTTGTAATAGCATCTCATTAGATTTAGAAAGGTTACCTGTATGTTGACACCTATCACAACTTTGGACAAACCTGTGGGCATCTCTAAATAATGTGGGCCAATAGAATCCGGTGTCTAGCACCTTTCGTGTAGTGTTGTTTGCTTGGTAATGGCCTCCAGCGAATCTTTCATGACAATGTCGAAGAATATCGTCCCTTTCCCTAAAATCCACACATCTCTGAATGATTTAGTCCGCACAACACTTAAACAAATATGGATCATCCCAAAAAGTAATGTCGTACGTCAGAGAGGAATTTCTTCTTTTGATGCATCGTGAGGTCTTTTGGGGTAATTTCTGCAGCCAAATAGTTAGCAAAGTCGGCAAACCATGGTGTGGTTGGGATCTCACCTTCTATGAGCAAGAGTTGCTCATCCAGAAAAGCGTCATCAATGTCTTTTTCTAGAAAGGATTGCAGGTTTGGATTATCCAATCTTGACTGGTGATCCGCAGCTAAGTTTTTTACACCCTTTTTGTCCCTAATCTTCAAATCAAATTCCTGCAATAGTAGAACCCATCTTATCAATCTTAGTTTGGAATCGTGTTTGGTTAATAGGTACTTCAGGGTTGAATGGTCTATATATACAATGACTTTGGACAAAATAAGATAAGAACGGAATTTATCAAAGGCAACCACTATGGCAAGCAATTCTTTCTCTGTTGTTGTGTAATTTTTCTGTGCATCCGTTAAAGTTTTGCTGGCATAGTATATTGGTTGGAAGTGCTTGTTCCGTCTTTGTCCCAATACTGCACTAACTGCAAAGTCACTTGCATCACACATTAGTTCAAAGGGAAGAGACCAATCCGGGGCAATTAGAATGGGCGAATTAATCAATTTCTCTTTAAGTATGGTAAAAGCGTTGAGACATTTATCATCAAAATTAAACACAGCATCCTTTTCAAGTAAAGAAGTAAGAGGTTTCAAAATTTTTGAGAAGTCTAAGATGAACCACCTGTAGAAACCTACATGACCAATTTTACCGAAGTAGAAGGAGGTAGCTTCTCGATTGCTTCAATTTTTGCTCTATCAACCTCAATACCCTTCTTTGAAATTTTATGCCACAACACCATACTTTCTTGCACCATAAATTGGCAGTTTTCCCAATTAAGCATGATGTTAGTCTCTTCACATCTTGCTAGTACCTTTTTGAGGTTAGATAAGCACAGGGCAAATGAATCACCAAAAACTGAGAAATCATCCATAAATACCTCCATAATGTCCCCCACGAGTCCTTCAAATATAGCTATTATGCACATTTGGAATGTTCCGGGATCATTGCAAAGGCCAAATGGCATCCTACAATATGTAAAAGTACCATATGGACATGTGAAAGTAGTCTTTTCTTGGTCCTCCGGTGCTATGGGAATTTGCAGGTAGCCAGAGAATCCATCTAAGAAACAATAATACCCGTGTCCGGCTAACCTTTCCAACATTTGGTCAATGAAAGGAAGAGGGAAGTGATCTTTTCTAGTGGCTTTATTTAACATCCTATAATCTATGCAAAACTTCCAACCCGTGACCAATCTCATAGGGACTAACTCATTTTTATCGTTGGGGTTCACCGTCATTCCTCCCTTCTTTGGTACCACTTGAGTAGGACTTACTCAACTGCTATCCGAAATAGGGTAAATGATGCCTGAATCTAAGAGCTTAACCACCTCACCTTTTACCACTTCACTTATATGTGGGTTCAACCTACGTTGGGGTTGCACTACAGGTTTTGCACTTTCTTCCATCAAGATCTTATGCGTGCAAAAGGATAGACTAATACCTTTAATATCAGTGATCTTTAAAGCTATCACCCTTTTATATTTTTCCAACATACCTACCAGCTTGGTCTTTTGTTTTGATTTGAGATCTTTGGCAATGATGACAGGCAACTTACAATCCTTAGCCAAGAACACATATTCCAAATGCTCGGGTAGGTCTTTTAAGTCCACTTCGGGAGGATCTTCTATAGATCATTTTATTCTCCCCAAACTGCATTTTTCTATGTCCAAATTCTACATCCCGTCCTTGTTATGAAATTCCTCTAAATATGCCATTGATGTTTCCCTAAATTCTTCCTCAATAGATTCCTGCATCAACTCAAAAATTGGTTTGTCAAGGATATCAACTCTTAGACACAAATTATCAGAAGTCATAGGTTGTTGCATGCTCTTATGGATTTGAATTATGACGTCTTCATCCCTAACCCTCAGTGTCAACCTCCCCCCATCGACGTCAATTAATGCTTTTACTATAGCTAGGAAGGGCCTACCTAAGATTAAGGGGACTTTAGAATCTTCATCCATGTCAAGAATAATAAAATCCACAGAAAATATAAATTTATCAACTTTTACCAACATATCTTCTATGATGCCCCTAGGGTATTTGATAGATCGATTCGCGAGTTGAATACTCATCCTAGTGGGCTGTGGTTCTCTTAGGCCTAGCCTTTTAAATGTTTTATATGGTAGTAAATTAATGCTAGCACCTAGGTCAACTAAAGCATTACAAACATGAAGAGTGCCAATTAGACATGGGATAGAGAAACTCCCTGGATCACTTTCTTTATGTGGTAATTTCGAGTTGTCCTGTAGGATGGCTGGGCATTCTTCGTTGAGGATTACTGTAGACAACTCTTCTAGTTGCTTTTTGTTGACAAGCATGCTTTTGAGGAACTTGGCATATTTGGGCATGTGGATTAAAGCTTCACTGAGGGGGATGTTTATGTGCAGTTGTTTAAATACCTCTAGGAATTTGTTGAACTGAGCATCTTTTCGGGCCTTGTGTAGACGAGTAGGGTATGGTATGTTAGGCTGAAAAGTAGGTTTTTCGAGAGGTGGACAGAGGATAGCCGGCACCGGTTCCAGTGTTTCAGCCAGCGTCGGTTCCATTCTGTGTTGTATGGTTTCGGCGTTTATGGATATCCGGCGCCGGTTATCTTCTTCCAGCTGGCGCCGGCCTTCATTTGGACTGTCTGGTAATTCTTTTCCACTTCGTAATGTGATAGCAGCTGTTTCCATACTGGCTAATGGTGTGAGTTCATGAGATTTTATTACCATATCCATCAAAAACCAGATTTGTTGTTGAATGTTGCGGATCATTGCTTCGAATTTCTCAAATGTGGAATCGATTTCTGGGAAATGCCTCATGACATGTACTACAAATTTACCAACTAAGGTTTCAAGCTCTGTTGATTTTGGTGTTGTGAGTGTTCCCTACGAAGCGTAATGGGGGTATTGCCCGCTATTCGACCTCTTTAGATCCAAATTTGCCATTTCTCCTGAATAAGGAGATGAGTTAGACACAGAAATTACAAGAGTACACAGATAGTTAAAAGACGTAGTCCAAGTTGGTTAGTTTAGTTAGGTTACAAGGTTATACACGAAATACTAAAGATAGCACCGCTTTGCAGAAAGACAAGTATACATATTTGCATATTTATATATTTACATGGTTAAATCAACAAAATCGAAGCTTTCATGCTATTGTTCCCCGGCAATGGCGCCAAAAATTTGATGTGTCCAGACTTGGGTATAAAAAATCATACAAAAACTAAGCACATTCCTAATCAAGTCTAAATTAAAACGTTAAACCCAAATCACACATATGAGCAAGCATACTCATCATTAACTGAGCATAGGGTTCAAACGAGTGTCAATCCTCAAGGAACAAGTAGACATTAATTATCCTTCTTTCATTGTTTAACCGACTCAACAAAGTGAAAAACAAATAAAAAGGAAAATTAAAAGGAAATAAAATAAAAATATATATATGTAAAGGATGTAGAATTATGTACTCAAGCCATTGTGTAGACAAATATGATCCTAAAGAACTTAACCATTATCATAACCAATCAATCTCTTGGCACCATGAAGGATGAAGGTAGACTCACTTTGATGGTCAATCCATAAAATCACTATCTTTTAGATAAATTAGAATCACTTAGTCCGTCTCAACTAATTCATCCAAAAGATGCATTAAACACAATCCTTAATTAAATTCCCTTGGTCTCGGTGAATTTAGAGCATGAAATTAATCAATGAACCCTTGGCCTCGTAGGACATCAATTAACCTTCAACTACCAGTTCTTAAACAATCAACCTCCTTTGGTCCAACAAGTTAATTTCCAATAGAATATGAAATTAATAAATCGAAAAAACCATCAACCCCCTTTAGTCCAGTAAGTCAATTGATAGAATCAACTAACTAATCCCGTAATAAACACAAGTAATTGAATACCAAGAATAATAACAAATTAATCAAAAGATCAAATAACTCAAGAAATCATGAATATCTAAAACAATGTTAATTACAACAAAATAATTAACATATCATTGTTCAAGAAAAAGAAAACAAAGTAAAAGAAAGAACTCATAGACAAGCCTCCTTCTTCTTTCTTTGAAGACCTTCTTGCACAACCCTCATTAAACTTGAAGAATTCCTCCTTGGACTAAGCGATTTTCTATGATGATCAATGAATTCTTCTTTTTCCCTTGTATTTTTCATCTATTTATAGGCTTAAAAGGTGCCTAAACTCGTAGGTACAAAGTTCTTGGTCGAGTAGAAGTTGGAAGCTGCTAAAACTCTTCAGATTTCCCAAAACACATAGAAAGATCGTAGCACCGCCTCAAGGACAGACCATAGCCGGCACCGCCTTGGTCCTTCGGAGCCGGTGCCACTTAGGTTTTGTTCTACTCCGTTTCTACATTTTTTCCATCGCTTTGAAGTTCGTGCAACCAGTGTACAGCCGGCGCCGGTTCTAGGGCCCTAGCCGGCGCCGCCTCTGCTCTGTTTCGCGATGGTTTTGCTTCATTTTACCCAAAAAATCTGAAATAGTGACCAAAATACCTTTCTACGGGTAAAATCTCAAATATGAAAGCATATGATTAGTTATTACACAAAATGTATTACAAAAGAGCCTCAAATAACTAAGCAAAGTATGACCAATTTAGCCCCTATCAACGAGCTTATTCACCATATGTATCCGATAGAGGACGTTCGCACATTGCAGTATCTGGTGATCATTTGAGTTGCACGTATCCCTGAAAACTAGAAGACAGAGATCTTGATTACGGTGAATAGAGGTAATTCCGTAACCCCTAAATCGTCTTAATCATTTAGTTTGGGTCATCGAAAGGGATTCGTGGAAGTTTTTCACATTTAGGAATCTACGAATCATAACAAATATGTTCACTAATTTGGCTAGAAGATAGTGATTCCATGGATTGCAAACGAAGTTGGTCTATTTTAAATCATTTATAAGACCAGGATACTAATTAATTATGATATTGGCTAAGTGATTCATTGTCATGTTTTCAAAGGCTTTTGTCTACATTGCATATTTTCACATCCTTGAGTTGTATATATTTCTTTATTTTTCTTTCTATCATTTTATCACATTTTTTTTGGTACGTTAAACAATGAATGAAAAGTGATTAGTTTGTACTTGTTCCTTGGAGGATCGATACTCGTTAATTTTTTATACTATACTTGCGATGAGTATACTTGTTCGTATGTGTATTTTGGGATTAATGTTTTAATTAAACCTTGACTAAGGGATAGATTTAAATTTGATGATTTTTATACACGCAAAATTTACGCATCAAGTTTTTGGTGTCGTTGCTGGAGAACAATATAATGAAAGCTTAGATTTTATTGATTTAACCATGTTTATATGTTTATATGTCTATATGTAATTATGTGAATATGAATATATATTCATTGTATTAATAGGTGCCATATTTTGTTTTCTTGTAATATAATGTCCCTATATGTTGTAATTACTTCTAACTAAATTTGTAAACATGTCCTAACTGTTTAACTTGTAAATTCTATAATCTCACTATTTTCTATTTTATGTAGACCTTACTCTTAGTTTATGACTTGACGATTCAAAGCCGACATAGTAGATCTTGACCCTGAGATTGAGAGAACCCTCACCAAGGTCCGAAAGGTTGTAAAGTGAAAGAGTAAGGAAAGACATGGAGGTAAATCAGCCTAACAATGGTGGTAATGGTGGAATTAACAAGCAAATCATGGATGACTTTATGAAACTCGCAATCTCAGATACGGGCTCAAGTATCACGAGACTTAGGATAGAGGCTAACAATTTTGAAATCAAGCCCAATATAATTCAGATGATCTAAAACATGTTTCAATTCGATGGATTACCTGAGGAAGATCCCAATGCCCACCTTGTAAGCTTTTTGAAAATTTGTGACACGTTTAAAATAAATGGTGTTTCTGAGGATGCCATCAAACTAAGGCTTTTTCCCTTTTCCTTAAGAGATAGAGCAAAATCGTGGTTAAAATCTTTGCCCACCGAATCCATTAGTACTTGGAATGTTTTAGCTGAAAAAATTTTGGCAAAATATTTTTCACCAGCTAGAACATCCAAACTTAGGACTAATATTTTTGCCTTCCAACAATTAGAGTCTGAAAACCTTTATAAGTGTTGGGAGAGTTTAAGGAAATGCTTAGAAAATGTTCTTACCATGGGTTTGAGTTGGGCATGGAAATGCAAATCTTTCACAATAGTTTGAGCTTTGTTACTAGGCAATTAGTTGATGTATTTGCAGGAGGCTCTATTAATTCTAAGACCCCAGAAGAGGTATTTAATTTGATTGAAAATTTAGCTACAAATAACTATGCCTGTGGTAGTTCATAGTCTAGAACTCGTGTCCATAGAGTACACAAGGTGGATGCAATGGCTGCATTAGAGGCAAATGTGGAGTCACTCACACAAAAAATGGATCAATTGGTAATGCCTCCTTCCCAAGAGCAAGTAATGCGTGTAAGTTGTGACTTTTATAGGGAAGGGTATCCAAACCATGAGTGCCAATATATGGGGTCATCACAAGATTCGTAAGAACAAGCGACATTTGTGGGCAATGGTCGACAAGGTAATAATCCTTATAGAACCACTTGCAACCCAGGTTGGAGAAATCATCCTAACTTTTCGTGGAATAATCAAACCAACCTTGGTAAGCTTCTTCTAATTTTGGGACTCAAAGGACTCAACTGACCTTACCTTACAATGCCCTACCGACTAAACCATCATTGGAGGAGTTGGTCGACCAGTTGATAATGTTGGGTATCGCAAGCTCGTATCCTATACTGTGCAGCGGAAAATAAAACGAGATACCATCCTAGGACCCGCCTATGTGTGGAAAATAAGACATAAAGATAATAAAGGTAACCGCTTTTTACCTTTGTTTGATCGTCTGAAGAACAAACATTTCTTCTTCAAGTTGAGGCACAATCCAGCCCAGCAATCCTCTTGATCCAACATCACGAGAGTTGAACGTTTAACCACTATTACCACAGTGTGTGATTATCTCTAATAGTAATCCACACAGAGAAATACTCAAGCACCAAAATTTCCTGTGTTAGTAGAAAAAGATGGTGGCTAGGGCTATTCTTCTTCAAAAGAAGGACGAGAAAGATAGAAGAGAAGAGGTTTTGTGTCTGTTATTTTTCGTGTGAATTACCCTAACTCCTTAGGGTTTCTTGCATATCCTATTATATGTCACAAAATCTATTAAAAATCTGGAATTCTAAAACAATTAGAATCCCTTAATTGTAATTGGAAATATCAAGTTCTCACAATTACAATTTGGATCATAAATTATAATAAATTATAATTTGGCCACAACTCCTTCTCTTCCTCTCAATTAACCCCACTATGTTATCAAATAACATCTTGAGGATATAATCCTCTATTGTGTGTGACCTATTAGGTTTCTCAGTCAATTGGTAGAGAACATGAATTAATCCAAACGTCTTTGAGATTAATAATCCATAATTAATTAGAATTAATCATATTAATTCTAATCAGGATTGGTATATTAATTCATCAATTAATAAACTCATATTCCCAGATCATGAGCGATATCTAGCAATACATCATGACCACCAAAGAGTCCAGGAAGTCAAGTGGCTTGACATGAACCTTTCAATAACAAACTTCAATGCAATTAACTCCTTTCACCATATAATATCTCATTCGGTTTGGAGTACGAAATTAGTGCCAAATCCCTCCAGAATTAATTTTGGCCCGAATGTAATAGTACTTGTACTAGGAACCCACTATTCTAGATGTGTATCAATTGGAACTATTTCCAATACACAATCGCCTTGGCCAAGGACTTCTCGTATAGTAATTCCTACAAGTGGCCGTGAGATATTCGCCCTTACTATTAGGAGTGGCGAATCCTTTATTGACCCTCCCAACTACTTTCGTTTACCTCACAATGTACCCAATATCCATCCTATAGGTGGCCCTCGATCGAGCTCCAGAGATTAGAATCAAAGTACAATGCTCAACAAACAAAGTACTTTGGACATCTCAAGTCTAAGGATACTTGCACGTTTGCCATATTGAAATTATATTACTGGTACTAAATAGTTATCTATGTGATTATCTCAAAGCTAGGTCATCTAATGAACTTATTCCATTAACAAGCATCCATGTGTTAACTTTGAGTATCTTAATACTCACGAATATGAGAATCACCGCTTGATCAAATTCGGAAGTCTAACACATGCTAGTCTTAACGCATTAATGATGTCCTGTCTCATTAATACTACGACTAGGGGCTATTTAAGTACTAACACTATACAATGTAGTAGGAATCTCATATCATTATCTCTATCATAATTTCCTTAACACAATGTTGTACTAGAGACTTTATCGAACAGTTAAATTACTTAAGTAAACAAAAGAAACTATAAGATAAATAATGACTCTTATTAAATAAAATGTGTCATATATAATGTACAAGTGATTACCTCTAGGGCACAACACTAACAAACTATCACTTACACTAGAGCCAATCATTCATGTATCTAATACCGAATGGCTCAACATGATAATCATGTTTCTTTTGGGATAGTGCTTTTGTAAGTGGGTCAGCTATGTTCTCATATATGGGAACTCTCTCTATCTTTATTTCCTTAGCTGCTTCAGAAGCGGCTATATACTTAGCTTCTATCATAGAGTTGGCAATAGTCTTTTGTTTGGAACTTTTCCAACTTATTGCCCCTCCGGACAATATAAACATGTAGCCAGATTGTGATTTAAAATCATCTTTGTCAGATTAAAAACTGGCATCAGTATACCCATTTATTTTCAAATCACCTTCTCTATATACCAAGAATATATCCTTAATCCTTCGTAAGTACTTAAGAATGTTCTTTACAGCCGCCTAATGACCCTCACCAAGGTCAGATTGGTATCTGCTCGTCAAACTGAGAGCACAAGATACATCGGGCCTAATATATATCATAGCGTACATGATAGATCAAACTGCCGAGGCATATGGAATCTTACTCATGCGATCCCTTTCAACTTATGTCTTGGGAGGCATCGACTTTGAAAGGCTTACACCATGTGACATGGGTAAGAATTCCTTTTTGGATTGATCCATGCTAAACCTCTTTAGCATTTTATCTATGTATATAGACTGCGAAAGATCTACCAACCTTTTGGATCTATCTCTATAGATCCTTATTCTGAGAATATAGGTTGCTTCTCCAAGGTCTTTCATGGAGAATTATTTGGACAACCAAACTTTAACCATTTGTAAGACAAGTATATCATTTCCTATTAGCAATATGTCATCTACATAAAGTAATAAGAAAATGATTGCACTTCCACTAACTTTCTTGTATTCACAAGGCTCATCCATATTTTGAATGAAACCCAACTCTTTGATTGTTTTATCAAAATGGATATTCCAACTCTTAGAAGCTTGCTTAAGTCCATAAATAGACCTTTGCAGCTTGCACACCTTTGTGCCATCACTGGATGTGAAACCCTCAGGTTGTGTCATATACACTTCCTTAGTCAGATTTCCTTTTAGGAAAGCCGTTTTCACATCCATTTGCCAAATCTCATAATCATGATGAGCAGCAATGGCTAGGAGTATCCTGATGGATTTCAACATGGCTATTGGTGAGAAAGTTTCATCATAGTCAATACCATGTTGTTGACGATAACCCTTCGCCACTAGTCGTGCTTTATAGGTAACTAAGTTACCATCCATGTCCATTTTCTTCTTGAAAACCAACTTGCATCTAATAGGTTTAATTCCTTTGGGTGGATGAACCAAAATCTATACTTGATTGTCGTACATGGAATCCATCTCTGACTTCATGGCCTCAAGCCATTTGTCAGATTCTAAACTATTCAAAACATCCTTGTAGGTAGTTGATGCGTATGAATTTGGGTATAAAAATTATATAAAAACTAAGCATATTTCTAATCAAGTTTACATTAAAACATTAACTCCAAATTATACATATGAGTAAGCATACTCATCATTAACATAGCATAGGGTTCACACGAGTGTTGATCCTCAAACCAACTATTATCATAACTAATAAAGTGAAAAAAGAAATAAAATAAAAATATATACATGTCAAGGATGGAGAAGTATGCAACTCAAACCATTGTTTAGACAAACATGATCTTAAAGAAACCAATTATTATCATAACTAATTATTTTCTTGGCATCATGAAGGATTAAAGTAAATTGACTTTGATGGTCAATCCATGAAATCACTACCTTCTAGATAAATTAGAATAACTTGGTCTCGTCTCAACTAATTCATCCAAAAGATGCATTAAACACAGTCCTCAATTAAATTCCCTTGGTCTCGAAAAATTTAAAATATGAAATTAATCAATGAACCATTGGTCTCGGAAGACATCAATTAACCTTCAATTACCAGTTCTAAGCAATCACCCCCTTGTTCTAGTAAGTTAATGGCTAACAGAATATGAAATTAATAAATTGAAACTACCATCAACCCCCTTGGTCCTGTAAGTTAATGGAGAGAACCAACCAACTAATTTCGTAATAAGCACAAGTAATTGAATACCAAGAATAACAATCAATTAATTAAAAGATCAAACAACTCTAAAAATCATGAATATCTGAAACAATGTCAAATTACAATAAAACAATTAACATATCATTGTTGAAGAAAAAAAATAAAAAATAAAATAAAGCACTCATAGATAAGCCTCCTTTTTCTTCATTTGAAGACTTTCTTGCACAACCTTCCTTGAATTGAAGAATTCCTCCTTTGATTTGAGTGATTTTTTATGATGATCAATGAATTCTCTCCCTTTTCACTTGTGTTTTCTATCTATTTATAGGCTTGGGAAGTGCCTAAACTCGTTGGTGTAATGTTCTTGGCCGAGTAGAAGTTGGAAGATACTAAAACTCCATAGATTACCAAAAAACCGCGTAAAAAAAATCAAGCACCACCTTAACTTCAGGGCACAGCCGGCACCGCCTTGGCTCTTGGAGCTGGCACCGGTTGTGTTCTGGTTCTCCAATTGTTCACCGATTTTTTCTTGAATTTCGCACAATGTATTCTAGAATGCAGCCGGCGCAGCCTTGGCTACTGGAGCTAGCATCGGTTCCACTCTGTTCCATCATGTTTCACCAATTTTTTATCGCCTCAAAGTTCGTGCAACCAGTGCATGGCCGGCACCGGTTCCTCTATCCCAGCCGGGGCCGCCTCTAATCTGTTTCACGACATTTTTGCTTCATTTTATCCCAAAAATCTGAAATAATGAACAAAATACCTTTTCAAGGGTAAAATCTCAAATATGAAGGAATATGGCTAGTTATTGAACAAAATGTATCGCAAAAGAGCCTCAAATAACTAGAAAAAATATGACTAATTTAGCCCCTATCAATTCCCCCACACTTAGCTCTTTTCTTGTCCTCAAGCAAAGTATCAAGAACAAGTAGGAAAACACAAGGATTCATCAATCACTCAATCAATTTCAAAACAACATTTTCAACGTTTTTTTCATTCAAGAACATAAAACACATGATTCTACATCTTTCACAACAAATGCAAGACTTGTGTAGGTGAATAATGACTTAGTAGAACCATCACAATACTTCACAATATTCTCAAACCATTGGAAAGAATTTATCTAAAAAAAAAGAGTATGCATTCCATAGGCTTACTTTTCATACACTCTCTCTACTAATCCGATACGTATCATGACTCTACTTAGGTCAAGTAGGACTTTCATGCTTGTAATGTAAGGCTAAAGTCTTGTAATATAGCTTATCAAACGAAGGATATAGGAGAATCAAATAGCAAAGAAGTTGAGAGTTCGCAAAAAAAGGATAAACAAATGAATCAATAATTTCCAACTCTTTTTGCTCTTCTGTTCCAGAAATCAATCAAACCATAACCTTATTTAGCAATTACAACTCCACTTAAGCAAATCCTACATTTTTCTCATTTTCTTTTCTTTTTTTCTCACCAACTCTCTCTCTCTTTTTTTTTTTTTTTTTCACAAGATCACTCAAATTTCCAGCAATGGTATCAAGTACTTTAATTTAGCTTTGACAGCTCAATCACCATCCCTTTTGTGATCTTTCGTCTCTCCCTTCATTTCAAAAATTTTTCTTTTCTTTCTTTTCTCTATTATTTTCACTCTTACTGCTGCTTTTCTTTTCTTTCTCGATTTCTTTCTTTCCATCTTTTCTATCAGCTGTTTCTTTTCTTCTTTTTTCAATCTCTCTTTTCTTTTTCTTCTCTTTCTAGCTCAATTCACTATTGATACATGACTAAAAGTAACAAGTCATGATCTTTTTCAAGTATTCTTTCTCAAAATTCTCTTTCATGTACTTTCATCCATCAAGAGCATAAAAATTTAGAAAATTATTCAAACTCTCAGAAACAAGCAATGGACAAAGTATTGTGACAAGTTTTAAAGAAAGAAATCAATAATTTATGCTCAAAATAGGCATTAGGGATAATATAACAATAGGTAGGCTTGAAAAGCTCAAACTATCCAAAGAAGGCCTATAACTGTCATCCCTAAGTTAAATCATGATTGTCTTTCTTATTTCTCCTCGAGAGGTATTCAAGTAAATTCTAGAATCCTCCATGAATTTTAGTGGAAAAACAGGTTTAATAACAATGCAAAGCATTAGATCAAGAACTACTTAGTCTAAGTGCGTGTAAAAAGTCATGCATAAGCCATAAATGATCCAGAACATATACTCTATGATCCATCATAAAGACATGCATTAAAAATACAGCTTGAAAACTCAAAGAAAGTCAGAAAAATTTTGAAAATTTTGGCTCACAATTTGTTCCCAAGAAGGCTAAAGTATATGTATAGAAGACTTGTCAATCAAATCACTCCCCCACACTTAAACTGGACATTGTCCTCAATGGCTAAATAAATATAACAAAGAATAAACCATACCATAGGACCAAAAATATAGAAAGGAGAAGAGATAAGAAAAATAAACTCCCATTCATTGTGCAGTATGCTGTATAAGAGTTGAATGCTTGAAGAATGAGACATTGACAAAGTACCTAAAAAAGAAAAATACAAAAGAGCACACCAAAGTATAAAAATTAGAAAAATAAATAAAGCAAAAAATAAAAGAAAGAAAATAGTACCAAAAAAAACAACCGCCTCATGATAAGCCAAAAAGGGCTATGTGGTTGTGTCGAAGAGCATCTCCACTTGGTTGGGGTTTTGAAGACCTTCACCCACATAGCATTTCACACGATTGCTATTGACTTTGAAAGTGCCCCGAGTAGGGTGAGTAAGTTCAAGAGTGCCAAAAGGGCCGATCTTACTTACCGTGAATGGTCCCAATCACCTGGATTTCAATTTTTCAAGAAAATTTTTTAAACAAGAATTGAATAACAGAACTTACTCGCTTTTTCCAAATTTAGGTTGGTAAGTGATATGCTTATCGTGCCACCTTTTGACCTTTTCCTTGTACCACATGGAATGATCATAAGCACCCTCACGCAATTCCTCCAAAGTTATGAGTTGGAGTAACCTTGACTTTACAGCGTCCTCAAGATCCAGATTAACCAGTTTAATTACCCAATAAGCTTTATGCTCAATTTCAATAAGTAAATGACAAGCTTTTCCATAAACTAACCGAAAAGGAGTCGTGCCAATGGGGGTTTTAAAAGCTGTCCTGTACGCCTAAAGAGTGTCATCTAATTTTAAACTCCAATCCTTCCGAGTATGGCTAACAGTCTTTTCTAATATTGTTTTAATCTCCTTATTAACCTCTTCGACCTGACCACTCATTTGGGGACGGTATGAAGTGGCAAATTTATGGTGTACTCCCAAATGTTTGAGAACTTCGTCCAATTGAGTATTACAAAAATGAGTACCTCTATCACTGATGAGAACCTTAGGGACACCAAAACGGGTGAACAGTTTTTTCAGGAATTTTACCACTACCCTTGCATCATTAGTGGGTAAAGCTTATGCTTCGACCCATTTAGAAACATAGTCCACTGCTACTAGAATGTATTTATTACCCAAAGAGTTCGGAAAAGGTTCCATGAAGTCTATTCCCTAACAATTAAATACTTCACAAGCTTGAAAAATGTGTAAGGGCTATTCATTTGATTTAGAAATATTACCTGTGCGTTGACACCTATCACAACTTTGAACAAACCTGTGGGCATCTTTGAACAAGGTGGGCCAATAGAACCCAGACTCAAGCACCTTTCGTGCAGTGTTATGGGCTTGGTAGTGGCCTCCAGCAAGTCCTTCATGACAATGTCTGAGAATCTTTGCCTTCCTTAGAGTCCACACATCTACGAATGATTTAGTCCGCCAACACATATGTAAATATAGATCTTCCCAAAAATAATGTCTTATGTCAGAGAGGAATTTCTTCTTTTGTTGCATTGTAAGAGCTTGTGGAACAATTCCTGCAACCACGTAATTAGCAAAATCAGTGAACCAAGAGGTGTTTGTTATCTCACCTTCTATGAGCAAGAGTTGCTCATCCTAGAAGGCGTCATCGATGTCCTCTTCTATCAAAGATTCCAAATTTGGATTATCCATTCTTGACAAGTGATCCATAGCTAAGTTTTCTGCACCCTTTTTGTCCCTAATCTCCAAATCAAATTCTTGCAATAATAGCACCCATCTTATCAATCTTGGTTTGGAATCATGTTTGGTTAGTAGGTATTTTAGGGCCGAATGGTCCGTATAAATAATGACTTTAGACAAAATAAGATAAGAACGAAATTTATCAAAGGCAAACACTATGGCAAGTAACTCTTTCTCCGTTGTTGTGTAGTTTTCCTGTGCATCTGTTAAAGTTTTGCTCGCATAGTATATAGGTTGGAAGTGCTTATTCCGCCTTTGTCCCAATACTGCACCAACTGCAAAATCACTTGTGTCACACATTAGTTCAAAGGGAAGAGACTAATCAAGTGCAATTAAGATGGGTGAATTAATCAATTTCTCTTTGAGTTTGTTAAAATCATTGAGACATTTTTCGTCAAAATTAAACACAGCATCCTTTTCAAGTAAATAGGTAAGAGGTTTTGAAATTTTTGAGAAGTCTAAGATAATTCTCCTGTAAAAACCTGCATGACTAAGAAAGCTCCTTATAGTTTTTATCGAAGTAGGTGGAGACAGCTTCTCAATTGCTTCAATTTTAGCCCTATCGACTTCTATACCTTTTCTTGAGATTTATGCCCTAACACAATACCTTCTTGCACCATAAAGTGGTATTTTTTCCAATTAAGCATGAGGTTAGTTTCTTCACATCTTGCGAGTGCCTTTTCAAGATTAGATAAACATAAGTCAAAAGGTGGTTAGATTGAGATAATCCATATAAGTTAAATATTAAATAAAATCCATATAAGTCTAAACAGTTTTGCAGTTTTAAAATTAATCCCGAAGGCAGGTTCAACTCATATGTCCCCACAACAAGGGCAGCAACCTTTGTCCCATTTGCAGTACGTAGGTCCACATCGCCTTTCTCTAGCCTTCTATTGCTCTTTAGTCCCTGCAAGTTATTGTACAAATGAGATCCACATCCGATATCTAATACCCATATATCATTTCTAAAGGCAGTATTTATCTCAATCATAAACATACCTGAAAAAGAAGTAGAAGTGCTTGTAAGCTTCTCCTTCTACTTCTTGTCCTTAATGGTCTCCAAGTAGGCTTTGCAGTTGCGCCTCCAATGGCCCATCTTCCCACAATGATGGCATGGGCCCTTGGTAGCTGTGTCCTTCTTGTTCACACCACCTTTGGGCTTTATGGGAGCCTTCTTCTTCTTCTTTTGAACTTTCTTCTTAGAAGAGGAAGATTCTACCATTAAAACTATATTGGAATCCCTCTTCATGGAGGTCTCCTCAGTTTTGAGAAGATTGATCAATTCAGGAATGGTGGACTCAATCTTGTTCATCTGATAGTTAATCACAAATTGTGAGAAACTATTAGGCAAAGATTGTAGAATTAAGTCAACAATTAAGTCATGATCCATTGCAAACCCGAGAGATCCAAGCTTCTCTATTAAGCCCAGCATTTTCAGCCTATGAGTGGCCACAGAAGAACCCTCTACCATTTTGCAATGGAATAGTTGCTTCGAGATCTCGTATCTCTCAGTTCTGGTTTGGGCATCAAACAGCTCTCAAAGATGTAATATAATTAATTGAGCATCCATATGCTCGTGTTGTTCTTGCAACTCGGGAGTCATGGATGCCAGCATAATACATGATGCTGTATCACTATCCTCCTTGTGCCTTTTGTAGACAGCATGCTCATCAGCATGAGCATCTTGAGCTGGTAGTGGCGTACTAGGAGCATCTAGCATATAGATCAACTTTTCTAATTTGAGAACAATTCTCAATTTTCTATACCAATCGAGATAGTTTGATTCGGTTAACTTATTGGTTTCCAAGATGCTACGTAAGTTTAAGTTTGTTGACATGATACAAGTAAAGGCACGGAAAACATGAAACACAGAGCATGCAGTGGAAGCGAATATAAAAAAACTGAAAAAAACAAGAATAAGGAATCCAGGACAGGGCCGGCGCTGGTTGCACCCTGTCCCAATCCTGAGGTTTTAAAATTTTTGCCTCTCCTTCTGGTTCTCAAAGGTGGTTGGACCGAAACGTGCACAATCGGGGTAGGTGTGCTGGTGGAAGCCTCTGGTGCGATTCCTGCAAGCCTCCTACTCCGCCTCTGCATGTATGTGAACGTCGAACTCTCGGTCTTCCAGTATATGGCTCGCCTAACTACCGTTTGGTGAACAACTAACAAGTTAGGGAATTTTTCTAGAGGGAGAGAGAGAGAGAGAGACGTCTGGCTCTACCGCAGAGAAGAAGCCGTCTCTCTTGTGTGTCTAATTCTCAACAACGTTATTTCCAATCCTCCTGTTTAACCTATATAAAAAACTAGATTAAGCTGGACTAGGCCATTTGACTCTTAGTTTAACCTATTGGGCTTAATTAATTATTCTAATTAGAACCAACATAATGGCCGAACAAATAATTAATTTTTCTAGCCCAAATAAACCAGTCCAATTAAATAAGACTAAATCAGTTTAGTCCCAGGTTAATCCCCAATTATTCAAACTGGGCCAAAGCCCTGAATAATTAATTAACCAACTAAAATAATTTAATTAATTCTCTCTCTCTATGGACCTTTATTTTATTCTAGCCCAATAATTAAATCAGGCTACTTAAATAAAATAAATTCTATTTAATTTAATTTAATTCTTTAGCCCGTATTTAATTAGGACTCACGGTCTATACTGGGGACCAAAAGACACATCGCCTTGACTACGAAAATGACCAAAATACCCTTGCCATATAAATAGCTGTATTTTGCATTTTAAATATTTCATAATATCACCATAAGGAAATATTGACCCCAAGGATAGTGTTGCGTTAGCAAAGTCTCCGACCTACAGGTGTAATGACTAAAATACCCCTTTATACATCGCCGTACATTTAGAGAAGAAAAAGTGTACTAACACCTCTCTAAATGACATCTACCGTCCTTAGACCTCTAGTCCAATGATCCACGACTTCCTGAATTATTTCCGCTTTCCAAGGGAACTACCCTAAAGCAAACATCCAAGTCATGTTTCCCAGGGCCCTAGATATTTAGATCATTTAGACAACCACAAGGGGCGATATAGTATAGAAACTATCTTGTACAAGTTTGTCTTAACTAACTAGTCACACATACCCAACATGCAAGGATATTGACCCTACAATAGAACCTCAACTACAACATATCAAAGTATATGCTTCCAGCTTCGTCAGACCACCAACTCATACTCAAGTCATAAAGTACTAGTCCACACTGTAGCGATAGTAGTCTAGGTTTCTACCATATAGTATGTAACACCCCGCTACCTAGGCCCGCCAGGGCCGGGGATGTCACCCCGTCCAAAGGATAAGGGGTCTTTATAACTAGGTCACACAAATGAAATAGCAGAATATAAATGATACTTGAACTTTAAATTTATTACATCCCAAAATAAATATCAATCCAAGAATAAATCCCAAAATGCCAAAACAAATCCGTAATAAAATTTAACCACTCTCATCTCTCCAAAACATTACACAAAAATAAATCATCAGAAAATCTTCCAAAGCAGGTATAATCTAGCTACGCATCCCCACAGCAGGATCGACCTGAAATCATGGTAAATGGTGGTGAGACAGAAATCTCAGTAAGTCCGTGTGTGCTTTGGGTGTTCAGTGAAAACAGTTCGTGAATGCAAAGTATAAAATTCTTTATAAGAGATCACTGGCAAGCAATAAACATCAGTAAAAAAACAAGAGTAGTGTTTTGGCATTTCCAGCCATACATAATTTATAAAATCAACCACTCGAAAGAAAGAATTACGGGTTACCACACGTTGGGCCCCATAACCGGATGGTCAGCATGCCACACTTTGTGCATACCGCGGGTCAGAATGCCACACTTTGTGCAGACTGACAAAAGTAGGTGATCGGCCTACTAGGTAAGATACTCCTCCTTCTCTATATCCAAACAACAATCGGGTGTCCATTTCGGCAAAACACAGTCACTTGACTGAAAAAGAACACTGCTAGCTCGGATCGACACGACTTACTAGACTGTCGTCTTATCTGGGAAGGACTCACCCCTTAGAGGTGGCCACCTACTGAGAGACTTACCCTAACCTCTCAAAGACTAGCCCAGTAGTCCACCCTTATTGAGTACTCAACGTAACATATCCCACTTAGGAAAAAAAAAATGAACAAAACATAGTTCCACTTGAACATGACAATTAAGGGTTTCTAAAGTCTTTGTCAAAATCAGTTTTAGAAAGAGTTTTGAGTTTGAATAAATCTGCTTATTGGTTTTCAAATAATTTGTTTGACGAAAATAAGACAAGAGACAATCCATAATTGCCTTTACAAAGGTGAGTGTCCATGCACTCTACATTTGGCTTGCCATAATTAAACACCCTTCATCAATCAGGTTTTATGCAGGAGCTTACTTGATTCTTGCTCACAATAAAAAGGTCTCCAACTGCTGACCTAACCCCGCATGGGCAAATACAAACCACAATCAAACTCAAGCTAAAATTCACTTTCTCAATTTAAACAACTCAACTTACAACTATCATGATCCTAGTGTCCCAAGCTTTAAGACCAAATAATAAGTAAATAGGTTTATAAGCAAAGGATAATTTGACATTTAAAATAATTAGTGTTTTGGGAAATAAGTACTAATAAGTTAAAAGTTTAAATATTGCTAATAAAATTTAGAGTTTATTTGATGAAGAGTCTTAAGTGGTTTTTAGGAAAAATAATGATTTATTAATAATTTAGCTGTTAAAAAATAATTGCTAACTAAAGTTAGTTGAAAACGAATTTTAATGAGCCTTGCTTGGAAAATAATAAATAATTTTTTATTAAAAGATAATAATTAAATTTTAATAATAAGTATTTTACTAATTATGATTATTTAAAAAAAAAAAGCTTTAGTTGATTTCATTATTTTTATATAATATCGATATATTTTATTTTTCTATCAAAACTATTATTTATTTGACTAAAATATCCTTTATATATATAATAATCCAAATCCACCCTTCCTAGGGTTTTTTTCGAAATTTCTAGTAAAATCATATTATTAAATATTTTATTCATGAAATAAAAATTAGCTTAGGGACAACTAGATCATGATCATATTTCCATTGCTATTCACAATCATGAACATATACAATCCTTCAATTCATCAAATCATCCAAATCATGCATACGAGCATAGATCTTAATATATCAAGACATGATCTAACCCCTACTAGCATAAATATGATCATAGCTTCAACAATCCAACATGAATATAAATCATATTCACTAAATGTGACATAATCTTTAGCATACTTAATCATGGAGGCATGCATTAAACCTCAAATCATCATACAATCAACCAAGATAATCCATCCATGCATAAATCCCATCTCCTTCATATTCATACAAATATTCATGCTTCAATCTCAACAATACATACTCAAATCCTATCCACAATCCACCTTCTATCAACATCATCCTAGAGACATGAATCTAGAATTAAAAGAAGGGTTAAAAGAAATCTTACTTGCTTGATGAATTCCCTTGAAGGGGTTTTGAATAAGTCTCAACTCCTAGATGTCTAAATCCGACCAAAGAAGGTGAAGGAAGCATGACCATTGGAGAAGAAACCATCTGGCCAAGGAAGAGAGAGATTTGGCCAAGAGAGAGAGAGAGAGAGAGATAGAGAGAGAGAAGGAGAGAGAGAGAGAGAAAGACCATTAGTGGGTTTATTTATATATATATTCATTAGAGATCACGATTAGAGAAGATGGAGTTGTTAGAACAAACCTACCTGATGGTGTTCTTGAGCCTTCACAAAATTTCTGGTTTTTTTTATCCAAACTAGCAAGTTGGATTTTGGAGTTTGATGTTAAGAATGGTGTTGATGGACTCACGGCAGTGAGTAGATGAATTCTGGAGTTTTTAGAGGTAGTTTGAAGTGATTTGGATAGGTATTAGGTGAAAGGAAGAAGTAGGTGGTCTTGGTGTGTTGTGTGTTCTTGAAGGTTGAAGGGAATAGGGAGTTTTTGGATGGAGGCTGCCAAAATTCTAAAGAGATTAAGGCTGGCTGAATTTCTGTAGGGTTTAGGGAGATAATTCTCTGGTTTGGAAGGGAAAAGGAAAGGCTAGTTGTTGGAACCCTTGAAGAATATTTTTAGGAAGCAAATTTGGAAACTAAATATTCAAGAATACATTTGATTATGGGAGAGCTTTTGGAAGTCTGCCATGGCTGAATTGTTGGGCAATGTTTCGGCTGGATGAATGATGGTTGAGGGAGGCTTAAGGTGGCTGAAAATACTGAGTGTAATGGTGAAGGGAAGGTCTGGTTGTTTGGGGTATATTTTATGGAATGTTGTTAAATCATGGTGGCTGAAATTTTGGTATCCTAATTAAGGCATGATTGCAGAATTTTTTTGGAAATCTTTTAGGTAGCCATGACTGGATTTTTGTGCCGAAGCTTGAGGCGGATAATGGAGCTCAGTTACTGAAGGTTTAATGGTGGTTTGTGCAGAAGAAGGATGGAGTTTCGGCTAGGGTAGAATTAGGAAACAAAGCTGAAAAATCTGTGCACAGAATTTCGCTGCTTGCTGGAATTTTCTGGGCAGTTTTTGACTGCCCTTTTCCAGCTGGTTTGCAGGGAGCTTGAAGGGGAGTTTCAGGGGTTTTCAAGGCTGGTTTCCAGCCTTCCTCATGGAAGAAAAACATGGCTAAGGTGCTAAACAAAAATTGGAAGAAAACAGCTTGGTTTCGGACCTCCAAAGCTGCGATTTGCCTAATGATTTTTCTGGTTTTGCACCAATTTTGTGCAGTCCGAAAATGGTTAGAGAAATTTAGGTTGCAAGCTGATCCAAAAGGCCATTTTTCTGGCAGCATTTTGGAGGGAATATTAGCTAAGAGTTTTGACAACTTGAAGGCACAAGAAGCTGGACAATTTCTGTTCATTCCAAGAAGGAAGATGAACCTAGCTAGAATGAATTTTTAGAAAGTTCACTAAAGAGATTTATCCCCTTGGAATCTTTCACATCTCCTCCACATTTTCAAACTATAAAATGTCTTCCACTAAGTCCTTTTAATTCTACAAGGCCACAGCACTTCACTGGAATTTCTGGAAAGAAAGTGGCTAGAACAATTTGAACAAATTAATGAATTGATAAATAGGAAAATTAAGGATCAAGAGGAAATGAATTCCTCTTAGGAATTTTGTGTACAACAAATGAGTAGGATTTAAAGACTCCTATCATGCCTCTCATAGGACAACATCTCTACCCTACTCCAAACACCACTAAGGCCGAAAATGAAACTTCCCAAGCAAAAAAGGAAATTTAACAAGCTAAAGCTCCTATGATGGAATTTGAATCCAAGACCTCAAGAATTAATTCTAAGGCTCTAACCACTAAACCACAACAACTCTTATTCTTATTTTCCCTCAAAAAAATATTTTCTTATTCAATCCTCAAGTTGTCTCCCTTTTTCCACCTCAAGCAAAAATTACTATTTTGCCCTTCTCAAGCAATACTCACAACTAAGCCTTCAAGACAATAAAACTCAAATCCAAAGCATAGAAAATCATTTAAAAATATAGTTAAACATGCAATAAATTATGATATGCATCCCAACCCCCTTACTCTAAGGTTGGTTTTGGCTGGGGTTCACATCTTCCCTTCCTTAGAGGAATTTCACCCCGAAATTCAGGCGTACCTCTATTGCAACTCGGGATACTTCCATTTAACCCACTCTTCCGACTCCCATGTGGCATCCTGCGTGCTATGGTGCTCCAACTGAATCTTAACCATCGGTATCTACTTGCTCCGGAGAGTCTTGACACTGCCGTCCAATATTCACATAGGCTTCTCCACATAGCTCAGGTTTGGAGGCAACTCTAACGGTTCATCATTCAATACATGACAGGGATCCGCATTATACTTTTTCAATTGTGACACATGAAACGCATAATGGATTCCTGTCAACCCATCTGGCAGGTCTAATCGGTAAGCTACTGGTCCAATCCTCTCCTTAATCGGAAACGGTCCCAAATATCTCGGATTCAACTTCCTACCCTTCGGATGCTTCAAAATTCCTTTGTTTGGCGTCAACTTCAAAAACACGCTGTCCTCGACTTGAAATTCTAATTCCCTTCGCCGGTTGTCCGTATAGCTCTTCTGCCGACTCTATGCCGCCTTTAACCTTTCCCTGATCAATTACACTTTATCCAACATTTCTTGGACACATACTTCTCCGATTTTGCTCACATGACCATCTTCGGACCAACTCCAATACAACGGTACCTGACATTTACGCCCATACAAAGCCTCATACGGTGCCATCCCGATCAAAGCTTGGTAGCTGTTGTTATACGATAATTCTGCATACGGTATACACTCTATCCATTTATCTCCAAAGTCCAAAACACAGGCTCTTAGCATATCTTCCAATATCTGTATCACCCTCTCTGACTGCCCATTGGTCTGCGGATACGCCGTCGTACTGAATTTCAGATTCGACCCTATTGCTTCCTGAAACTTTCTCCAAAAACGAGACGTAAACCTCGGGTCTCGATCTGACACTATGCTTGAAGGCAATCTGTGAAACCCCAGTCAAGACCAACCGTAGAGTAAGGGGGTTGGGATGCATATCATGCTTTATTTCATGATTAAATATGGTTTCATATGATTTCTATGTGCTTTGAATTTGATTTTTATTATCTTGAAGTCTTGTTGGTGAGTGATGTGTGAGAGGGGCAAAATGGTAATTTTTGCCCGAGGTGAAAATAAGGAGATAGCTTATGGATTGAATAGGAAATAATTTTTCTAGTAGAAATAGCAACAAGAGTTGTTGTAGTTTAGTGGTTAGAGCCTTGGAATTAATTCTTGAGGTCTAAGGTTCAAAGTCCATCATAGAAGCTTTAGCTTGAGTAAATTTTATTTTGCTTGGAAAAGGATGGTTTCGGCCATGAGGGCCTAGATCAATGTGGTGATGATGTCCTAGGAGAGACATGTTAGGAGAATTCTCACTTCACTCTTTTGTTCTTCGCGAAATGCCTAAAGGGAATTCATTCTCCCTTGATCTTTAGTTTTTCTTAATTTCCAACTCCTTAGCTTGATCAAGGTGTTCTATCCTTTTTCTTTCCAGAAAATTCAGTAGAGGACTAAGGTCTTTTAGGATCAAAATTTCCTAGTAAAAGGCTTCTCATGGTTCGAAAAATGTAAATGATTTGTGGGAAAATTGAAGAGGAAAATCCCTCTTGAAAGCTTGCTGAAATTTTTCCTCTAACTTAGTTCATCTACCATTATGGAATGAGCTGAAATTTTCCAGCTTGTTGTACCTTCAAAATGACAAAAATTCTAGCTCACATTCCCTCCCAAATGCTACCAGAAAAATGGTCTTTAGGATCAGTTTGAAACCTGAAAGTTTTTGCCCAAATTCGGACTGCACAAGCTAGAGCAAAGCAGGAAAAATTCCTGTACGAAAATCAACTTTGTGAGCTCCAAACCAAGCTGTTTTCTCCCAGATTTTGTGCAACACCTTAGCCATGTTTTTCCTCCATAAAGAAGGCTGGAAACCAGCCTTGAATACCCCTGAAATTCCCTTCAAAACTCCCTGCAAATCTGCTAGAAATGGCAGACGAAAATTCTGCCAGAAAACTTCTGTTTAGCGAAATTTTGTGCAGAATTTTTGTCCAGCTTGTTTCCTATTGTGTTTCAACCGAAAACCCCAACCTACTTCTGTTAAAACTTCCCTTAAACCTCCATTAACAGAGCTCCATTGTTCCCTGAAGCTTCTGCATGAAATTCCCTCCATGGCTGACCGAAAATCCCTCAACCAAATCCCTGCATTTTAGCTTGATTACTTTCCAAAATTTCAGCCATCTTGTTTAACAACTTTCCATAAAATTTTGCTCAATTGATCAGACATCTTCTCCACCATTGTGCACCTTAGTTTCGGCCATCACAAGCCTCTTTTAACCAGCTTTAATTCCCCAGAAAACTGCACAATCCAGTCGGCCATAGGAGACTTCAAAGCTATCCAGAAAAATCAAGATATTCCTAGAATATCTAGTTTCCAAATTCTCTTCCTAAAAATATTCTTCAAGGATTGTAACAACTAACCTTTCCTTTCTCTTCCAAATCAGAGAAATCACTCCCTAAACCCTACAGAATTTCGGCAGCCCCAATTCCTCAGAAAAATCGGCAGCTTCTTCTTCTCTCTCTCTCGATTTCCTTCAAGCAACAAGAACACACACACACACTACACCAAGAACACCTACCTCTTCTCTACACCTAATACACCTCCAAACCACTTCAAACCCTCACGAAAATCTCCAGATTTGATCTACTCCTTGCTGTGCAGCCATCAACACCAATATTAACATCAAACTCCTCCAAACATCTTGCTACTTTGGATCAAAAAGCAGAAATTTATGTGAAGAACAAGAACATCTTCAAGGTAAACTTATTCTAACAACTTCATCCTCTTCAAACTTAATCTCTAATGAAAACTATATGAATAAGCATGCTAATGATGTCTTCTTCTTCTTCTCTCTCTCTCTCTCTCTCTCTCTCTCTCATGGACCAAAATTCTCTCTCTTGGCGAATGGTCTCTTCCTCCATGGCCATGCTTTCGCCACCTTTCTTGAACAAGATTAGCCATCTAGGAGTTGAGATCTTCTCTAAACTCCTTCAAGTCGTTCATCAATCAAGTAAGTACCTTCAATCCTCTTTTTAAAATTTAGAATCATGTCTCTAGGTTGATGAATGGCGATGGGTTTGTGTATGTGATGTTGTTGATTGAAGCATGAGTATATGTATGATTGTGAAGGAGATAGGATATATGCATGGAAGGATTATATTGGTGGATTTAATGATGAGTTGAGATTTGATGCATGTCATAGGTAGTATTTGTGATGAAGCATGCTAGAGATTATGTCACCATGGGTGAATAGGATTTATGTGCATGATTAGATTTTGAAGCCATGATCATGTTTACGCTAGTAGAGGTTAAATCATGTAATAATAAATTTAGATCTATGCCTATGTGCAAGACTTGGATGATTTGATGAATTGAAGGATTGAGTATGTTATTGATTATGGTTGACCATGGAATCTTGATCATGATCTATTTGCCCCTAAGCAAATTTTATTTCATAAATAAAATATTTACTAATAATTTTTGCTAAAGAATTTCGAAAACCCTAGGAATGGTAGATTTGGAATTATAATATATGTAAAGGATATTTTAGTCAAATAAATAATGATTTTCTAGAAAATAAAATAAATAAATATTATTTAAAATAAAGAAAATTAATTAATGCCCTTATGAAAAAGATTTATACTTAATAAAATATTTACTAGATCAAAACCCTTAAGGATTTACTTATTATTTTCCAAGAAAGACTTATTAAATTTAATCTTAACTAGTTTTAGCTATCAATGATTTTCTAACAACTAAGCTATCATTAAATCACTATTTTACCTAGTACCACCTATGGCTCTTGATCAAATAAACTCTAAATTTTCCTTAACAAGAGTTGAACTTTCAACTTAATAGAATTTATTTCCTAATCCATTAATCTTTTTAAATAACAAATTAAGCTGAGCTTATAAACCTATTCAATTATTGTTTTGCCTTAAAGCTTGGGACACTAGGATCATGGTAGTAGTGAATTGAGTTGATTTAAAATTGAGAAAGTGGATTGTGGCTTGAATCTGATTAAGATTTGTATTTGCACATGTGGGGTTAGGTCATCTGTCCGAGACCTTGTTGTTGTGAGCGAGAATCAGGTAAGCTCCTGCATAAAACCTGATTGATGTGAAATGATTTCCTTATGGAAAGCCAAATGTGGATTGCAAGGACACTCGGTTATTTGAAAGCAATTGAGGGTTGAATTCATCATTAATTCCAACGCTTAAATTATTTGAAAGTCTTTGAGCAGATTTTTCCAAACTTGAAACTTTTTCTAAAACTAATTTCTCCCAAATCTTTGGAAAACCTTAAATTGTTATTTTCATGAAGCACAATGCTTTGTTCATTTTGTCCCAAGTGGGGAATGTCGTTGAGTACTCAATAAGGGTGGACTACTAGGATTAGTCTTTGAAGGGTTAGGGTAAGTCTCTTAGCAGGTGGCCACCTCTGAGGGGTAAGTCCTTCCTGGATAAGATGCCAGTTCCAGTGAGTCATGCCGGTCCGAGCTAGCAGTTTATTTTGTTTCAGTCAAGTGACTGTGTTTTTGCCGGAATGGACACCCGGCAGTTGTTTGGGTATATAGAAGCAGGACTATCTTGCTCAGTAGGCCGATCACCTACTTTTGTCAGTCTGCACAACGTGTTAGGCATTCTAACCGATTATGAGGCCCAAAGTGTAGTAACCCATATCCCTTTCTTTCGAGTGGTTGATTTCATTACTTATGTATAGCTAGAAGAGCCAAAACGCCACTCTTGCTTTTGACTAATGTTTATTGCTTGCCAATATTTCTCTTATAAAGATTTCACACTTTGCATCCACGAACTGTTTCCGCTAAACACCCAAAGCACACACGGACTTATTGAGATTTCTGTCTCACCACCTTTTATCATGATTTCAGGTTGATCCTGTTGTGGGTGAGTAGCTACCTTGGAAGAGAATGTGTTTTTTTTTTTTATTTTATGTATTGCTTTGGGGAGACAAGAGTGGATGGTTTTAATTACGGTTTTTGTTTTGGAATTTCATGGATGTACTTTTGAAGTATGTTGGGCTGTAATAAATTCTCTTTAGTTTTGAGTATTATTTATTTCAGCAATTTTATTTGTGACCTAGTTATAAAGACCCCTTGTCCTTTGGACGGGGCGACATCCCCGGCCCTGGCGTGCCTAGGTCATCCGGGGTGTTACACACTCCATGTAGTCAGACGATTTCTTGAACATAAGTCTGAGCCAGCTTCTCCATCGAGTCCCTCACATTCACCGGTATGAAATAGGCCGACTTGGTTAGTCGATCCACCACTACCCATATGACGTCCTTTTGAGTCCTTGACATAGGAAGCCCGGTGACAAAATCCATAGTCACCTCTTCCCACTTCCATTCTGGTACTGGCAATGGCTGCAATAGTCCCGCTGACTTCTTATGCTCCGCTTTGACTTTTTGGCAGGTGAGACAGGTCGAGACATGCTTGACCACATCTCGCTTCAGTCTGGGCCATCAATAGGCTCTCTTCAAGTCCTGATACATCTTGACTTCCCCCGGATGAATGGCGTACTTGCTCTTGTGCGCTTCTTCCAAAATTCAGTCCTTTAATTGCTGCTCTCCGGGTATACACAACCGATCCCTGAAATGTAGAACTCCTGTCTCGTCTAGACGGAATTCACCGCCGGGCCACTTTAGCTCCTTGTCCTTGAAAAGCTGAAACTCGACGTTGCCTTGCTAAGCTTCCACGATTTCCCTTCTCAAATTCGGCATCAACTTCAAATTGCTTATGATAATCCCTTTGTCTTGCACTTCAACCCTTTTGTCCAACACATCCTGCACCGCTTGCATTTCCTGCACCTTTAACCTGGCCATCCTAACTTTTCTACTTAGGTCGTCCGCCACCACGTTGGCCTTCCCAGGATGGTAGTTGATCGGGCAACGGTATTCTTCTAAGAATTCCAACTACCTTTGCTGCCTCATGTTCAGCTCCTTCTGGGTGAAGATATACTTCAAACTCTTATGGTCGGTGAATACCTCATATTCGGCTCCATACAGGTAGTGTCACTATTTCTTTAAGGCGAACACTATAGCTTCCAGCTCCAAATCATGAGTGGGATAGTTGACTTCATGAGGTCTCAGCTTCCAAGAAGAGTAAGCAATCACCTTCCGGTCCTGCATCAACACTGCTCCCAGTCCTTCTTTCGAAGCGTCAGTATATATCGCGTAAGGTTTCCCTTCCTCCGGTAGACTCAATACCGGTGCTGACATCAGTTTGCGCTTTTGTTCTTGAAAACTTTTCTCGCATTTCTCGTTCCACACAAATGGAACATCCTTTCGTAATAATCGGGTCATTGGCGATGCAAGTGTCGAAAATCCCTTGATAAATCTTCGGTAGTAACCAGCCAGTTCCAAGAAACTCCAGATCTCAGTGATACTCTCCGGCTGCTTCCAGTCCGATACCGCTTCAACCTTTTGCTGGGTCCACCTTGATTCCCTCCTTGGTCACTACATAGCTAACGAATGCCACACTGTCTATCCAAAATTCGCACTTGTTGAACTTGGCGTACAGCTTGTGCTCCCGAAGCTTCTCCAGTACGAGCTTCAGATGCTCTGCATGCTCATCCGAACTCTTGGAATAGATCAAAATGTCGTCGATGAAGACCACCACGAACTTGTCCAGATAAGGTCAGAATACTCGGTGTATCAGGTCCATGAATACTGCTGGAGCGTTAGTCACCCCGAACGGCATCACCACGAACTCGTAGTGTCCATATTTGGTGTTGAAGGCTGTCTTGGGAATATCATCCTCTCTTATCCACACTTGGTAGTACCCTTGCCTCAGATCCAACTTAGAGTAGCAATTGGATCCTTTTAATTGGTCGAATAGTTCTTCAATCAACGGTAGGGGATATTTGTTCTTGATCGTCAAGTTGTTCAACCCTCGGTAGTCGACGCATAGCCTCAGAGTTCCGTCCTTCTTCTTTACAAATAGCATAGGCACTCCCCAGGGCGACGTGCTCAGCCTAATATAGCCTTGACTCACTAACTCCTCCAACTGGTCTTTCAACTCTGCCAGTGCCATCTGGTACGGAGTCCGCGATATTGGTTCTGCTTCTGGAACTAAGTTGATGGTGAATTCCACTTCTCGGTCCGCTGGAAACACATCGGGAAAATCCTTCACTACTTCCGTGTCTTCCAAAGTGCACTGGTCCTTCAGCTTGTTTATCATGTAAGCCAGGTACCCTTGACACCCTTGCTTTAACCATTTCCGGGCTTTAGCCCCAGCATTGAAATACTTACATTCTTTCACCCTCTTGCCATTAAATTCCAATACATCACATCCTGGCCTAATGAACTGGACTGTCTTATTTTTACAGTCTACCATAGCCCCGTGCTTGGCTAACCAGTCCATTCCCAAGATCAAGTCATAATCCTCAATGTCTAACACTATCAAATCCCCCTCCAAACTTTCTCTCCCCACATTCACTTTACACTCCTTTACATACCGATCCACTTGCACCATTTTCCCTAGAGGTGTGCTTACCTCTAAAATGAAAGGTGGCTCCACTCCATCCCAACCTAAATGACATGCACACAACTTGTTTATATAGGAATGAGTAGAGCTAGGATCAATCAAAACATTAATGGAATGTCCTTGAATACTGAACGTACCTTCCACCATCACTGCATCAGACCCAACTTCCTCTCGGTTGAGAGCGAACACCTTGGCCTTCACTTGCGGCTTTGGCTCTCCACTCCCGGATGCTCCCGTAGGGTTGGCTCGGTTGGGCCCCGAGTTCTAAGCCAGTTTCCTTGCCCGACTCGGTGCAATTTGGGGCAGGTGTTCCTCAGGTGGTTCGGGTCGCCACAGTGATAGCACTTTCTCTTACCACCCTTGGACCAACAATTCCTCGGTGTGGCCTTTCCTTCCACACTGCCTGCATGATGGGAGATTCGGGGCAGGTCCACTCGGTGCTGTCCGGGCTTGCTTCCCCCAATTCTACCGTTGGTGGTTGGCGGGGCGCTTATGGGGTTGCGGTCTCGGGAATTGTACTTGCTCTGTCTCGACGGCTGGAAGGGTTTTACTGCCATCCTGCTGCGATCCTTATTTTCCATCTGAGTAGCTGTGTTTACAGCCCCCGAATAGGTTGTCGACGGGGTAGGTGCCAATGCTCTCCTCAACTCCGGTCTCAGCCCCTTGACGAATTACTTCGTCCTATTCTGCTCGGTGTCCACCAATCGCTTGCAGTAGTTGGACAACTGAGTAAACCGGGCTACGTACTGGGCTACCGACATGCTTCCCTGCCTCAGATTCTGGAATTCGTCCTCTCGCTTCTCCACAATCCACTGTGGAATGTACTCCGCCCTGAAGGCTTCCACAAAGTTGGACCACGTCTGTTCCTGCTCGTCCATGCCCCAGTCATCTTCGACTCGCTGCCACCACACTCAAGTTGGTCCTCTCAATCGGAAAGCTGCAAACTTAACCATCCGCTCCTCGGTGTACTGGAGCGTCGCGAATATGTCCTCTAACTGTTCAACCCACTACTCTGCCTTCTGATCCTGTTCCGTTTCGCCCAGGAAGACGGGCGGCTGAAACTTCAGGAACCTCTCTAAGGCCTCATCTTCACCCCTCGGGTTTCGTCGCTCGGTCATTGACTGCAAAATCTCGGCCATCTTGCTGAATGTCTGGCCCATGGTCACATCAACTGGAACTTCAGACCTCGATCCCATATCCAGACCATTCCCTTCACCCCGGCTGGGTGCTTGCATCTGAGCTGTTTCTACTTCCGGTGCCACTTGATCGACTTCCAGAACTCTTCCACCTGCTGTAGCTGCACGACGCTTAGGTGCCATTCTAAACCTCACCCCAGATGATAAGTATATGCATTTAAGGGTCAAATCATTTTAGTTGTACTTGCATGCATAGTCAAATAGATGTAAATAGAAAGCGGATGTAAATTTTAGTCAAGGAATAAATTCTCTTTCAAAAATAGACTTGTATAAATTCAAAATTTGATAGAAAGGAGAATTAAAAATCCTTGTCATAAAAGTTCTACAAAAAAAAAATAGTAAACAAATAAACATCTAAATCAAAAGAACTCCTAGTCCTCTAATCCTCATCAGAACCCTCATCATCAGCCTCATACAACCATCCCCCAAAGTTCTTGGAAAAATCTACCCCATCCCCGCTAGCAAATCCCCCCATTGGCTCCTTCCCAGGGTGCCTAGAACTCTCCCCGGGCTCCACTCGGCTAGAAGAAGGAAGGAAAGAAGGCCTAGGTGGAGACTCATAGTCTATCTCCCCCGGGTCATCGCTATCTGCTGCTAAGTCCACCTCGGGATTAGGAGGGTGGGGTTCAGGCTCCACTATCATCACCTCATCCTCACTATCCGAGCTTATGTCAATCACCGGAATTGAGGGTGGTTCAATTATCTGGACCTCGTCATCACTGCTATCCTCCATAGGGTTAATCTCATCATCACTGTTATCCTCCATAGGGATAACCTCATCATCACTGTTATCCTCCATGGGGATAACTGGCTGAGGGGCAGGCTGGGGAACTGGAAGGTCCTCCGGGTCTAGAGGGATAGGCGGGTACTACTGCTGCCCTTTCCTCGCTGTCCTAAGCAGTCTAACCATCCTACAGCATCAACAAGATAGGTTAGATAAAGATTTAGACTTAAAGAAATAGCACAAATACTATCAATAATTGCCTAAACCTAGGCTCAGATATCACTTGTAATATCCCGCAACCTAGGCCCACTAGGGCCAGGGATGTCGCCCGTCCAAAGGACAATGGGTCTTTATAACTAGGTCACACAAATGAAATAGTAGAATATAAATAATACTTGAACTTTAAAAGTTATTACATCCCAAAATAAATATCAATCCAAGAATAAATCCTAAAATACCAAAACAAATCCGTAATAAAGTTTATCCACTCTCATCTCCTCAGAACATTACACAAAAATAACTCATCAGAAAATCTTCCAAAGTAGGTATAATCTAGCTACTCATCCCCACAGCAGGATCGACCTGAATTCGTAGTAAATGGTAGTGAGACAGAAATCTCAGTAAGTCCGTGTGTGCTTTGGGTGTTCAGTGAAAACAGTTCGTGAATGCAAAGTATAAAATTCTTTATAAGAGATCACTGGCAAGCAATAAACATCAGTAAAAAACGAGAGTAGTGTTTTGGCATTGTCAGGCATACATAATTTATAAAATCAACCACTCGAAAGAAAGGATTACAGGTTACCACACGTTGGGCCCCATAATCGGATGGTCAGCATGCCACACTTTGTGCATACCGCCGATTAGAATGACACACTCTGTGCAGACTGACAAAAGTAGGTGATTGGCCTACTGGGCAAGAAACTCCTCCTTCTCTATACCCAAGCAACAACCGGGTGTCCATTCCCGCAAAACACAGTCACTTGACTAACAAAAAACACTGCTAGCACGGACCGGCACGACTTACTGGACTGTCGTCTTATCCGGGAAAGACTCACCCCGTAGAGGTGGCCACCTACTGAGAGACTTACCCTAACCCCTCAAAGACTAGTCCGGTAGTCCACCCTTATTAAATACTCAACGTAACACATCCTACTTGGGAAAAAAAAATGAACAAAACATAGTCCCACTTGAACATGGCAATTAAGGGTTTCCAAAGTCTTTGTCAAAATCAGTTTTAAAAAGAGTTTTGAGTTTGAATAAATCTGCTTATTGGTTTTCAAATAATTTGTTTGACGGAAATAAGACAGGAGACAATTCTCAATTGCCTTTACAAAGATGAGTGTCCATGCACTCTACATTTGGCTTGCCATAATTAAACACCTTTCATCAATCAGGTTTTATGCAGGAGCTTACCTGATTCTTGCTCACAATAAAAAGGTCTCCAACTGCTGACCTAACCCCGCATGGGCAAATACAAACCACAATCAAACTCAAGCCAAAATTCACTTTCTCAATTTAAACAACTCAACTTACTACTATCATGATCCTAGTGTCCCAAGCTTTAAGGCCGAACAATAAGTAAATAGGTTTATAAGCTAAGGATAATTTGATATTTAAAAAAATTAATGTTTTGGGAAATAAGTACTAATAATTTAAAGGTTTAAATATTGCTAATTAAATTTAGAGTTTATTTGATGAAGAGTCTTAAGTGGTTTTTAGGAAAAATAATGATTTATTAATAATTTAGCTGTTAGAAAATAATTGCTAACTAAAGTTAGTTGAAATTGAATTTTAATGAGCCTTACTTGGAAAATAATAAATAAGTTTTGATTAAAAGATAATAATTAAATTTTAATAATAAGTATTTTACTAATTATGATTATTTCAAAAAAAAAAGGCTTTAGTTGATTTCATTATTTTTATATAATATCGATATATTTTATTTTCCTATCAAAACTATTATTTATTTGACTAAAATATCATTTATATATATAATAATCCAAATCCACCCTTTCTAGAGTTTTTTTTTTCGAAATTACTAGGAAAATCATATTATTAAATATTTTATTCATGAAATAAAAATTAGCGTAGGGACAACTAGATTATGATCATATTTCCATGGCTATTCACAATCATGAACATATATAATCCTTCAATTTATCAAATCATCCAAATCATGCATACGAGCATGGATCTCAATTTATCAAGACATGATCTAACCCCTATTAGCATAAATATGATCATAGCTTCAACAATCCAACATGAATATAAATCATATTCACCAAAAGTGACATAATCTTTAGCATACTTAATCATGGAGGCATGCATTAAACCTCAAATCATCATACAATCAACCAAGATAATCCATCCATGCATAAATCCCATCTCCTTGATATTCATACAGATATTCATGCTTCAATCTCAACAATACATACTCAAATCCTATCCACAATCCACCTTCTATCAACATCATCCTAGAGACATGAATCTAGAATTAAAAGAAGGGTTAAAAGAAAGCTTACTTGCTTGATGAATTCCCTTGAAGGGGTTTTGAATAAGTCTCAACTCCTAGATGTCTAAATCCGACCAAAGAAGGTGAAGGAAGCATGACCATTGGAGAAGAAACCATCCGGCCAAGGAGGAGAGAGATTCGGCCAAGAGAGAGAGAGAGAGAGAGAGAGAGAGAGAGAGAGAGAGAGAGACCATTAGTTGGTTTATTCATATATATATTCATTAGAGATCACGATTAGAGAAGATGGAGTTGTTAGAACAAACCTACCTTAATGGTGTTCTTGAGCCTTCACAAAATTTCTGATTTTTTATCCAAACTAGCAAGTTGAATTCTGAAGTTTGATGTTAAGAATGCTGTTGATGGACTCACGGCAGTGAGTATATGAATTCTGGAGTTTTTAGAATTAGTTTGAAGTGATTTGGATAGGTATTAGGTGAAAGGAAGAAGTAGGTGGTCTTGGTGTGTTGTGTGTTCTTGAAGGTTGAAGGGAATAGGGAGTTTTTGGATGGAGGCTGCCGAAATTCTAAAGAGATTAGGGCTGGCCGAATTTCTGTAGGGTTTAGGGAGATAATTCTCTGGTTTGGAAGGGAAAAGGAAATGCTAGTTGTTGGCACCCTTGAAGAATATTTTTAGGAAGCAAATTTGGAAACTAAATATTCAAGAATACCTTTGATTATGGGAGAGCTTTTGGAAGTCTGCCATGGCTGAATTGTGTTGGGGATATGCCCTAGAGGCAATTTGTACTTATGCTATTGTCATTATGTTTTATATAATAATATGAGGCTTTCCTTTCCATGAATAGTGAGTTTTGTTTTGTTGGTTATCAAGTATGTGACTTGATAGTAAAACCCTACAATGAATACAATGCCTATTCTAAAACTGTCCCTGATCGATTATTATTATTGGAATAATAATAAATTAAGATTAGTATGTTTGTGACTTGATGGCTATGTTTTACTGGCCATGGATATTTGTGATATCGAGTCAAGACATAAATAAATGTTAGAGAACATTGTATTGGACATGACCCACTGTGAGAGTAATTCATGGAATATGTCATAAGTACTTTCTAGCCATAATAATATTGAAAGTCCTTCGACCTAAATTCATCATAGTTTCCTACTTGATAAATTCTATATTTTGACATTGTCTAAAGTTGTCTTTAACCAGATAATAAATTAGACTACTGTTGGATATAGAATAAATCAAGGAGAGGAATATGATTGATTGTGAAGGAATTTATTCCTCTCAGTTATGTGAGAGATATCCATGGGCCCCTTAATAAGTTAGACTGTTAAAAATGCATGGCCGTGCTCAAATATATCAATCTAAGATATTGATATCATTTGTTTGAACAATCTACTATGAAATCAAGAAATAATTGATTAAGCTTAATAAGGATGACATCTCTGTGCCTTATGCTTAATCTGGATATCGTGTGACAAAATGACTAAATATAAAATTATGGTTTGGTTCAAAGAGATCACCGATCTTCATTTAACCTGGATAGTTATAATGTTTTGCTAGAAACCGCTTATAACTTGTGGGCCATTTAAATAAGATTTAGGCACACTACCAGTGTTAAATGAACCTATAGGGTCACACAATAAGCGAACTTGTTAGGTTATCTTTCTGGTGACCAGGTTCGATGAATCTGGAAATATGTCTAAGTTAATCGTACTTAGAAAATTTACCAGATACAATGAATCTGAAAATATGTCCACATTCGATGTATCTGGATGATATCCAGATTATAAGAATCTGACTCGGTAAATTAATTAGTTAAATTACCGGGATAATAGCAGAGTCTTATCGTATCAGTTTTAATTTAATTTGAATTTAAATTACAATATAATAATATATTATTAGGGTTGGACTCTAAGAGGTTCGGGGGTTTTTAAGAAAATCCTAGCCGTCTTTTCAATAGTCCAATTTTTCGGTTGAGAACATTCGTGCCATTCTCTACCAGAAAAGAAAAAAAAAAAACCCTCTCAAACCCTAGGCGCTAGCACTCTCCGGGTATCGAGTGAGTTCGCGGTGTGTATCCGATAGAGGACGTTCGCATACTGTAGCGTCTGGTGATTGTTCGGGTTGAACGTACAACAGCGCAACCAGAATCGAAGGATTTCGATTATAGCAACCAGAGGTAATTCTTAAACCTTAGATCATTTTAATCATTTACTTGGGTTCTCGGAAGGGATTCGTGGATGTTTTCCGCATTTAGGAGTCCACGAATTCTAACAAATTGTTGGGCAATGTTTCGGCTGGATGAATGCTGGTTGAGGGAGGCTTAAGGTGGCTAAAAATACTGAGTGTAATGGTGAAGGGAAGGTCTGGTTGTTTGGGGTATATTTTATGGAAAGTTGTTAAATTATGGTGGCTGGAATTTTGGTATCCTAATCAAGGCATTATTGCAGAATTTTTTTGGAAATCTTTTAGGTAGCCATGACTGGATTTTTGTGCCGAAGCTTGAGGTGGATAATAGAGCTCAGTTACTGAAGGTTTAAGGGTGGTTTGTGCAGAAGAAGGATGGAGTTTCGGTTAGGGTAGAATTAGGAAACAAAGCTGGAAAATTCCTGCACAGAATTTCGCTGTTTGCTGGAATTTTCTGGGCAGTTTTCGGCTGCCCTTTTCCAGTCGGTTTGCAGGGATTTTGAAGGGGAGTTTCAGGGGTTTTCAAGGCTGGTTTCGAACCTTCTTCATGGAAGAAAAACATGGCTAAGGTGCTGAACAAAAACTGGAAGAAAACAGCTTGGTTTCGGACCTCCAAAACTACGATTTGCCCAGGGATTTTTCTGGTTTTGCACCAACTTTGTGTAGTCCGAAAATGGTCAGAGAAATTCAGGTTGCAAGCTAATCCAAAAGGCCATTTTTTTGGCAGCATTTAGGAGGGAATATTAGCTAAGAGTTTTGACAACTTGAAGGCACAAGAAGCTGGAAAATTTCAGTTCATTCCAAGAAGGAAGATGAACCTAGCTAGAATGAATTTTTAGAAAGTTCACTAAAGGGATTTATCCCCTTGGAATCTTTCACATCTCCTCCACATTTTCAGACTATAAAATGTCTTCCACTAAGACATTTTGATTCTACAAAGCCACAGCACTTCACTGGAATTTCTGGAAGGAAATTGGCTAGAACAATTTGAATAAATTAATGAATTGAGAAATAGGAAAATTAAGGATCAAGAGGAAATGAATTCCTCTTAGGAATTTTGTGTAGAACAAATGAGTAGGATTTGAAGACTCCTATCATGCCTCTCATAGGACAACATCTCTACCCTATTCCAAACACCACTAAGGCCGAAAATGAAACTTCCCAAGCAAAAAAGAAAATTTAAAAAGCTAAAGCTCATATGATGGAATTTGAACCCAAGACCTCAAGAATTAATTCTAAGGCTCGAACCACTAAACCACAACAACTCTTGTTCTTATTTTCCCTCAAAAAAAATATTTTTTTATTCAATCCTCAAGTTGTCTCCCTTTTTCCTCCTCAAGCAAAAATTACTATTTTGCCCTTCTCAAGCAATACTCACAACCAAGCCTTCGAGACAATAAAACTCAAATCCAAAGCATAGAAAATCATTTAAAAATATATTTAAACATGCAATAAATTATGTTATGCATCCCAACCCCCTCACTCTAAGGTTGGTTTTGACTGGGGTTTCACATAGTACTTTTTAGAAACCACTACTACAGGTCCTATTCTACATATTTAAAATACGTTTATGTCATGAAGTGGGTGGAGTACTCACTGGCTAAAGGTAAGCCATTCCCCATTTAGAATTCACAGAATAATAACCTAGACATGATGAGATTCCCATTCTCATCAATCGGTTAAGAACAAAAGTTTATGTATTAAGTAACCATTGATCCATACCTTACTGTGAAAGACTTCCATTCACATGGACCACTCACTTAAACACAACAGATCTTTTCCAAACGTAATTGTGCACAAATAAAATTGTAAATTCACAAACAATTTCTGAAAATAAATTCTTTTATTAAAACATTCGATTTTTACATCAGAAATTTAGTCTAAGAGGGCGTATTTCCTAACAACAAGTGACTTAGGTGTAAAGATAGAGAGTATTAGCTATTTGTATATGCACATGATATGCAAATAATTAGGACTTTAATTAAACGCATTTTTACTCCACTATTTTAGTCAAACCAATAGCCCCCACTACTGATTTGGGAAAGCCCGTTGGAAGCTTTTCTAGTGGACCGGTATCGAAATTCCTCAACAATAACCTTGGGTTTGCCCAACAAGCTACCCTTAAATTCATTGGTAGGTATCCAATACCAATTACATCTTATGTAACTACCAGATCATTGGGTGATTAACAGCTTTTAATCTTAAAGCCTTTTGGGCTACCCCAATTTTTCCTCTAAATTTCTTTATGCTTGAGTTTACCAACCGGGATAAAGAATTTAGTTAAACCCGACCCATTAATCAAGAGTTTAATTCCATAGCTTGAACATGCCCGATGTCAAGTAGGCTTAGGTTTGCCCAACAACTTGGTCTCGAAAAAGGACTTTCGTTCTTACTATATTAACGGAAGGAATTAGGTTTAATATTAATCGAGGGATTTGTTCCTTTTAGTGATTTTGTTGAATGACATGCATAAAAATCAATAAATCACATAATTGATAATCATGGTAATAAAGCGATTACGTGGTATGGTTATAGACTTTACCCTAAATTAATTTCTTTGAGCCATAAAAGAAATTAATATAGTTAACCCTATGTGTTCATGCATGATTTAAGTAGAAGGTCTTACCTTCTCGCCTTGTTTTGGCTACCATCTCCAAAATTGAAATAATTCTACTCCTATCTAACCTATGTAAACTAAATATATAATTTCTTAAAGAGAGAAAATCTCGAGTTACATTTGAGAGGAGTTAGATGAGAAGAGAATTACACAAAGAATTCTAGAGAAGGTAGGACACGCAAGCCCTATTTCATAAAAATCAAAACTGTAAAATGCATGAACAGATATAATTGGCTTTAGTTCATAACCATCCACCATGCCATTAACTATGCTTAAACAAAATAAACATATACTTTTATTATTCCAAAATCACTATTTTGGAAATAAAATAAAATAAATTCTAAAATCAGTATTTTAGAAAAAAAAATTAATTTTAAATTTTCAAAATCACTAGTTTGAAAAATAAAATTGTTTGTCTCAAAACTAATTTTGAGAAAATGCTTTTGGGTCCCGTCTCCAATAATGAAAACGACAGTCCCTTTCAAAATGAGATTTTTCCCTTTTAAATAGCTGGATCGTGCAAAACAGAGCAGAACTAGTGCTGGTTTAGAAGCCGGAGCCGGTTGCGCCTGTGTTCTGATTTTTAGGAAAAATTTCTAGAAACGATTTCTGGATGTTCGTGAAACAGCACGCAACTGGAGCTGGCTTGGAGGCCAGAGCCGGCACCAGCTGTAGTCGGGAACAGTGGTGGCGATTTTGAAAAATTTTCAGAAATAATTTCTGGTGCCCTAATCTTCTGTAACAGATCGGTGAGAACAATTCTCAACAGAATTTTCTGTTTTGAAGTTCAAAACAACAACCAATTTGTTAGTTTAAACAAAACCAAAACAGAAAATTAAGATGAAACGGAAGGCAACAACCATGTTGCAAGAAAACATTTTTCTGCAGAAAATTCTCAGCACTTAAAGAAAGCATCTTTCGAAATACGCTGTGACTTTTACACAATCATATTGTGCTACGGACCTAACCCATAACTCTCAAAACAATTTCGACTCGAGTGAAAATGATTTTCACAACAAACAAAAATAAACACAAATACATGAAAATAGTTTTTCATGCCAAAACAATGTCCGTAGACCACACATAGCATGGCTCTGATACCACTATTGGTATCCTATACGACGCAGTGGAAAATAAAACGAGATACCGTCTAAAGACCCGCCTATGTATGAAAAACAAAATATAAAGATAATAAAGGTAGCAGCTTTTTACCTTTGTTTGATCATCCGAAGAACAAAAATTTCTTCTTCAAGTTGAGGCACGATCCAGCAATCCTCTTGATCTAACTTCACGAGAGTTGGACGTCTAACCACTACAATCACAGTATGTGATTATCTCTAATAGTAATCCACACAGAGAAATACTCAAGCACCAAAATTTCCTTTACTAGCAAAAAAAGATGACGGCTAGGGCTATTCTTCTTCAAAAGAAAGACGAGAGAGATAGAAGAGAAGAGGATTTGTGTTTGTTGTTTTTCGTGTGAATTACCCTAACTCCTCAAGGTTTCATGCATATCCTTTTATATGTCACAAAATCCACTGAAAATCTAGAATTCTAAAACAATTAGAATCCCCTAATTGTAATTGGAAACATCAAGTTCTCACAATTACAATTTAGACCATAAATTATAACAAATTAAAATTTGGCCACAACTCATTTTCTTTCTCTCAATTAACCCTACTATGTTATCAAATAACATCTTGAGTATATAATCATCTATTGTGTGTGACCTATTAGGTTTCCCAGCCAATTGGTAGAAAACATGAATTAATCCAAACGTCTTTGAGATTAATAATCCATAATTAATTAGAATTAATCATATTAATTCTAATTAGGATTGGTTTATTAATTCATGAATTAATAAACCAATATTTCCAGATCATGAGCGGTATCTAGCAATACATCATGACCACCCAAGAGTCCAGGAAGTCAAGTGGCTTGACATGAACCCTTCAATAACAAACTTCAGTGCAATTAACTCCTTTCACCATACCATATCTCATTCGGTTTGGAGTACGGAATTAGTGCCAACTCCCTCCAGAATTAATTTTGGCCCGAATATAATAGTACTTGCAATAGGAACCCACTACTCTAGATGTTTATCAATTGGAACTATTTCCAATACACAATCGCCTTGGCCAAGGACTTCTCGAGTAGTAATTCCTACAAGTGGCCGTGAGATATTTGTCTTTACTATTAGAAGTGGCGAATCCTTTATTGATCATCTCAACTACTTTCGTTTACCTCACAATGTACCCAATATCCATCCCATAGGCGGCCTTCAATCGAGCTCCGGAGATTGGAATCAAAGTACAATACTCAGCAAATAAAGTACCTTGGAGATCTCAATTCTAAGGATACTTGCACGTTTACTACATTGAGATTATATCACTGGCACTAAATAGTTATTCATGTGATTATCTCAAAGCTAGGTCATCCAATGAACTTGTTCCATTAACAAGCATCCATGTGTTAGATTTGAGTATCTCAATACTCACGATATGAGAACCACCACCTGATCAAATCAGGAAGTCTAACACATGCTAATCTTAACGCATTAATGATGTCATGTCTCATTAATACTACGACTAGGGACTATTTAAGAACTAAGACTATACACTGTAGTAGGAATCTCATATCATGATCTCTATCATGATTTTCTTAACACGGTATTGTACTAGGGACTTTATCGAACAGTTAAATTACTTAAAAGTAAACAAAAGAAACTGTAAGATAAATAATGCCTCTTATTAAAATAAAATGTGTCATATATAATGTACAAGTAATTACCTCTTGGGCACAACACTAATAGATAAGTGGGACGGAGACACGGTTCCAAGGAGTAGATGCAACTACGAGAAATTTGGAGGCATTCATGCGCAACCTTCAAATTGGACAACTAGCTAAACTCCTTGGAGATCATCAAATAGGATCACTTCCTGGCAACATGAAGACTAATCCACGTGACTAAGACCGTGGAAAATGCTGATTTTGACTGCTTTAGTTTTGACTAGACATCTCTGTAATTTTCATTTGTTTTCATTCATTTGGTTATCTTTTTAATATTTAGACTATATTGTTTTTATAATTTCATGTTTTTTTTTAATTTGCCGCCATTAAATTCAATTTTTAAAAAAATGATTTTTGGATTGGCCAGAATTGACCTAGTGTCAGGTCCGAACTTTGGCCCAGGCACCGGGCCAGCACAGCCCAATAGGAGTGCTGGGTAGAACAAGCCCGGCGCTAGGCTCAGTCCTTGGCCCCGATGCCAGGCCCGATCGGCCACAACACAAAACCGGCCATTCTTGGCCAATTTTTTTTCAAACCACTTTCATCCCTCTTGATTTTTCTCTCCACCTATCGCTGGGTTCAACTCCGTAACACCGCCAAGTCACTTTCTAAACCTCCAAAATACCTTCCAAACACAAAGTCTTCACTTTGTTCTTGAAAGTTTAGATTTAAACTAGGAAAAATCCAATCTTTTCTTCCAAAACTCATTTTTCAATCCTTCCATTTGGTGCACGATTTCTTCAATCTATTTGCATAAGATCATTACCCATACATTGGAGATCATTGTGGTATGATTTTTCTATACTTTCTATGGTTTAATTTTTTCCTATAAATTTTGGATATTTTTCTATGCATTTTTGGGCGAAAAATTTTGGATATTTTTTGTTGAATGATTTGACTGTCAATGTTTCTTTCTTTGAGATTTCATTAGCATTTGAATATGATCGACAATGATATATGATCAATGCCATTAATGATTTACATCCTTTTGGAACCTCTTGAGCATGCCTTCTTCAGGTGTAACTTTGAGTTTGCCTAGATATTGGATCATTGTTCATGACTGACTTAGCATTGGGATAATGTAGCTTTGCATTGTTACTTGGTAGCTATTGAGCATTGTAATTTGGTCATGATTATTAATATTGTGTTTGGAATTGGACAATAGCCAGATTTCTTGCAGGTTTATTGAAGGAGATTGTGGTATATTATGTTGGTTATCTTGTTGTGTTGAGGTGTTGGTTGTGTTGATGTGGTGAGAGTGATATGGTTGAGAGTTATGCTTATTTGTATTATAAAGAGTGAGTTTGAGGGAGTCCTATTTTTCTGTTCTATTACTTTTCTTCATCAGAACATCATGTTTAGGAGATCTAGGGGGTTAGCACTGGGAGCTAAGAGAGCTCGAGATGTATCTTCATCTACATCTTCTTTCGAGCCTCTACCTACTCAACCTACCCAATTCTATGACCCCACTTGTCACATTTGGTATTAAAATCACCAACACAACAAGATTATAGTAGAAAAACAATGTAAGCCTTCTTTAGATAATTCTTTGAAGCATTGTACTATGTTTAGATGGTTAGGGTGGGAGCCTATCATTATAATGGAGAGTGCTTACTATCCTGTGCGCATAAGAGAGTTTTATGCCAATATGAGGGACAAGAAGAAAAACAACCTTCTGGTTATTTCTACCATGGTAAAAGGGGTTCCTATTGAATTTGAAATGACTAAAGTAGCCAGGATTTTAGGAGTCCCTAATGAGGGGCAAGGGATTACTGTAGACCATAATAACTAAAAGGTCATTTTTAAGCCTACCTAGGATGTGAGTGCTATAAGGGTGAGTTTGAACATGTGGAGAAAAGGGCAAATCAGTTAAAATCACTATTGCTCAAATAATGACCTTGAGGCTCAATTGTGTGCCATAGTCTATATTTTTGCTTTCAACGTTTATCCTAAGGCTAGTGGATTCAATGAGTCTAGGGTCCTCAATCTTTACATTCTGGATAAGATGAGGAAGAGTGAATCTATTCCCCTTGCTCCCATTATTATTCAATCCAAGCGAGAGGTTGTTTACTCTGGTATGGTTGCCAAAGCCCTCAAATTTCCTTGGTTATTATACGCATTCTTAGAGATTTTGGAGTAAGATTAGATGGAGAGATTAGTGAGCCTACTACTGACCGAGACCTAGTGACTGAGCATACTTTGGTTCAGTGTAGGTATCGCCATGATGAAATGGAGAGATGATGGAAGAAGACTTTTAAGGTACAATACCCGGGATGATGAAGCTTCCCCCTGACGAAGAGGAGGATGAGAAGCAACCTCCTAGACCTCCTACATGTGCCACTGGTTCTCATTCTCGTACTAATTTTGAGACACGAGTGGAGGCTCAATTGGAAAGCTAAATGATTATCCTTCTTCGGCTCTGATACTCCATTGCGGACATTTGTTGACACCACAATATCCAAGATCAGAAGTTGGCCATTTTGATCTAACAATCTACGGGAGCTTCTTCGAGTTGCACAATCGGTGATCTTCTTGAGGATGATGATGAGGACTCTTGACTTACTCTCTACACTTGTATTTTGTTTTATTTTCTATCATTTTCTGTTAGTTCCTTTCTTTTGAATTTTAATAACCTTTCCTAGCTTTTAGTTATCTTTTCTTTTATGTTGCTTTTCTTTTTCTTTTTCTAGATTTATGTTTTTTGTGTTTTTGTTTCTTTTTGAAGTTAGGTACTCTTGTGATTCTCCTATAACTACTCCTTGTGGTGGATTCAAACATGGTGGATCTACTATGTAATGGAAGTATTTTCTTCTCTTTCTTCTTTCTCTTTATTGATTTTGGTCTCCTTGGTTATACTTTTATTGTTATATCTTTAGAAATTTAGGACAATGTCCAGTTGAAGTGTGGGGGGAGAATGGTGTTGAAGAAATATTGAAGAAATATTCTATATAATTTTTTGTGAAATTTTTCCAAAATAAAATTTGATATGGCATAAATTAGTCATATATTTCCTAGTTATTTAAGGCTATTTTGTGATACATTTTGTATAATAACTGGTCATATTCCTTCATATTTGAGATTTTACTCTTGGAAAGGTATTTTGTACATTATTTCAGATTTTAAGGGTAAAATAAGGCAAAATCGTCTCTAAACAGAGTAGAGGCGGTGTCGGCCAGGTGTTGGTAGCACGCACTTTGAGGCAATGAAAAATCGATGAAATAGAGCTAAACAGAACACAGTTGGCATCGGTTGGGATCTTAGAGGCGGCGTCGGCTGCAATCTGGAAGAAGTGTTACGAAAATCAAGAAAATCGATGAACGAACAAACAAATAGACCACAACCGGCACCGACCCTAGGCAGGACAGGGGGTGACGGCTATGCACTAGTACTGAGGTAGTGCCTCGATTTTCATACGCATTTTTGGCAAATTCCAAAGTTTTAGTACTTTTCTACTTCTATTCGGCCAAAAACTCTAAAGGGACGAATTTAGGCACTTCTAAAGCCTATAAATAGAGGGAAAATAAAAGATTAACAATGAATTCATGGTTCAAAATAGAAAATCACTCAAAATCAATGAGGAATTCATCAAATCAAGGAGGATTGTACAAGAGGATCTACGAAGGCAGAAGAAGGAGGCTTGTCTATAAGTGCTTTCTTTTAACTTTATTTTCTTTTCTTGAACAATGATGTATTAATTGTTTTATTGTAATTTGACATTGTTTTCGGTATTCATTATTTTTAGAGTTACATTAATCTTTTGATTAATTGATTGTTATTCTTGGTATTTAATTACTTATGCTGATTACGAGATTAATTTGTTGTTTCTTTCCACTAACTTACTTGAAAAAGGGGTTGATGGTAGTCTCAATTCATTAATTTCATATTTGTTGTCTATTAACTTGCTTGAAAAGAGGGTTAATTGCTAAAAACTGAATAATTAAAAGTTAATTGATGTCTGCCAGAATATGGATTCATTGGTTAATTTCATGTTTTAAGTTTTCCAAAATATGAAAATTTAATCAAGGATTGTGTTTAATGCATATTTTGGGTGAATTAGTTGAAGCAGAATATGTGATGCTAATTTTTCTAGAAGAAAGTGATTTCATGGATTGAAAAAGAAGTGAATTTATCTTAATCCTTCATGATGCTAAGAGAATGATTAGTTATGACAATGATTGGGTACTTTAAGATCATGGCTATCAAAATAATGGTTTGAGTTACACAATTCTCCATCCTTGACATGTACATATTCTTTTACTTTATTCTATTTTATTTTATTTTTTCGTTGTTATTCTTTTTCACTTTATTAAGTCAGTTAAACAATGAAAGAAAAATGATTAAGGTATACTTATTTCTTGAGGATCGACACTCGTTTTAGACCCTATGCTATGCTTAATGATGAGTACGCATACTCATATGTGGAATTTGGGATTAACGTTTTAATTTAAGTTGATTGGGAACGTGCTTATTTTTATATGATTTTTATACCCAAATTTGAACACATCAAATTTTTTTTGGGATTTTCATTGTTTAAGCAAGGTTAGACTTCTTTGTCTTACTTGGATATGATTCTTTGTTAAGACATGATAATTGGTTTATTAGATAGGATATTTGTTAAGACTTGCGAACTTTGATGAATCCTGTTTATGCATTGGCGTTTGAGTATTATTTGACTCATTTAGTTTGAATATGAAAGATATGATAAATGTGGGGAGAGTTTATTGGCTAACTCTTGTATTGTGAGTTTAAATTTTGCTTAGCTTTGAGTTGTGATGAGGAGTGTGAGTTGATAGAAGACCGTTGAGAGGAAAGATTATGGAGAATTGTGGAAAATTCTTATGAGTTGAAAATTGAAAAATTGAGTTGATTGCTTCCTCTTTGAATATGAGAAAAAAATTGTTTTTACTTGATATGGGGGCTAATACAGATAGTGAAGAGTAATCCACTTTCTTGAGGTTATGAATTTCCAAAAGTAAAAGAAAGGAGAGATGTTGAAAAAATGATGAGTGATAACTAAAAGGGAGCCAATACGGTGTGTGAATGGAAATCAATACAGTTGAGGTTATCAATTCCCTATGTCATTGAAAAAAAAAAAAAATTGAGAGAAAAAATAAGAGTGCTTTCCTTACATCATAACTTGAGTTTTGCAATTTTTGGATTTATAATACTTGAGTTGGTAGATAACTTGACTTATGTGATTCATGTTATCTATATTTTTACTTGGGGGGTGAAATAATTTTCTTAGACTAAAGTATACACTTGATTAATTTGACTTCAAAAGTTTTGTGATGCCTTATCAAATGTGTGAATGATAAGAGTTTTATCTAAAGGATGAAGAGAAGTTATAATCTTTGCTGTGTTAAAAAAAAATTTGTATGAAAAAAGAACTTGTGTTTTCTGAATAATTTTGTTGGCATTATGTGTTTTTCTTGAGGACAAGTAAAAGTTCAAGTGTGGGGGAATTGATAGGGGCTAAAATCATTATTATTTTCCTACTTATTTGTGGTTGTTTTGAGATACTTTTGTTGTAATAACTAGGTATTTCCTTCTTATTTGACATTTTACTTGTAAAAAGTGTTTTTGGTAAATTTGTGTAGATTTGAGTTAAATTCGAGTAAAATTGGACAGATTCAAGAATACACCTGGTGCCAGACCTAGCCATGGACTAAGCACTGGGTCCATTATGGTCAAGCAGAGGAAAGAGAGCAAAATTCAGAGCAAAGACAGAACAGACCTGGCACCAGGTGGATCGAAGGGACTCGGTGCCAGGTCCATTCTTGACAGCTGAAATCTTATATACGAATTTAGAAATTTTCCAATGATTTTGGTATTTTCTGAATCTTACTCGACCAAGACTTCTAAAGCAATAAATTTGGCATCAAAGAGGCTTATAAAAGAAAGAGAAAACACAAGAAAAAGAGGAGGTGAATCCAAGAGTATAAATTCCAATCACTCAAAGAAGGAAGAATTCCCTAAATCAAGGAGGGTTGTTCAAGAGAGTTTTCAAAGGAGAAGAAGGAGGCTTGTCTATGAGTGCTTTCTTTTACCTTTGCTTTCTTTTCCTTAAACAATTATGTATTTAATGTTTCCATTATAATTTGACATTATCTTTAGGATTCATGATTTTTTTTTTACTTAATTTAGTCTTTTGATCAATTCATTATTCATATTAGGATTTGATTACTTGTTTGTCTTATGGAATTAGTTGATTGGTTTTTGTTATTAACTTGCTTGAAAAGGGGGTTGGTAATGACTTCAATTAATTAATTTCATATTTATTATCTCCTAACTTGCTTGAAAAATAGGTTAATTGTCTAGAACATTGGTAATCAAATGTTGATTGATGATTGCTAGAATATGGATTCATTGACTAATTTCATATTTTAAATCACCTAAAATATAGGGATTTATATGAAGATTGATTTTAATACATCTTATGGGTAACTTGGTTGAGACAGAATATGTTCACTAATTTAGTTAGAAGATAATGATTTTATGGATTGCAAACGAAGTAGGTCTATTTTAAATCCTTCATAAGGCTAGGATAATAATTGATTGTGATATTGGCTAAGTGATTCACTATCATGTTTTCAGAAGTTTTTATCTAAATTACATATTTTCACATCCTTGAGTTGTATATATATCTTTATTTTTCTTTCTATTATTTTATCACTTTATTTGGTAGGTTAAATAATGAATAAAAAGTTGTTAGTGTGTACTTGTTCCGTTAAGGATCGATACTTGTTAATTCTCTATACTATGCTTACGATTAGTATACTTGCTCGTATATGTATTTTGGGATTAATATTTTAATTAATACTTGAGTAGGGGATGAATTTAAATTTGATGATTTTTATACATCTAAAATTTACGCATCATGAGCCGATTCAAGAAGAAAAGCTCTCGGCTCAGTGAGAAGACAACAAAAGGAGAAGCTTGGCTCGATAGAAATGAAGTGGCTTGGTGGCTCGGTTCTTGCGGCTCAGGTGAGCCAAATTCAATAGAATTGCCATCTGGCTTATAAGTTTCAGTAGCTTTGACAAGGAAAAATTAGGCCTCAATAGGAACGTTCTCCAGTGTAAAACGATAAAACAAAAGTTGCCAATTCTTTCACAAATTGACTCATGGCCCTTGTTATTTTTATTTGGAATTCTATTAGGAAAATACTTGTTTTTTGTTTTGGATTTTTAGGGAACTTGTAAGCCTATAAATAAAGGCTATTTACATAGGAATAAAGTGTGTGCTCAATGTGGAGATTTAGGCATATTTTTTAGAGTGCGCCATTAATATTTTCTCTAGGGAAATTACTCAAGGAGCATTGATTCTTGAAGGAGTTTTCATTGAAAATTGAAAAGTTTGTCTATGAGTATTTATCTATTTCCTTTGTTTTTTTTTTCTTGAACAATGATGAGTTTAATTCTTTAATTATATTTAGATATTATTCTTGAATTTATGATTTTGAGTTAATTTAGTTCTTTGATTAGTTAATTATTTTCTTTGGTATTTGATTACTTGTGATCATAGAACAATTAATGGAGTTAGATAGGCTTCTAATTGACTTGGAAAACGACGTTTGGAGTTGATTTGATTTTATTAATTTAATTTTTGTTATTTCTTAATGGATTTTGAAAATAAAGTTTAGACCAAAGTACCTAAGTAATCAAAGATTAATTAATTTCGCCAAGAGTATAGGGTTGTTGACTAATTTCATGTTTTTGAGGAATTGTGTTTAATGCATTTTTTTGGTTATGTTGGTTTGATTGGGAAATCTACTAATTTAATCTAAAGATAATAATTCCATAGATTGCGAAAGAAGTGGAGTTTATATAAGTGGATTCATGACTTGGGAAATGATTAAATTTTACTTTATATTCCTTTATGATGCCAAGAAAATAATTGGTTATGATAAGTATTATATGATTCATGTCATACTTTTGAGAATAACTATTTAATTATATGTTTTTCTCTCCATGAGTTATATATATATATATATATATATATATTGTTTTTATTTTTCCTTTTTATTTGATTTATTTATTAATTTATTAGGTCGGTTAAACAATGAATGAAAAGTGACTAGTATGTACTTGTTCCTTTGAGGATCGATACTTGTTAATTCCCTATATTATACTTGCGATGAGTATATTTGCTCTACATATATTTTGGGATTAATATTTTAATTAAAACATGACTAAGTGATATATTTAAATTTGATTATTTTTACACGCCCAAAATTTATGCATCAAGTTTTTAGCGCCGTTGTCGAGGAACAATATCATGAAAGCTTGGATTTCATTAATTTAGCCATGTAAATATATAAATAGGTGGATAAATGTTAATAATTAGTAACTTGTTTTTGTATATTGTATATTTAGTTATTCAATTTTACTAACTTAATGTTAATGTGAAATATGTGTACTAATTGTATTTTTAATTTGATGATTTTTACGTCTATAATTTTGAGTCAATACTAACTCTTTTTATTTTCAGGTTTGGACTTTTGTTGACACGATATTTTAAACGGACTGAATTTAGTTTATTTTTTATTTATTTCTTTATATTTTTTAATTTTAGTTTAATGTTTAATTTATGCATTCTTATTTTACATGTTTTGTGTTCTGCATTAACTTAGGATAAACTTTTATTTATGTATTTATTTTGTTTTTATATTAAAAGAAAAAAAATATTCTTTATTTGGATTTTGTTTTGTACTGTATTCATGTATTCATTTAGGATAGCTTTTATTTACTTTTATATAAAAAAAGAAGAAAACAGAAAAAAAAGCAGTTTTTAATCGAGAAGAAAATAAAAAATATATATATACGTTGCCGAAGCTCATATTTTCTTTTCTCCACCCCATTTTTTTTCACTTTTTCTCTTTCTTTTCTTTTACTTTTTCCTTTTTCTGCTTTACCTTATTCTTCCCAGATTCCTGTAAATATGTAAATGTTAATTTTAGGCCCCATGTGCATAATTTAATTTCTTATTGTATTATATATTTTGAAAAAAGAAATTTTGTGAATGAACCATATATTAGTGTACCATAATAATAATTGTTGTTTTTCTTTAGTTGTTAAATATTCTGTATTCGTAATACTATTAATAATAGTATTTGTACTTGTACTATGCAATTAGAATATATTTTTAAATTTATTTTCTTAGTATTATTGTAATAGTTTAATTATTCCATAAAAAAATAATAGTAATAAGAGGTGTACTATTCATTAGTTGTAATTTATGTTTCTATATCATTGTACAGTAGTTCTTTAATATGCCTATAATTGTTTCGTTGTTTTCATTCTTGAAAAAAAAAATATTTGTTGGAATACTATTTTCAAAAAAAAAAAAAGCGAAAAAAATGTTGTATTTTTAATTTATGTTTCTAATTTTTTAATGTTGTGTTAATACTAATCACTAACTATAATAAGTGACATAGTAATTCATTGTAAAATATATTGTTGTAGTTAGGCTATTATTTTCTTGTATGTTATTGTGTAATTTTATTTTTTATTTTTAATTTAATTTTCATTTTGATTAATTAATTTATGTTTATGTTTATTTTTATTTTTATTTTTTGTTGTTGCAGAACATGCTCAGCTTGCTTTATATAAAAATATATATAGAAAAATATAGAAAACGAAAAAAACAATTTGTTTTGTGATGCGTAAATATATATATATTTTTTTACTTTTCGTTGTTCTTGGTATCATAGCCTGGGAAGGCTTGATGAAATCCTTCGCAGGCTTTGTTTTGTGATGTTCGTAGTGGGTAAAAAAAAAAACCGAATTTGTCTTTTGTGGGCCGTGGCTTGTTTTATTTCTATGGTTACGTCCTGGGCAGGATGTAGTACATCCTCCCAGGATGTTGCCCCCCTTTTTCTTTTGTTTATTTCACTTTTGTCTCATTTCTTTTACTTTTTCTTTCTTTGTTGTTCCAGATTTTTTTTTTTCTTTTCCTTCCCCGTTTCTTCTTCTTTATTCATCTTCACCAGTTGTTTTTTCTTCCCCCCGGTTTTCCAATCTTGTTTGTATTTCTGGATGTTTTTTATATTTCATTTTGAATTTTTTTAGGTGTGTTTTAATTTTTGTAGGACTATTTCTTCTTCTTTTAATTTCTTTTTATACTTTTACTTAGTGTTTTTTTCTTTCTTCTTGTAGGTTTATTTTCTCACCGGCAATAATTCTTCCAACTTTTGAAGGTTGACGGTCACTTTACTTGGAGTTAATCTGCTTTGGGGAGTATTATTATTTTTTTCCCCTCTTTACATTTTTTTGGTCATTTGACTATGCTTTATTGTGATATTTTAGGTCATTGAGGACAATGTCCAATTTAAGTGTAGGAGAAGGATTTAATATTTTCTTAAGTGCATTTTTTTTAGATTCAATGGATTGTCGATGGTATTTTTGAAATTTTTTAAAATTGTTATGAAATTATTTTGCCTCTGATAAGGTTATAATTTTCTTGTTCACTTTGGATATAATTTTGTCATTCAAGTTTGTTCAACTTTATTGAGTAAAATTAGGTATTAAGTTAAATATGTTAAGTCTTGGCTAGTTAAGTTAATTTTGGTTATATTTTAGTATTTGAATTGTATTCTACTTTTCTTGTTTGGATATGGAGGATGTGATGAAATATGAGAAGAGTTGTTTATTACTTCTTGATTCATGGTTGTCTAAATTTGTTTAACTTGGGGTTGTGAATAACGATGGTAATAATTGAAAAAAAAAAAAAGAAAAGAATGCATTGTTCTTCTATTGAAAAAATGTTTAATTTATTTGGAAAGAAAATGCTTATTTCATCAGGAAATTGCTTAAGAGGGCTAATACGGTTAGTGGAAGAGAAGAAACAAGAAGCATCACACTTTCTTGAGGCTCATTCTCGAAAAGCAAAGAAAAAAAATGTTAGGTGCCAATACGGTGCGTGAAGGTAATGTTCATGTACTTAAGGCTAAAGGAAAAAAAAAAAAAGAGAGAGAATGATGAAAAAAAAAAGAAAAAACATGAGAGTCCCCTCATAGAGTTTTGTAAATTTGATTCTATGAGTTTTGAAGTGGTTAAACAACTTGACTTGCATGATTTGTGTTATCTATATCTTGGCTTGAAAGGTGAAATAATTTTCTTAAACTAAAGTATAAACTTGTTTAACTTAAGGTTGAGGGTCTTGATATATTTAATTTAATGCATGAGTTTACAAAGGTTTTTAAAGGGTTAAATGAATGACACATTTTTATCTAAAGTTGGGAAAGAAATTATGGCTCTATTATGGATGAATGTGAGAAGAAATAAATTGTTGTGTGCTTTGTCTTTTACTTTGCTTAGGGACAAGCAAATATTTAAGTATGGGGGTATGTGATGTTAGTTTTATGCCCTAGAGGCAATCACTTGTACTTTGTATATGACACATTTGTTTTCTAATACAAGGCGTTATTTATCTTTCAATTTGTTTTCTTTATTTTCATGTAAAATAACTATTAGATAAAATCCCTAGTACAACACTATATTAAGAATATCATGAAGGAGATCATGATGTGAGATTCCTACTACATTTTATAGTGTTAGTACTTAAATAATCCTTAGTCATAGTATTAATGAGATAGGACATCATTAACGCGTTAAGGCTAGCACGTGTTAGACTTGCTGATCTGATCAGGTGGTGGTTCTCATATCTGTGAGTATTGAGATACTCAGCAACACGTTGATGCTTGTTAATAGAACAAGTACATTGGATGACTTGACTATGAGATAATCAGATGGATAACTATGTAGTGCTAGTGATAGAATATCATTATATGAAACATGCAAGTATCCTTAGATTTGAGATCTCCAAGGTACTTTGTTTGTTGAGTATTGTACTTTGATTCTAATTTCTGAAGCCAGATCGAAGGCCGCGTATGGGATGGATATTGGGTATAATGTGAGGTAAACAAAAGTAGTTGAGAGGGTCAATAAATGATTCACCACTCCTAATAGTAGGGGAGAATATCTCACGGTCACTTGTTGGAATTACTACTCGTGAAATCCTTGGTCAAGGTTATTTTGTATTGAAAACAGTTCTAATTGATACTTATGTAGAGTAGTAGATTCCTAGTACAAGTACTAATATTTTCAGGCCAAAATTAATATTTATTCTGGAGGGAGTCGACACCAATTTCGTACTCCAAATCGAATGAGATATTGCATGGTGAAAGGAGTTTATTACAATGTAGTTTGTTATTGAAGAATTCATGTCTAGCCACTTGATTTCCTAGACTCTTGGGTGGTTATGATGTATTGTTAGATACCACTCATGATCTGCTGAATATGACTTATTAATTGATGAATAAATAAACCAATCCTGTTTAGAATTAATAAATTAATTATAAATTATTAAGGATTATTAATCTCAAAGACGTTTGGATTAATTCATATTCGCTACCAATAGATCGGGAAACCTAATAGGTCACACACAATAGAGGATTAAGTACTTAAGATGTTACTTGATAATATTGCGGGGTTAATTGTGAGAAATAGAAGTAATTGTGGTCAAATTATAATTAGCTATAATTTTGGGGCTAAATTATAATTGCTAAGACTTATAGTTTCCAATTGCAATTTCGAAATTCTAAATTGATTAGATTTCATAGAGACATGGTTTCTCTGAGAGATTTTTCGAAGATGACGCCGTGGAGGTTGATCTTCTGGATTTTAATAGAGAGAATCATTCTCTCAGTTTTTTTTAGAACATACAGCTTTCTTCTCTCTCTCTCTCTATCTCTCTCTCTCTCGTTTCTCTTCTGTTCTCAGAAACAAACCATAGCTGTCAATAGAGTCTTCTAGCAAGGCTCATTTTGATTTGCCTAAGTCCCTCGTGTGGATAATGTCAGAGCCAATCTCATACTGAGATTGGAGTGGCTCGTCTTGGACGTAAGTAGACTGGTGTTGGAACGAGTGTATGTGGATCGTGCCTCAGCCTTCATACATGAAGGAATATTTTGAACGACAGAGGTAAAATCCATGCTTTTCTTTTGCCTTTTTAAATCATATGCATGTGATTTTGGGTTGGGATTACTGTTTTTTCGTTGCTATAAGTGTTATAGTATTTCTAAAATCCCAACAGTGGTATCAGAGACTGCTTGCTTGTGATTTAACAGGTTCATTTATGCTATGAAAGTGTTTCGAGCATGATTTTGGGCATTGTTTGTCGTGCATGTGTTTTGAAAAGTGTTTGCAGAATGCACTATTTTTATGTTCAAATTATTTCTTGAAATTGTTTCAAGGATCGTGGGTCTCTATTATGTTGTAAACTTGTTTGATTTTCATGAAAATTTGTTTTCTGAAAAATTACAGTTACGTTTTCAATACGAAAATATGTTTCTGTGTTTTCTGCTTGTGCGGTGTAAGAAGTTCTTCTAGTTTGATTTCCTACATAACAAAATGTCTGTTTTGATTATAGATTGAAATTGTTACGTGAGATTTTGAATTGCAGGTTTCTGAACACTGTTATATAAACATGAATAAAATGTCTGTTCTTTGAAAATGCTGTGAAAATCGAAAGAAAAATGATCTAGAAATTATTTCTGGAAGACAAAGAAGAAAGGAGAAAAAAAATTTCTGCCCCAGCTGCGGCTTGCAGGGAGCCAAGCCGTGGATTGCTCAGGACCTGCTACCTGAAGCTAGGAGCCATGGGTTGATCATGGGAAGGATCTTCCCAGGATGAGATTTTGTCTTTTTGTGGGTTATATATATATATATATATATATATATATATATATATATATATAATCCTTTCAATTGACTTTTGGTTTTGCCCCACGAGTTGTTTTTTTTTTTTTTTTGTTTTCCTTTTCCACTTGCGCCCAAAGTTTTCCAAAAGTTATGTTTTGGGACTAACTAATATTAATTTCTAAAATTGGTTTTGGAAATTAATATATATTATCTAAAATAGTGATTTTAGATATGTAAAAATAATAATTTTTTTTATTAATTCTCTGATAGGAATCTATCTGCTCAACAAGGCACATCTAAAGAAAGGGGATGTAAAGTTAAGACTTGCTTCAAATCTCCATGGGAACATTCAACATTCAAAAAGTTTCAGGAGGATTTTCAAGCCATCTAAGTATACAAGCCAAGAGCCAAAAAGATTATCAAGAGATAGATAGTGAAGGGAGCTATATATGGGATAGAAAAAGAACAATAATCCTTGTGGAGAATCAAGCCAATATTGAAATAAGGATTGATGTCTAAAGGAGTAATAAGAAGAGTTCAAAACGACTAACATTTCATTTGGAAGATCAAGGGAACACATAGAAACGGGATGGAGGTCGAATGAGCAGGGATTAGAGTGCAACAAAATAGGGGAGCCTGCCTAGAGCAGACCTGGTGGCGGCTCGGATCTGGCTTGGTTCTGTCACACTTAGACAAAAACGAGCCGGCACTAGCTCCGCGTGCTAGGACCAGCACTGGCCCTATTCAGGTTAGTTTCGAACTTTTGAAATTTTTCTTATTTTCTACCTTTTCAGTTGTAATTTAATTTTCACGACTTTTATTATGTTTTAGCCTATTTTAAGGATTGTAATGGGACCTGAAAGCTTGTATTTAGGCCATTTAATATCTAGGATTAGCTTGTTAAGTAGCTTAAGTCAAGGCAACTCCAAATATGCTCTTATAGCTTTGGAAAAAAAAAAAAAACTTTAGTATTTTAGGAAGGAAAATTCAGATTTTGTCTCTAGAGAGAGAAAGTTCTTGAGGGAGATCCTTATGGGTAATTCCATTAAACATCAAGACTAAATCAAAGGATTTAGTCCCACCTTTGATCTTATTTCTAAATCTTAAGGAATAATATAAACTTCATCTCTATTCTATGTGCTAGGTTTCCTAGTGTGTTTGAAAGGATTGAGTTAGATGTCTTCAAAATTCCTATCCTTGGTGTTTCAATCTCTAGTTAGATTAGGGTGTTAAGGTGTCTTTGAAGTAGGATAGATTCACATTATCACAGGAGTGTTAATTTCTTAGCATTTTAGTGATCTTGTGTGTGAGTTTGGTAGGTTTCTTGTTCTTGAGCATTATCTACATTTTTTTGAGCTTCCCAAGATCATATCATTCTCGTTTTTAGAATTAAATCTAATTATGATTAGTTTTTATTTGGGACCCACGATTTGGAATAAAATTATATTTTGGAAATTAATATATTTTTGTAAAATATTGATTTTAGATTATATATTATTATTTGATTCCTAAAATATGATTTTAGCAATTAATAAATTTCTTAAAATATTGATTTTAGATTTTATCCTAATTAAATTTCTAGAATTAGATTTTAGAAATTAAATCTAAAATATTGTTTTTAGATTTTATCTTAATTTAATTTCTAGAATTTGATTTTAGAAATTAAATCTAAATTTGTTTTATTTTTCCAAAATAAAGATTTTGGAATAATAAAACTATATGTTTAATTTTGTTTAAGCATAATAAATGGTATGGTCGATGGTTATGGACTAAAACCAAATTATATTAGTTCATGCTTTTTTTACAGTTTTGGCTTTTATTAAATAGGACATACGAGTCATGCTTTATCTGAAATTCTTGTGTAATTCTTTTCTCATCTAACTCTCCTCGAACGTAACTCAAGGTTTCTCTATTTAGGAAATTTATGTAATTAGATTACATAAATTAGATAGGGATAAAATTATTTCAATTTTTGGAGATGGTGACCAAAATAAGGCGAGAGGGTAAAACCTTCTACTTAAAACATGCATGAACACATAAGGTTAACCATGTTAATGTCTTTTTTTGGTTGAGGAAATTTATTTAGGGAAAGTTCAGAACTATACCATGTAATCGCTTTATTACCATGATTTTCAATTTATATGATTTATTGACAATTTTATGCATGTCATTTGATGAAATCACTAAAAGGAATAAAACCCCTCTATTAATATTAAACCTAATTCCTTCCATTAATATGGTAAGAATGAGAGTCCTTTTTCAAGACCAGATTGTTGGGCTAACCCAAGCCTATTAGACATTGGACATGTTCAAGGTATGGAATTAAATTCTTATGGAATTAAATTCCTAATTAATTGGTCAGGTTTAACTAAGATCTTTATCCTGATTGGGCTAACTCAAGCATAAAGAGATTTAGAGGAAATATTGGGGTAGCCCAAAAGGCATTAAGATTAAAAGATATTAATTACCTAATAATCTGGTAATTACATACGATGTAATTGGTATTGGATACTTACCATTGAACTCAAGGATGGCTTGTTGGGCAAACCTAAGGTTATTCTTGAGGAATTTGAATACCGGTCCACTAGGAAAGCTTCTAACGGGCTTTTCCAAATCAATAGTGGGGGTTATTAGTTTGAGTAAAATAGTGAAACAATAATGTGATTAATTAAAGACCTAATTATCTACATTACATGTGCATATACAGTTAGCTAATGTTCTCTATCTTTAAACTTAGGTCACGTGCATCATGTCAACCAACCTAAACTTACGTAGCATATTGGAGACCAATAAACTAGCTTAATCGAATTATCTCGACTGGTGTAGAAACTTGAGAATCGTTCTCAAGTAAAAAAAGTTGCTCTATGTGCTAAATGCTCCTATTCCGCCACAACCAGCTCAAGATACTTATGTTGATGAGGATGCTATCCACAAGAAGCACAAGGAGGACAGTGACACAGCATATTGTATCATGCTGGCATTAATGACTCCTGAGTTGCAAAAATAGCATGAGCATATGGATGCTCAATCGATGATTCCTCATCTCCGAGAGCTGTTTGACACCTAAGCTAGAACAAAGAAATATGAGATATTGAAATAACTATTTCATTGTCAAATGGCTGAGGGTGCTTCTGTGGCCACTCATGGGCTAAAAATGTTGGGCTTGATTAAGAAGCTTGGATCTCTTGGGTTCGTGATAGACCATAAATTGAGTGTTGACTTAATTCTACAATCTTTACCTAATAGTTTTTCACAATTTCTAATTAACTATCAGTTGAATAAGATTGAGTCCACTGTTCTTAAGTTGATCAATCTTCCCAAAACTGCCGAGTCCTTTATGAAAAAGGAATCCAATGCAGTCTTGATGGTAGAATCTTCTTCTTCTAAGAAGAAATTTCTTAAGAAGAAGAAGAAGACTCCTACTAAGCCCAATGGTGGTGTGAAGAAGAAGGATGCAGCCACCAAAGACCCATGCCATTACTGTGGCAAGATGGGCTATTGCAGGTGTAACTGCAAGGCTTACTTGGAGACCATGATGGAAAAGAAGCAGAAGAGGAAGTTTGTGGGCATTTTTACTTCTACTTCTGGTATGTTTATAATTGAGATAAATACTGCCTTTAGAAATGAGATATGGGTATTAGATACCGGACGTAAATTTCATTTGTGCAATAACTTGCAGGGACTAAAGGGTAGTAGAAGGCTAGAGAAAGGCGACATGGACATGCGTACTGCAAATGGAGAAAAGGTTACTGCATTTACTGTGGGAAGATACGAGCCAAACCTGCCTTCAGGATTAGTTTTAGAACTATAAAATTGTTATTTTGTACCAGTTTAATGAAAAATATTATCTCAGTTGGTTGCTTAGACTTGTATAGATTTCATTTGATATTTAAGAATAAATGTTATTCTTTTTCATTGAATGATATTCATTATGGTTCTACAACTTTTGTTAATGGTTTATATGTTATAGACATGGATAATCTAATTTTCAATATAAACAATAAGAGACCAAAGATTAATAACCCAAACACTTCTTACTTATGGCATTGTCATTTAGTCCATATAAACGAGAATCGCATTTCTAAGTTATGTAAGCTTGGTGACTTAAGGTCATTTGATTATGAATTATATGGCACTTGCGAGTCTTGTTTACTATGTAAAATGGCTAAACCTTTTTCTAAAAAAGGAGAAAGGGCCAAAGAGTTATTAGAACTCATACATTTTGATGTATATGGCCCAATGTCTATATAAGTAAGAGGATGTTATAACTATTTCATAACCTTTATTAATGATTTTTCACGATATGGGTATTTTTATTTAATGAAATACAAATATGAAACTTTTAAAAAGTTACTTTAAGAATGAAGTAGAGAAATAACTCAATAAAATTATTAAGACTCTAAGATCAGATCGAGGAGGTGAATACTTAAGCCAAGAGTTTCAAGGCTATCTTAGAGATAATGAGATTTTATCTAAATGGACTCCACCACATACACCTCAACATAACGGTGTATCTGAGAGAAGGAATTAAACCCTTCTAGACATGGTACGGACCATGATAGTTTCTGCAAACTTGCCAAAATCGTTTTGGGGGTATGCACTAAAGATTTTTGTTTATATTCTAAATAGCGGTTGATACCACCCTATTTGAGATGTTATTTGACAAGAAACCAAAGTTATCTCACTTGAAAGTATAGGGTTTTCTTGCCTTTGTCAAAAGTTACAGTCAGACAAACTTGAAAGTAAGTCTGATAAGTGTTTGTTTGTGGGTTATCTGAAAGAATTTTTCGAGTATTACTTCTATCTTCCTTCTAAAAATAAAGTGTTTGTTTCGAAACATGCTGTCTTCTTAGAGAAGAAGCACATGCTCAAAGGGGATAGTGAGAGTAAAATTGAATTTAGTGAAGTTCAAGAAGAACAAACAAATAAGGATCAATTGTCCGATCCTACATCTATTGAGAGAATAGATGAACCTTCTACCACACAAGATCCTTGTAGGTCAAATAGGATACGTGTGGCACTTGAGAGATATGGATTTCTTATAAGTGACCACAATAATGTATTGCTCATAGATGAAGATGTACCTACTACCTACAAAGAAGTTCTGAATAGTTTAGAATTTAACAAATGGCTTGAGGCCATAAAGTCAAATATAGATTCCATGTACGACAACCAAGTATGGACTTTGGTTGATCCACCTAAAGAAATCAAAGCTATTGGGTGCAAATGGGTTTTCAAAAAGAAAACAGACATGGATGGTAACGTAGTTACCCATAAAGCACGACTAGTGGCTAAGGGTTATCATCAACAACATGGTATTGACTATGATGAAACCTCTTCACCAGTAGTCATGCTAAAATCCATTAGGATACTCCTAGCTATGGCCGCTCATCATGATTATGAAATCTGGCAAATGGATGTGAAAATAGCTTTCCTAAATGAAAATCTGACTGAGGAAGTGTATATGATACAATTTGAGGGTTTCACATCCAGTGATAACATAAAAGTGTGCAAGGTGCAAAGGTCTATTTATGGACTTAAGTAAGCTTCTAGGAGTTGGAACATCCGTTTTGATAAAACAATCAAAGAGTTTGGTTTCATTCAAAATATAGATGAGCTTTGTGCGTACAAGAAGGTTAGTGGGAGCGCAATCATTTTCTTGTTACTTTATATAGATGACATATTACTAATAGGAAATGATGTACCTGTCCGACAATTAGTTAAAGTTTGGTTGTCCAAGAAATTCTTCATAAAAGACCTTGGAGAAGCTACCTATATTCTTAGAATGATGATCTATAAAGATAGGTTAAAAAAGTTGCTAGGTTTTTCACAGTCTATACACATAGATAAAGTGCTAAAGAAGTTTAGCATAGATCAATCCAAAAATGAATTTTTACCCATGTCCCATGGGATAAGCCTTTCAAAATCGATATCTCCCAAGACATAAGTTGATAGGGATCACATGAGTAAAATTCCATATGCTTCGACAGTTGGATCTATTATGTATCCTATGATATGTACGAGTCCCGATGTATCCTGTGCTCTCAGTTTGATGAGAAGATACCAATCTGACCCTGGTGAGGGTTATTGGGTGGCAGTAAAGAATATCCTAAGTACTTGTGAAGAACTAAAGATGTGTTCTTGGTTTATGGAGAAGGTGATTTAAAAGTAAACGAGTATACTGATACCAGTTTTTAATCTAACAAAGATGATTTCAATAACAATATGGCTACATGTTTACGTTGTGCTGAGTGGTGATAAGTTGGAAGAGTTCCAAATAAGAGACTATTGCTGACTGTACAACAGAAGCTGAGTACATAGCCACTTCTGAAGCAGCTAAGGAAACCGTTTGGGTCAAGAAATTCGTGACAAAATTGGGTGTGGTCCCTAGCATTGTTGGTCCAATATCATTGTATTGTGACAACAACGGAGCCATTGCCCAAGCAAAAGAGCCACCATCTCACCAATGATCCAATCACGTATTATGACGCTATCTTTTGATCCGGGAGATCATAGATAGGAATGATGTAAAGATAGAGAGAGTTCTCACGGATAAGAACAGAGCTGACCTGTTTACAAAAGCACTATCTCATAAGAAACATGATAGGCATGTTGAGTCATTCGATATTAAATACATGAATGATTGGCTCTAGTGCAAGTGAGAGTTTATTAGTATTGTGGCCTAGAGGCAATCATTTGTACTTTGTATATGACACATTTGTTTTCTAATACAAGGTATTATTTATCTTTTAGTTTGTTTTCTTTACTTTCATATAAAATTATTGTTAGATAAAGTCCCTAGTACAACACTATATTAAGGAAATCATGATAGAGATAATGATATGAGATTCCTACTATACTACATATTGTTAGTACTTAAATAATCCCTACTCGTAGTATTAATGAGATAGGACATCATTAATGTTTTAAGACTAGCACATGTTAAACTTCTTGATCTGATCAGGCAGTGGTTTAAATATCCGTGAGTATTGAGATACTCAAAATTAACACGTAGATGCTTGTTAATAGAACAAGTACTTTGGATGACCTGAGTATGAGATAATCACATGGATAACTATGTAGTGCTAGTGATAGAATCTCGTTATAGCAAACGTGCAAGTATTCTTAGACTTGAGATCTCTAAGATACTTTGTTTGCTGAGCATTGTACTTTGATTCCAATCTCTAGAGCCAGATCAAGGGCCGCCTATGGAATAGATATTGAGTACAATGTGAGGTAAACGAAAGCAGCTGAGAGGGTCAATAAAGGATTCACCACTCATAATCGTAGGGGCGAATATCTCACGGCCACTTATTGGAATTACTACTCATGAAATCCTTGGCCAAGGTTATTGTGTATTGGAAACAGTTCCAATTGATACACATATAGAGTAGTGGATTCCGGGTACAAGTACTAATATATTCAGGCTAGAATGAATATTTATTCTAAAGGGAGTTGGCACTAATTTCATACTCCAAACTGAATGAGATATTATATAGTGAAAGGAGTTTATTACACTGTAGTTTGCTATTGAAGAGCTCATGTCAAGCCACTTAACTTCCTAGACTCTTAGGTGGTCATGATGTGTTGCTAGATATCGCTCATGATCTGTTGAATATGGGTTTATAAATTAATGAATTAATAAACAATCTTGTTTATAAGTAATAGATTAATTCAAAATTATTAAGGATTATTAATCTCAAAGTCTTTTGGATTAATTCATATTTGCTACCTAATAGATCAAGAAACCTAATACGTTATATACAATAGATGATTAAGTGCTTAAGATATTATTTGATAACATTGTGGGGTTAATTATAAGAAATAGAAGTAATTGTGACCAAATTATAATTATTTATAATTTTAGGATCAAATTGTAATTGCTAAAACTTATGCTTTCCAATTGCAATTTGGGAATTCTAAATTGATTAGATTTCACAAAGACACGGTTTCTCTGAGAGATTTTCCGGAGATGACACCGTGGAGGTTGATCTCCTGGATTTTAATAGAGAAAATCATTTTCTTAGTTTTTTTTAGAATACACAGCTTTCTTCTCTCTTTCTCGTTTCTCTTCTGTACCTAGAAATAAACCGTAGCCATCAAGAGTCTTCTAGCAGATACTCATTATGCTTTGCTTGAGTCCCTCATGTGGATACTGTTAGTGCTAGTGTAGATTGATTTTGGAACGAGTGTATCTGGATCACGCCTCAGCCTTCACACACGAAGGAATATTTTGAACGACAGAGGTAAAAACTATGTTTTTCTTTTGCCTATTTAAATCATCTGCACATGATCTTGGTTTGGGATTACTGTTTTTCCGCAGCTATAAGTGTTATAGTATTTCTGAAATCCTAATATGTGATAGGGCTAAAATCATTATTATTTTCCTAGTTATTTGAGGTTAATTTGAGATACTTTTATACAATAACTAGTCATATTTCTTCATATTTGATATTTCACTTATAAAAATATTTTTCTATAATTTTATGCAAAAATAGGTGAATTTGGAGGAAAATTGTATAATTTTACAATTTAGACCCGGCACCAAGTCAAGAAGACAGATTTGGCGCCGGACCAAGTCTAAAGAAGAGCACGACAAAGTAGGAAAAATGGAAAGAAAACAAAGTGGAAATAAAAATTGGAAACAAGAAAAGAAATAGAAAGATGGCTTAAGGGCTTCATGGCTTGGGTCGTAGCTTCACCAAAGGACAAAAGAAAATAAATAGCTTAGTGGGCCACTGAAACAAGAAACAAAACAAAGCTAAAAGGAATAGGACAAAAACACATCCTGGTGATAGGGCCTAAATTAGTCATATATTTCTTAGTTATTTGAGGCTATTTTGTGATACATTTGTTCAATAATTGGTCATATTTCTTCATATTTGAGATTTTACCCTTAGAAAAGTACTTTGTGCATTATTTCAGATTTTAGGGGTAAAATAAGATAAAAACGTCACAAAACAGAACAGAGACGGCGCCAGCTAGGACAGGGGAATTGGCGCCGGTCACGTGCTATTGGCATGCATTTTGAGGCGACAAAAAATCAATGAAGCAAAGCTGAACAGAACTAAACCAGTGCCGGCTAGAAGGCTAGAGGCAATGCCGGCTGCACTCTAGAAGGATTGGAGCGAAAATCAAGAAAAATCGACGAAAGACTGGAGAGACAGAACGCTACTGACGCCGGCACTAGGTAGGACAAGCAGCGCCGGCTGTGCCCTGATGCTGAGGCAGTGCTTCAATTTTCACGCGCAGTTTTTGGTAATTTGCAGAGTTTTAGTATTTTCCTACTTCTAGTCGGCTAGAAACCTTAGAGGAACAAAATTAGGTACTTCTAAAACCTATAAATAAAGGGAAAACACCTATAGAAAAGGGGGGATTCGCAGATCATGACAAAAAATCACTCAAATTAAGGAGGAATTCTTCAATTCAAGGAGGATTGTGCAAGAAGGTCTACAAAGGAAGAAGAAGAAGGCTTGTCTATGAATGCTTTCTTTTACGTTGTTTTCTTTTTCTTGAACAATGACGTGTTAATTGTTTTGTTGTAATTTGACATTATTTTAGGTATTCACGATTTTTAGAGTTACTTTGACCTTTTGATTAATTGATTATTATTCTTGGTATTTAATTGCTTATTCTTATTACGAGATTAGTTGGTTATTTCTTTCTATTAACTTGCTTGAAAAAGGGGTTGATGGTGGTTTCAATTCATTAGTTTTATATTTGTTGTCTGTTAACTTAATTGAAAAAGGGATTATTTGCTAAGAACTGGGTAATTAAAGGTTAATTGATGTCTGCCAGAATATGGATTCATTGGTTAATTTCATGTTTTAAGTTTGCCAGAATATGGAGATTGAATCAAGGATTGCATTTAATGTATTTTTTTTGGGTGAATTAGTTGAGACAGAATATGTGTTGCTAATTTGTCTAGAATATAGTGATTTCATAGATTGAAAAAGAAATAAATCTATCTTAATCATTCATGATGCCAAGAGAGTAATTAGTTATGATAGCGGTTGAGTACTTTAAGATCATGTTTGTTAAAATAATGGTTTAAGTTACATAAATTTTCATTCTTGACATGTATATATTCTTTTTTATTTTATTTTTTTTCACTTTATTAAGTCAGTTAAACAATGAAAGAAAAGTGATTAATGCATACTTGTTCTTGGAGGATCGACATTCGTTTGAACCCTATGCTATGCTTAATGATGAGTACGCTTGCTCTTATGTGTAATTTGGGGTTAACATTTTAATTTAAACTTAATTGGGAATGTGCTTAGTTTTATATGATTTTTTATACACAAATTCAAACACATCCAGTTTTTGGCATCGTTGCCGAGGAACAATATCAAGAAAGATTAGATTTTATTGATTTAACCATGTGAATATGTAAATATGCACATATGTAAATATGTAAATTTGTTCAATTGTTCTTTTCACACAAAGGTGCCATCTTTTGTGTCTTTTGTATCTTTGTAAGCTAATTTAGTAACTTTGACTGATGTTTAATTTGACTAACATGTTCTTGTAATTTTGTTCAAATTGTGAATTTCGTTATATAACTTGCTCTTTATCTTTTCTTGGTGTGATCCTTAGCACATGACCCGAAAAATCTGAAGGCAAAATAGTCGATTTTGATCTTGAAATTGAAAGGGCATTATAAAAAATCTGTAGGACAATCAAATGGAACTTACTCGCAGACATGGACAGTACTCAAAACAACAATGTTGGAGACAACAGGAGGGTTATGGATGACTTTGTGAAACCTGCAAATTCGGACACGGGCTCGAGTATCACTAGACCTAGGGTGGATGCGAACAATTTCGAAATAAAGCCCAATATCATCCAGATGGCCTAAAATATGGTGCAATTTGATGGGCTACCTAAAGAAGATCCTAATGCCCACTTAGCCAGTTTTCTTGAAACTTGTAATACTTTTAAAATGAATGGTGTTTCTGAAGATACCATAAAGCTAAGACTTTTTCTTTTTTCTTTGAGCCAGAGAGCCAAATCTTGGTTAAAGTCTTTACTTACAGGTTCCATCACGACTTGGAATGCCCTCGCTGAAAAATTTCTTGCCAAATATTTTCCTCCAGCTAGGACATCCAAACTTAGAAACGAAATTTTTGCCTTCTAACAATCAGATTCCAAATCTTTATATGAAAGTTGGGAGAGGCTTAAAGAGATGCTGAGAAAATGCTTACACCATGGATTTGAGCTTGGAATGCAGATGCTCATCTTTTTGAATGGCCTTACATTTGGAACATGACAAGTGGTGGACTCTTCCGCAGGGGGTTCCATCAATCATTAGACCCCGAAACAGGTATTCGATCTTATTGAGAACTTGGCTTCTAATAACTATTCTTAGGGAAGTGTAAGGTCTAAAGCTCATATGCAAGGAGTGCACAAAGTGGATATTGTGGCAGCTTTGGAGGCTAAGGTGGAAGCATTGACTCAAAAGATCGAACAAATGGTGATGCCTTAAGGCTAAGTGGTAAATGGAAGTTGTGATTTCTATGGAGAAGGGCACCCAAATCATGAATGCCAAAATATGGGTTCACTCCAAGAAACCACGGAACAGGCACCCTTTATAGGTAATGTCCGTCCAAGTAACAATCCGTATAGCTCTACTTACAATCCTGGTTGGAGAAATCACCCTAACTTTTCTTGGATCAACAAAAATCAACCTAGGCAGGGTTCTTTTAACTTTGGGGGCAATCAAAGGAACCAGCCCCCTTTAAACAACAATTCAGCACCTTCCAAGCTACCATTGGAGGATTTGATTAGCCAATTTGTAAGTACAACGGAGATTAAGTTCCAAGGGGTTGATACTATAACAAGGAACTTAGATGCTTCCATGCGCAACTTGGAGAGCCAAATTAGCAAACTTGCTAAACTACTTGGGGATCATCAAGCAGTGATATTGCCCGGAAACACTGAAGAGAATGCACGGAATCAAGGCCGTGGAAAACATTGAAGTCATTTTTGCTTTCAGTTTTTGTGATTTGGAACAATTTTTATTTTCATCGTTTTGTTTCATTTTTATTTATTTCTTCATGAATTAAATTTCATTATTCATCATTGTTATGTGTTCATCATTTATATTTCATTTTTGAAAAAAAAAAATTCGGAGCCTGGACAGAATTCAATCGGCACCAGCTTGGACCATAACTAGTGCCAGCTCCTGTCGGGCAGAACACTTCAAAGAGGCCATTTTTGCCACTTTTTCTTTCAAACTCTCCAACTCCCTCTTAAATTCTCTCTAACCCGCGCCGACCTTACCTTCGAAACCTCTCAAGATTTATTTTTTTTTTACCTCCCAAACATTTTTAAAACATCAACCTATCCTTCTTTTGTTAATTTTACGAATCAAAATTCTCTAAACCTTCCATTTTTCACAAAAATCGAATCTTCAATCTGCATGCAAAGAGCTTGGATTTCTGAAAAAGAGAATGCATCTTTTACTTGCACATGCATAGGAGAACATAAAGGTATGATTTTCTTGAATTCCCACGGTTAATATGTTGTAGATAATTGTTTTTTCCTAATTTTAGGTATATTTTTGACTGAAAATTGGGATATTTAATGTTCTCTTGCATTGTGAATTAACTCTTGAGCTTTATGACATTGGTTATATTATGAGTTAATGTTTCTTGGGTACTTGATTCATTAACATGATCATTAGGGAGTTTATGTATTAGTTTAAGGATATGATTATGGATATTATGATGATTAAGTAATTAGTACACATTGGCCTTGATTTATCTTACACTTGATCACTATAATGCCATGATGATTCCATAATTTACATGATCATGTTATGAGCATCTAGATACATTGGGTTTGTTCAACACATTTATTCTTTACAATGAGCTTTTATGCTTATTCTTACAGTTTGTGTTGTAAATTGTGGTAGATTGATTAGAGAAGATTGAGTAGTTTATGTTTGGTGCGGGATATACTTTAAAGGAGTTTGGGAATTGTTGTTGTGAGCTGGTTGAGCGTTGAGTGGGAATTGTGTATTGTGTTTGAAATAGGGGAGATACAACTCTTCTAAAATCTTTGAGCTTCTTTGTCCTTATCCTCCTATCTTCACTACTGCTTACTTGCCAATATGTCTAGAGCAAGGGGTCAAACCTCAAAAAGGGCTAGAGCTTCTTCTTCTTCGGCCTCTTCATTTATAGACCCCCTGTTCTTTAGGCTAGCTTATTTCATTGATCCATCATGTGAGGAATGGTAAAATAGGAGGGCTTCAAATAAGGTTATTGTGGAGTGTACCTTTGCACCTACCCTAGACTGTGCCTTTAAACTTGGAATGATGTTTAGGAGGCTAGGGTAGGGACCTATAGAACAGCTAAAAGGGGATTATTGCCCAGTGCTCATTAAGGAATTCTAAGCTAACATGATTAAAAAGGGCAATAAACACCTCCCATACATTGAGAAAAGAGTTAAGGGAACCCCCATTATCATCATACGAAACAATTTAGCTACTCTCCTCCAGGTTTATGATGATGATTCTTAGCAAGGGATAGAAACTAATAATCAAAAGATTCTTTCTGACCCTAATTGGGATGCCAGTGGTACTAGAGCTAATCTAAGGTTGCACAAGCATAATACTTTCCAAGCTAATAGCTTCTATTCTAACAATAATATTGCTGCCAACTTTAGGGCTTTAGTCTACATGTTTGGTTTCAATGTTGTACCCCAAGCCGGTGGTTTCAATGAGACATGTCTTATTGATACATACATCTTGCATGGGATGATGACCACTCAACCTATCCCTCTTGCTCCATTGATCATACAATCTATTAGGGATGTGGTTCATCATCGTCTCTCTACCAAAGCCTTCGTTTTCCCTCTAGTCATCATGAAAATTCTGAGAGACTTTGGTATTAGTACTGAGGGGGAATTGATGGAGATGACCACTGAGCATGACCTAGTAACAGAGCAAACATTGATGAGTTGTGAGTAAAGTATAGCCAGGAGAGGAAGAAATACCTAACTCCCTATAAGATCAAATATCCCGGCCAAGTTTAGCCACCACCTATGGAGGAGGAGCACCCACCACCACCCTCACGAGCATGAGCAGGTAGTTCACAGTCCCAATCGAGGACTGACTTTAAGACTGCGGGGTTGGGACAGTTAGCCTAACAGATGGAAATGTTGTTACATATGCGGGACTCCATTGATAACATTGCTCGGAGGCAAACTACTATGGAGCAGTAATGGGCTGAGTGGATGCAGCTTTTTCCCGGACCGCATGGTGGTGAGGGCACTTCCACACTGGATGATGATGATGGGGAGGATTGAGATGGTTGTTCTACACGTGTCCCTACTTGTCACTCTCTTTTTGTTTTTGTTTTTTTTCCTTTATATTTTCATGCCCTTTTCTAGTTATTTCTTGTACTTTGTTTTTTTTTTGTTTCTTTTGTGTACTATTTTCTTTACTTTTTGTTTATTTTTTTTCTAATTTTTCTGCTTTAGTGTGTTTCTTTTGTATTTTTCTTTTTAAGTACTTTGATAATGCCACTTTCTCCAAGAACTCGACTTTTTTTGTAGAAGAATGCCCATTGTAATGGAAATATTTTCTTTCTGATCATTTCCCTTTTTATTTTCGATCCCATGGCACATTTTCCTTGTTCTATTTGTTTGGCCATTAAGGACAATGTCTAGTTTAAGTGAGGAGGAGTGGTTGGATTAAGAATTCTTCTATACTTCATTTTGTTATACTTCATCCATTTGACATCCTTGTGAGCAAAATTTTCTAAAATTTTTTAGATATATTTTTAATGCATGTCTTTGTGATAGATCATAGAGCATATGTTCTATATAATTTGTGACCTATGCATGACTTTTTTGCAAACACTTGGACTAAGTAGTTCTTGATCAAATACTTTACAATGTGCTTAAACCTATTTTTATACAAAAATTCATTGAGCATTCTAGAACTTACTTGTATACCTCTCGAGGCGAAATAAGAAAGACATTTATGATTTAACTTAGGGATGACGGTAATAGGCCTTTTTTTGATAGTTTGAGCTTTTCAAGCCTACCTATTTTATATTATACCTAGTGCTTATTTTGAGCCTAAATTGTCAATTTCTTTCTTAAAACCCATTATCATATTTTGTCCATTACTTCTTTCTGAGAGTTTGATAATTCTTCCAAATCTTTGATTGATCTGGATGGATAAAAGTACAAGTAGGGAGTTGTGAAGGAGAAAGCATGTGTAAATGTCATGACTTGTTACTTTCAGTCATGCAACATTGTTGAGTGGAGTTGAGAAAAAGAAAAGAAAGATTGAGAAAAAAAAAAACTACGAGAAAATGTTGAAAAAGTTGAGAAACAAACAAAAGCAGCATTTGAAAAGAGGAAGAAAAGAAAAGTTGAAAGGAAAGAGAAAGAAAAGAAGAGCACAAGAAGAAGGTTGATTGAGCAGGAATAAGATAATTTTTCTGTTTCATTATGGAGGTATTTTTGAAAAAAAAAAACTTGAGTTCACATCAAGTCATTGGCATCATTGCTGAATTTTTTATACTCTTGTGCAATATGAATAATGAGTTAAGATTTATTGAGAAAAAAAAAAAAAGAAGAATGTAAGATTTGCTTGAACTATGCTATAATTACCATACAAGGTTATGGGTTTTGATTGATTTTGGAATCGGAGAGTAAGAAAAGTTTGGAATTTCTTAGTACATCTTGTTTATTCTTTTCTTGCAAACTCTCATCCTCTTTGATATTTGATTTTCCTATATCCTTCGTTTGAAAGCTACATTACAAACCCTTTAGCCTTACATTACAAGCTTAAAAGTCTTACTTGACCTAAGTAGAATCATGATATGTCTCGGATTAGTGGAGATAGTGTATGAAAAGTAAGCCTATGGAATGTATATTTCTTTTGAACTAAATTCTTTCCAATGGTTTGAGAATATTTTTAAGTATTGAGACTGTTCTACTAGTCACTACTCACTTACACAAGTCTTACATTTGTTATGAAAGATATAGTAGCATATGTTTTGTTGTCTTGAAATAAAGAAAGCATTGAAGATATTATTTCGATAGTAATTGAGTGATTTCATGAAACCTTGTGTTTTTCCTACTTGTTTTTGATATTTTGCTTGAGGATAAGCAAAGAGCTAAGTATGGGGGAATATGATAGGGTCTAAATTAGTCATATATTTCCTAGTTATTTGAGGTTATTTTGTGATACATTTTGTACAATAATTGGTCATATTCCTTCATATTTGAGATTTTACCATTGGAAAGGTATTTTGTGCATTATTTCAGATTTTAGGGGTAAAATAAGACAAAAACGTCGCAAAACAGAACAGAGGCAGCGCCGGCCAAGACAGGGGAACTGGCGTCGGCCACGTGAAGCTGGCACACATTTTGAGGCTACGAAAAATCTATGAAGCAAAGTTGAATAGAACCAAATCGGTGCCAGCTAGGAGGCTAGAGGTGGTGCCGGCTGCACTCTGGAAGGATTGGAGCAAAAATCAAGAAAAATCAATGAACGACTGGAGAGACAGAATACAATCGGTGTCGGCCCTAGGCAAGACAGACGGCGCCGGCTGTGCCATGATGCTGAGGCAGTGTTTCGATTTTCGCACACGATTTTTGGTAATTTGCAGAGTTTTAATATTTTCCTACTTCTAGTCGGCCAGAAACCTTAGAGGAACGAAATTAGGCACTTTTAAAGCTTATAAATAAAGGGAAAACAGAAGAGAAAAGGGAGGATTCGAAGATCATGACAGAAAATCACTCAAATTAAGGAGGAATTCTTTAATTCAAGGAGAATTGTGCAATAGGGTCTACAAAAGAAGAAAAATGAGGCTTGTCTATGAGTGCTTTCTTTTATTTTGTTTTCATTTTCTTGAACAATGATGTGTTAATTGTTTTATTGTAATTTGACATTGTTTTAGGTATTCATAATTTTTAGAGTTATTTTGACCTTTTGATTAATTGATTATTATTCTTAATATTTAATTACTTATGCTTATTACGAGATTAGTTGGTTGTTTCTTTCTATTAACTTTCTTGAAAAAGCGGTTGATGGTGGTTTCAATTCATTAGGTTCATATTTGTTATCTCTTAACTTGCTTGAAAATGGGGTTAATTGCTAAGAACTTGATAATTAAAGGTTAATTGATGTTTGCTAAAATATGGATTCATTGGTTAATTTCATATTTTAAGTTTGCTAGAATATAGAGATTTAATCAAGGATTCTATTTAATGCATTTTTTGGGTGAATTAGTTGAGACAGAATATGTGATGCTAATTTGTCTAGAAGATATTGATTTCATGGGTTGAAAAAGAAGTGAATCTATCTTAATCCTTCATGATGCCAAGAGAGTAATTAGTTATGATAACGGTTGAGTACTTTAAGATCATGTTTGTCAAAATAATGGTTTAAGTTACATAATTTTTCATTCTTGACACGTATATATTCTTTTTTATTTTATTTTATTTTTTTTCACTTTATTAAGTCAGTTAAACAATGAAAGAAAAGTGATTAATACATACTTGTTCCTGGAGGATCGACATTCGTTTGAACCCTATGCTACGCTTAATGATAAGTAAGCTTGCTCATATGTGTAATTTGGGGTTAACGTTTTAATTTAAACTTGATTGAGAATGTGCTTAGTTTAATATGATTTTTTATACCCAAATTCAAACACATCAACTGGGAAGGATGAAAGACATCCTGGGGAGGATGCAACACAAGAAGCCAAGCAACGACTTGCTAAAGAAGACAAAATTGTAGCTCGGCAAGGAAAAGCTGGAAGCTCAAAGATTCAGCTTGGGTGAGCTGATTCAAGAAGAAAAGCTCTCGACTCAGTGAGAAGGCAACAAAAGGAGAAGCTCGGCTCGGTAGAAAAAGAGCGGCTTGGTGGCTTGGTTCTTGCTTCTCGGGTGAGCCAAATTCAATAGAAGTGCAATCAAGCTTATAATTTTCAGTAGCTTTGACAAGGAAAATTTAGGCTTCAACTGGAACATTCTCTAGTGCAAAATGATAAAACAGAAGTTGCCAATTCTTTCACAAATTGACTCTTGGCCTTTTTTATTTTTAATTGGAATTTTATTAGGAAACTACTTGTTTTTTAATTTTGGATTTTTAGGGAACTTGTAAGCTTATAAATTAAGGCTATTTACACAGGAATAAAGTGTGTGCTCAATGTGGAGACTTAAGCATATTTTTTAGAGTGCACCATTAATATTTTCTCCAGAGAAATTACTCAAGGAGCATTGATTCTAGAAGGAGTTTTCAATGGAAATTGAGAAGCTTATTTATGAGTATTTATCTATTTTCTTTGTTTTCTTTTTCTTAAACAATGATGAGTTTAATATTTTAATTGTTTTTAGATCTTATTCTTGGATCTATGATTTTGTGCTAATTTAGTTCTTTGATTAATTGATTATTTTCTTTGGTGTTTGATTACTTGTGATAATAGAAGAATTAATGGAGTTAGATGGGCCTCTAATTGACTTGGAAAACGATGTTAGGAGTTGATTTAATTTTATTAATTTTATATTTGTTATTTCTTAATGAACTTGAAAAATGAAGTTAAGACCAAATAACCTAAATAATCAAAGATTAGTTAATTTCACCTAGAGTATAGGGTTGTTGACTAATTTCATGCTTATGAGGAATTGTGTTTAATGCATTTTTTGGTTATGTTAGTTTGACTGGGAAATCTACTAATTTAATTCAGAGATAATAATTCCATAGATTGGGAAAGAAATGGAGTTTATGTAAGTGGATTCATGACTTGGGAAATGATTAAATTTTACATTATACTCCTTCATGATGCTAAAAAAATAATTGGTTATGATAAGTATGAGATGATTCATGTCATACTTTTGAAAATAATTATTTAATTACATATTTTTTTCTCCATGAGTTATATATATATATATATATATATATATATATATAATTTTTATCTTTACTTTTATTTTGATTTCTTTATCAATTTATTGGGTCAGTTAAATAATGAATGAAAAGTAACTACTGTGTACTTGTTCCTTTAAGGATTGATACTCGTTAATTCCCTATAGTATACTTGCGATGAATATACTTGCTCGTATGTCTATTTTGGGATTAATTTTTTAATTAAAACTTAACTACGGGATGGATTTAAATTTGATGATTTTTATAGACTCAAAATTTAAGCATCAGTGTCTTACCATATTATGATTGAAACTAAGACATATCTTATTGGGAAAATATACTTTCCATTAATCTAGCGAAGCACATCTTTTTTATGTCCTCTTTCATAGGTGATAAACCAAATGGCATTCAAAGCTATAAATGACATTTGTTTCTCCTCTGGAATAGATTTCTAGATTTCATACAAGTATATTATAGAGACATAGAAGCATCATGAAACTCGATAAGGCATTTTGGCTTTTGTAATTATTAAGAAACGAAAGTAATATGTAGCTTTCGATCATGCTATTATTTTTTGGACAGAAGATGGATTTATAAAAATTAAAGTAATATGTGGACACCCACAAAATTTCTCTTGACTATGCAATGAATAATACTAAAAATAGTAAGTTAAAGATTAAAGCTTTACAATTCTGCAACGAAGGGATAACAATGATAAACAATAGCTACTCATTGAAGGATTGACATTCACAGAGCATGCAATTCACAGTGGACGGTAATGGAGATCATGAACATATATATATATATATATATATATATATATATATATATATATATCAGAGTATTAGCAGCACCATGGTGGGCATGAAACATACTTGTTGGAGCTTTAAAAACTTTGAAGAACATTAAAGAATTGCTTGAAGCTCAAAAACCAGCTTTCTTCATCCCACGTCCAGTGCACTGCCCAGCTTCTTCTTCTGCTCCGGTGAAGATGAATGCAAAGCTTTTTGGCTCACGAAATATGACCCAGCTATAATATCTGTTGGTGAGCACACAATGGGAAGAGAGGAAAATCATTCTCAGATTTTCCAGTTTTTCTGGCTATTCACTCAAACACTCTGTTAGCTTCCATCATATGGCTTCTTATGGTTAATAATACCAAAAGCCAGTAAACAGAAAACCAACAATCAGTGAATAAAGAGCCACAAGAGAAACAAAGAGCCAAGAGACTTTTATTATTTTTTTCTTTTCTTTTATTTTATTTTTCCACATAGAAAGCCAAGAGTCATGAAACCAAAAATAATTATTTTGATAAAAATAAAATTCCCGGGATTTAATACCCGAATATTATATACAAAATAAAATTTGGCTTCACCCTAAACTCTTCTAAACTGTGTCCGAAAAAATCCTATGATCCAGGCTATTGGGCCAAAATAATATTTATTATTTTTCTTGGACCCGAAAAATCCAAAATAATAAACATTAATTATTTTCCTTGGGAATAAATAAATAACCCAATAAATAATTAATGAACCAAAAAATAATTAAACTTTGATTTTTTATTTCTTGGGATTTAATTAAATAAATAACCCAATAAATAATTAAGTAATAATTATTTTCTTCTAATTTAAGTCCCGGTTAATTTTCTAATTATTCAAACTGGACACAAGTCCTGAATAATTAATTAACCAATTAAACCAGATAATAAATTTCTCTCCATTTATTTTATTCCAGTCCAATAATAAATTAGTCTTCCCGAATAAGATAAAACTCTCTCAACTGAGATCATTTTCTCAACCAAAAAATTAATTAGGACTTACGGGCTATTCCGAGGACCAAAAAGACACATCGCCTTGGCTACTAAATGACCAAAATACCCCTACTATATAAATAGATGTATTTCCTAATATCACCATAAGGAAATATTGACCCCAAGGACAATGCTGCATTAGCAGAGTCTTCGACCTACAAGTGAAAATGACTAAAATACCCGTCTACACATCGCCGTACATTTAGAGAGGAAGAAGTGTACTAACACCTCTCTAAAGACATCTACCATCCTTAGGCCTCTAGTCCAATGATCCACGACTTTCTGGAGTGTTTTCGCTTTCTAAGGGAGCGACCCTAAAGCAAACATCCAAGTCACATTTCCTAGGGCCTTGGATATTTAGATCATCTGGACAACCACAAGTGACGATATAGTGTAGAAACTATTATGTATAAGTCTGTCTTAACTAACTAGTCACACATACCCAACATACAACCATATTGGCCCTCCGATAGAACCTCAACTATAGTATATCAACTACAGGTCCTATTCTACGTATTCGAAATACACTTATATCATGAAGTGAGTGGCCTACTCATTGGCTAAAGGTAAGCCATTCCCCATTTGGAATTTATAACATAATAACCTAAACATGATAAGATTCCCATTCTCATCAATCGGTTAAGAACAACTGTTTATGTGTTTAAATAACTCATGATCTATACTTTACTATGAAAGAACTCCATTCATATGGATCACTTATTCAAACTCAATGGGTCTGTTCCAAACAAAAATGTACGCAAATAAAAAAAATTATTTCACAAACGATTTTTGACAAATAAATTCTTTTATTAACACATTCAAAATTTTCATCAAAAAACTAGTCTAAGAGGGCATATTCCCAACAATCTCCCACTTGCACTCTAAGACTAGGTAAGTCCATTGGTGCCTACCCCAATGGTGTCTAAGTGTCTATTGAAGACCCTCTCTGTCAAAGGTTAGGTAAATAGATCTACTAGATTGTTTTCGGAGGCAATCTGTACCACCACCATATCCCATCTCTGGATGAAATCCGGTCCAGGTGGTACTACCTCACTATATGCTTCCTCTTCTTGTGGTTCCAAGGTTCCTTTGAGGTACGCTTTACAGCATGCCAACTAACCTCCCCATGGTTTGACTGATATTTGCTAACTAAGCCTACGGTAAAATAGATATCTGGCCCAGTACACAGCATGCCGTACATGAGACTTCTCACAGCCGAAACTTAGGGAATCCTACTAATTTTGTCCTTTTCTTCTTGAGACTTAAAATAGTCCCTTGAAGAAAGCGACAACCCATATTTGCAAGGCATTAGAGTTTCCTGGCATGAGTCCATGCTATACTTGGCCAGCATCTTGTCAATGTATACGACTTGGGATAATCCTAACATTCTTTGCTTCCTATTTCTAAGAAGTCTAATCTCAAGAATATAGCTGGCATCTCCCAAGTCCTTCATACTGCATTGACTAGATAGCCAAACATTTGTAGATAACAATGACCCTTCATCATTTCCAATGAGTAGAATGTCATCCACATACAAGACAAGAAAAACCACATTAAACCCCTCAAGATTTTTGTACACGCATGGTTCATTCTGGTTTTGAATAAAACCATAAGACTTCACAGTCTTCATCAAAACGAATGTTCCATGCACCTGATGCTTGCTTAAATCCATAAATGGACTTCTTAAGCCTACAAACCATATGTTCTTGGCCTTCAGCAATAAAACCTTTCGGTTGCGACATATAGATGTCTTCGTTAAGATGGCCATTTAAAATTGCCGTCTTGACATCCATTTGCCATATCTCGTAGTCATAGTGACATGCGATGGCAAGGAGGATATGGATGGATTTAAGCATGGCTACAGGGGAAAAGGTTTCCTCATAATCGATCCCTTCTTTCTGAGTATATCCTTTTTCCATAAGCCTAGCTTTGAAGGTTTCCACATTCCCATCCGTTCACCTCTTCCTCTTGTACACCCACTTACACCCAATGGGTTTTATCCCTTCAGGTAAAGCTACAAGATCCCAAACTTGATTGAAGTACATAGACTCAATCTCGGCTTTCATTACTTCTTGCCAAAGATTTGCATCGGCATCAGTAATTGCCTCCTCGTGTTTAGTAGGGTCTTATTCCTAATGGTGAGAGACCAGCTCAAAGGCTTCTCCATTCCTTCTATCTAGAACCCTAGACACTCTCCGACTGCGACAAAGAACCATTTGTATAGGCTTTTGAGGCTGTGCCTCTTCTTGTACCATAATCGGGTCAGAAGAAGTTGCTTCCGAGGATAACTTCTCCTCGAGTTCCAACCTAGTTGAATCTTTTATGGAAGTACTTTGATCATTCTTTAAGTATCTAGCATTTGTACAAACTAGCACCTTCTACTCCTTTGAATGATAAAAGTAACCACCATTTGTTCCTTTTGGACACCCAACAAAATAGCATAATTCTGATATTGGTACCAACTTGTCTCCCTTGATTAGTACATAAGCTGGACAACCCCATATCCTGAGATGATTTAGACTATGGCTTACGCCCAGTCCATATCTCATAGGGAGTCCTAGGTATTGACATGGAAAGTACCAAGTTCAGAATGTATGCCGCTGTTTTTAGGGTATATCTCCAAAAAGATACTGGAAGAATAGCATGAGACATCATGCTTCTGACCATTTCCATTAATATCCTGTTCCTTACTCTCAGCTACTCCATTCTGCTGGGGTGTCCCTGGTGCAGAGAGCTGTGATACTATCCCATGATATACCATGTAGTCCTTAAATTCACCTAGGAGGTACTCTCCACCACGATCCGATCATAAGGTATTGATTAATTTACTTGTCCAACGCTCCACTTCAGCTTTAAACTCTTTGAACTTGTCAATAGAGTCAGACTTGAATCTCATTAGGTAAACGTAACCAAACCTTGTACAATCATCCGTGAAAGTAATGAAGAACCCAAAAAACCTCCTCTAGCTGATGTAGACAATGGACCACACACATCAGTGTGAACAAGACTCAGTACCCCCTTGGCTCTTTCCCCTTTGGGATAAAAGACCATTTCGTCATCTTTCCCACTAGGCTAGATTCATACTGAGGCCAATTTTCCAATCTCAATGAGCCCAAAGGCCCACCATGGATTAGCCTCTGAATCCTGGTTGAGTTGATATGTCCCAACCTCAGATGCCAAAGATTTGAGTCATTAATATTGGTCTTTCTCTTCTCAGTTAAAGGTTCAGATTGAGCGTTATTTGATTGATTGTTAATAGGGTTTAAATAGAATAGATTTCCATACATGTGCCCAGTACATAACATTTCTCCATTTCTACTGATGGAAATACCAGAATGGAAAGATATAGAATATTCTTGATTTATAAGTTTTGCAACTAAAATCAAATTCTTATAAAACCAGGTACATATAAAATATCTATTAAAACCACTTTTTTATTACAATAAAAAACAAGATCCAGCTCTCTCATTGTAAAGGCCCAGACTTGTGCTCCATTTCCACACGTAATCCACGTTCACCCTTCTTGAGTCTTCTTTTCTTTCTAAACCCCTGTAAGGAGTTACAGATATGATTAGTGGCTCCTGAATCAACAATCCAAGTGGAAGTTGATCCAACCATTGATATAGACTATAGATAGAGAACATTATATGTGGGGTTTTTCTTGGATTGAAGATCTGGACACTCCTTTTTCAGTGTCCCTTCTTCCCATATTTAAAGCACTTGCCCTTCAGTTTATCTTTGGGCTGGGTCTTGGGCTGGGCTACTGCGTTCCCTTCTTCCTTTTTGAACTTTCTTGGCTTGGATCCAGTTCTTGAGGAAGAAGCCTTAGCAATCATGGCCATTGAATGTGGCGTCATAACCTTCTCTGCCATCTAAAGTTCCTTCATCAACTCAGTCAAACTCATATTTAACTTAGTTTGAACTGAGTAAAGAAAACCGATGGAGATTCGAGAACTATGTCTACTTGGCTCTCGGGGTCACTGATAGCCCCTAAGATTTCTGCCTCCTCGAAAACAACAATCATCTTGAGCATATACTCCCTAACTGATGCTTCCTCAGCCATCTTAGAGTTTATTATAGTTCGAAGAACCTCCTGCCTTGTGGGCCGGCTCTTATCCGCGAACATAATAGCCAATGAATGACTAATGTCATACGCAGAAGCCATGTGCTCGTATTTAGACTGGAGCACATTAGACATGGAGACTAGTATATAGCAACGTGCCATTTCATTAGTCTTTTTCCATGCCTTCTCAGCATCTCACTCTTTGTCGGTGGAACCTTCCCCGTTCATAGGGCAGGTCACGTAAATGATATACTTATACTCCTCGACTGTGAGTATTCTGTCCAGGTTTCTCTTGTAGTCCACATAGTTTGGTCCCGTTAACATATTCTCACAGAGAATAATGGCCAAAGGACTAAAAGAACCTTCCACCATTTCTGAAAAATCGAAAAATAAAAGAAAGGATTTAGTTTGTGAAAATAAATTTGTGTACAAAAATTAATTTGACTTTTTGGAAAACTAACATAGCTTCTTTAGAAGATTAACAGTTCCCTAAGCTAAGTGTAATAACCACCACAAATTAATTTCCCTTCTAGGTAATGATCTAGAGAATAACTCCATCGTGGGATGGCCGTTTCCTCTCATTTCCTATGGACATTCCTTGCACTATTACCTCTAACGTGGGCTGGCCGATTATAGTACGTGTTCTGGGTTATTAATTTCATCCTTCCATTAGATCTAGATCCTTGTGGTATCCCCATCCTATACGGGTTCACTCCCAAGGTGACGCGAGGGGACCCACGATCTCTAATGAGGACCATGATGGAAGCCGTGGGGCCGTTGGAACCCCTCTCCCATTTAGTCTTTTAAAATAAAGTTTTCGGGAAAAATATCCTTTTGAAATTTCCATTAAGTTCTCCTTAACTTAAAAATATAATATCAAAGTCCATCAAAATTTCTATGCCAAAGGATTATATCCTTTGAGAGATTTTTCCATGGACTAATTTTATTTAAGTTAAAACTTAATAATTTCAAAAATTTTCCAACTAAAACTTTTCCGAGACTTTGGTCTTAATTTTATTTAACAAAACAATTTTTCTTGTGCAAAATAAAATAAAATGGCTTTCTATTTTAACTTACAAAAATATCTAAATCCAATATATTTTCAATGTCAAGGATTAAATCCTTTAAGAAAATAGCCAAGGATTAATTTTTGTTCAAGTTAAAATAACCATTTAATTTTTTTAAAGAAAAATGTTTTCCTTGCGTAAATATTCCCAAAGACTTTGGTCTTTGAGAAACCGCGCACATAGGTACACAAAATAAATAGCATGCCAGAAAATAGTAAACGTTTTTATGTTTTTCTATTTTTAAACCTATGTACCCAAATAATAAAATTAAACACATTAATTAATTAATTAATTATCTTGTTTAATCCTAAAATCCTTTACTAATATTTTTCATGCAAATATATTCCAAGAATATAAACTATTGCAAAAATATTAACTTCGCTTGGTATAGGACCCAAATAAAAAAAATTAAAAAAATTTTTTTTTTGACTGGCGGTCCACTGCATCGGCCGCACTGGATCCGGGCCCATTTGGCCTGTGGTCCACTGCGGCCGCAGTGAACCAGCAGCACTAGATCACATGGGCTCGACCCAAGATGCCGCCTTGCTCCTTGACCCGCACCGGAAGCCCGCCTGCCTTGCTCCGCCCGCGCGCGTGCCTCGCATGCGGCCCCGATAACCCGCACATGACCCGAATTCAACCCGCGCAATTGCATCTCAATTCTGCAATTCATCGGCTCAATTTGCTACAATCATGGCTCGGCTCCAGCAGCTGGAAGGATGCGACTCATGACACAGGAACAGTGGAGGCTCGGCTCGCGACTCGGCTCGAACAGTTCTTCTTCTCTAGAATGAGTTTTGCGTCTGTTTCTCTACGATTTCTTCTGCAAATCGCTTCCTTTTGCTTCTTTGGACATTTTTCATTACAAAAACTCATTCAAACCAAAACAACAACCGCCTATACCCATTTAAATTGGGTTTAGACGATCCAAACTCTAAAATAAAATTTCACAGAACGTACTGTGAAAAATTACAGAGACTATGTCCTATACCATTTCAAGTGAAGAATCACATATTTAAGCTCCAAACAATATTCTTATCCATTTTTATTAACTAACATGCTCCCTAAGTCAATCAAACTCATGCTCTGATACCACATGAAGGATTGACATTCACAGAGCATGCAATTCACAGTAGACGGTAATGGATATCATGAACATATATATATATATATATATATATATATATCAGAGTATTAGCAGCACCATGGTGGGCATGAAACATACCTATTGGAGCTTTAAAAACTTTGAAGAACGTTAAAGAATTGCTTGAAGCTCAAAAACCAGCTTTCTTCGTCCCACGTCCAGTGCACTGCCCAGCTTCTTCTTCTGCTCCGGTGAAGATGAATGCAAAGCTTTTTGGCTCACGGAATATGAGCCATAATATCTGTTGGCGAGCACACAATGGGAAGAGAGGAAAATCATTCTCAGATTTTCCATTTTTTCTGGCTATTCACTCAAACTCTCTGTTCGCTTCAATCATATGGCATCTTATGGTTAATAATACTAAAAACCAGTAAATAGAAAACCAACAGTCAGTGAACAAAGAACTACAAGAGAAACAGAGAGCCAAGAGCCTTTTATTATTTTTTCTTTTCTTTTCTTTTATTTTTCCACACAGAAATCCAAGAGTCATGAAATCAAAAATAATTATTTTGATAAAAATAATATTCCCGAAATTTAATACCCGAATATTATATACAAAATAAATTTTGGCTTCACCCTAAACTCTTCTAAACTGTGTCCAAAAAAATCCTATGGTCCAGGTTATTGGGCCAAAATAATATTTATTATTTTTCTTGCACCAGAAAAATCCAAAATAATAAACATTAATTATTTTCCTTGGGAATAAATAAATAACCCAATAAATAATTAATGAACCAAAAAATAAGTAAACTTTAATTATTTATTTCTTAGGATTTAATTAAATAAATAACCCAATAAATAATTAAGTAATAATTATTTTCTTCTAGTTTAAGTCCCAGTTAATTTTCTAATTATTCAAACTGGACCCAGGTCCTGAATAATTAATTAACCAATTAAACCAGATAATAAATTTCTCTCCATTTATTTTATTCCAGTCCAATAATAAATTAGACTTTCCGAATAAAATAAAACTCTCTCAACTGAGATCATTTTCTCAACCAAAAAATTAATTAGGACTTACGGGCTATTCCGAGGACCAAAAAGACACATCGCCTTGGCTACTAAATGATCAAAATACCCCTATTATATAAATAGATGTATTTTGCATTTTAAATATTTCCTAATATCACCATAAGGAAATATTGACCCCAAGGACAATGCTGCATTAGCAAAGTCTTCGACTTACAAGTGAAAATGACTAAAATACCCCTCTACATATCGCCGTACATTTAAAGAGAAAGAAGTATACTAACACCTCTCTAAAGACATCTACCATCCTTAGGCCTCTAATCCAATGATCCACGACTTTCTGCAGTGTTTTCGCTTTCCAAGGGAGCGACCCTAAAGCAAACATCCAAGTCACGTTTCCCAAGGCCCTGGATATTTAGATCATCCGGACAACCACAAGGGGCGATATAGTATAGAAACTATCTTGTACAAGTCTGTCTTAACTAACTAGTCACACATTCCCAACATACATGTATATTAGCCCTCTGATAGAACCTTAACTATAGTATATCAAAGCATATGCTTTCAGCTTCACCAGACCACCAACTCATACTCAAGTTATAGAGTACTAGTCCACGCTATAACGGTAGTAGTCTAGGTTTCTACCATATAGTACTTTTTAGAAACCACTACTACAGGTCCTGTTCTACGTATTCGAAATACGCTTATGGCATGAAGTGAGTGGCCTACTCACTAGCTAAAGGTAAGCCATTCCCCATTTGGAATTCATAACATAATAACCTAAACATGTTGAGATTCCCATTCTCATCAATCGGTTAAGAACAACTGTTTATGTGTTTAAATAACCCGTAATCCATACCTTACTGTAAAAGACCTCTATTCACATGGATCACTTATTCAAACACAATGGGTCTGTTCCAAATGAAAATGTACACAAATAAAGAAAATTATTTCACAAACGATTTTTGACAAATAAATTTTTTTATTAACACATTCGATATTTTCATTAGAAAACTATTCTAAGAGGGCATATTCCCAACACTCATAGATAGCAATAGTTAACTGTTTAACCGGGAATATTGTACGTATTATAAGTTAGAAGTTGGTAGAGTCATAAGCTATTAGCATGAACGATACTCTATACTACTGAATCATTACTGTTCTAGCACCATTTATTCTTTATATTTTTTGTTATTTGTGTTAAACTCTCATGTTAGTATGTTCCTGAACAAAAGCATAATATTTCTTAATTTTTAATAGCACCATTTATTCTTTATATCTTTTGTTATTTGTGTTAAACTCTCATGTTAGTCTGTTCCTGAATAAAGCATAATATTTCTTAATTTTTAACTTATGAACACAGTCCAATAAAATGTAGTAGGTATATGTGATGTTTATAACAAAAATACTTTTTATCTGCATGGAAATGGTTGAAGAGAAATGAGCTCTAAAATTTAGTTACCTTTTCCCAATACTAATAAGTATTGTTATTTAGGATAAAAATTTGGAAGTTTGGGATTATACTCTTTGTTTGTATTAGCACGGTACAACAATGAAGAACTTGCAAAGCTAGAACATAGGTTAATTGATAATGATCGAACATGTTAGTTCTAAGCCCCAAATAAGCTATTATATTACATGGAAACCATTGGAAGTCCTAAACATCAGAACTATTTACTAAAAAAGGTGCTCGTATAGGCTAGAATTTAACCCCCCCTTAGACATTGTGGGAGTTGTGAGTGAACCTCCCTCGTCCTGCTGTCTTCTAATTAGGACTATTATTTTCTTCCCCCTCAGACACTGCTTTCCTATTGTTCCTTGTTCTTGGTATCTCGACACTCTGAATATTTGTTGCCTTCTTGGTTGTATAACACTTATAATGAAAACTGTTTCTTTGTACCATATAATCCTGGAAGAGGAAAATGAATGAATGCCATATGTCAGGAACAATATGCATAGGGCAAAAAAAAAAAAAAAAAACCATATAAAGCCAGAAATAACAAGAAACACAAAATATTAAAATAATATGACAGCTGCATTATATATAACACATAAGAGCAGCTTAGTTTACATAAACGAAAGTACCATACACTCTTTAACTTGCCATCACCTTACATTTAGGTGGCTGGTTACATTCAATGGCCACTTAGATCAATCTCCTCTTCTTGAATACCGTGTCTGACCTATGAGTTGTCGATTTCCTGAAGAATGGGTCTAACATCTAGCCTTTGAGGTGAAATCACCTTTATTTCATGATATTTGGAATAAATGTCAAAGTTATCCCTCCTAATCATAAGCATAGCTACATTCTAATCATCTTCAATAGGATAATGGGAATATCAGACTTGCTCAATTTAGTTGGCTAAGATGAAGGGCTCATCAGACTCGTTATTATCACGATACAATAAACAGTTGAAATTAACTAATGTGAAATTAAACTCATCCAGCTTTTTTCCATGCTCTAAATCCACCCAATCACACTTAATAAGAATTGTTGAGCATTACTATAATAATTTTTTATAATATCAGTAAACATTCCAAATTACAACATTAGGAAACTAATGAAATTCTTATCTTTAATACTAGGATAGCAAGTCATATTGGCCCTAAAAAACTCCATTGTTTTGTGTTAACCTATTTCCCTCATGAGCTTTGGTACAAAATCGGAAGCCATTTATATTTCAAGCATTAAGGCGCCATCCTTGTAACACCCTACTACCTAGGCCCATTAGGGCCGGGGATGTCGCTCCGTCCAGAGGACAAGGGGTCTTTATAACTGGTTACATAAAAATAAAATAAAAGAAAGACTTCAAAATTAAACTTATTACAATCCAAAAGATAAGTACTGGAACAAATCCAAATAAACTATTTGCAATAATCTCTCCAAAACATCACATAAAGTAAATAACATGAGTCTTCAAAGCATAGGCAACATCTAGCTAATGACCTTCACAGCAGGATCTTCCTGAAAATATGGTATAAAAAGTGGTGAGATAAAAATCTCAGTAAACCCGTGTGTGTTTTGAGTGTTTCAGGTAAAATAACTCATGTATGCAAGTTGTTAAAGTTTCATAAGGAAAAGGTGCTGGCAAGCAATAAATAAGTGCTGAAAATAAAGAGTGGTGTTTCGTTTTTCAAACCATACATGTGCACAATAAATACAACCACTCAAATGGGTAGCCATGGGTTACCACACGTTGGGCCCCAAGACTAAATAACAGTCAGAATGCCACACTTTGAGCAAGCTGACAAAAGGTAGGTGTACAGCCTACCGAGTGAGATACTCCTCCATCTCTACACCCAAACTTATCGGTTGTCTACTTCGGAACACACAGTCCACATGACTGAAACTTGCTAGCTTGGACCGGTATGACCTACCGGACTGGCATCCTATCCAGGAAGGACTCACCCTTCAGAGGTGGCCACCTACTGAGAGACTTACCCTAACCCTTCAAAGACTAGTCCTGGTGGTCTACCCTTATTGAGTACTCAACGTTGATTGTTCCACTTGAAAGAAAATTGATCATACTTTGCTTTATTTAGAAATAGCAATTAAGGGTTTCTAAAAGTCTTGTCAAGTTGGGTGTTAGAAAAAGTTTAGATTTGTGTAAAACTGCTTGTTCAATTTTCAAATGATTTGCTTGACTAAAATAAAAAGGAAAAATAGTCCTTAATTGCCTTTACAAATAAATGTCCATATACATTGCATTTGCTTGCCACAACATCTTTTGGTCTTCACAAAACTCCATGCAGGAGCTTTCCTGATTCTTTGCTTGCTCAACTCAAACGTTTTCCAAGGCTGACCTAACCCCGCCTGGGGTAAACACAAAACATAAGGTCACATTCAAGCTATACTTGCCTTAAATAATTCTTAGCTCAACTAGTTACAACCATGATTAACCATGACCTTAATGTCCTAAGCTTTAAGGCTAGATGCTAAAGAATTTTATAAAATAAGTCTAGTTTGATAAGTTAAAATAACTAGGGGTTCTAAAATAATCGTTAATAAATTATAGACTCAAATAATAATTCTTGAGTGTTATTATTAATAAATAAACCAAGGTTTGAATTTTAAACAATGCTAAGTCCTAATTAATATTAATTTATGGTAATTTAAAAATAGCTTTATTATAAATAAATAATAAATTACAAATAATTTTTAATTAATTTTTTATAGATAATAAATACTTAGTAATAAATAAAATTAATAATAAATGAATTATTTTAAATTTTTAATTAATAAATAAGAAATAGATTTTAATATAAATAACATTTAGGAATAGAGGTAAAAATTTGAACTAAGGTCTACAAAGTCATTAGTCGTAATATTTTATTTATTGCAAAAGATTTATTACTATATATATTATTTTTAATAAAAGATCTCATTTATTTGATAAAGAAAATATTAATATTTTAATTAATAAACCAATCCAAATCCTCATAGAGTTTCGAATTTTATAGAGAAAAATATAGTAGTAATTCTAATTTATGTAATAAAATTTATTAACGAATATAACCTAGAATTAACAAGAAAATAATCTTACATCATGGTTTTCCTATTGCTAGAAAAGATTCATGATTACATTCTCCATCATCAAACAATAAATTAATCCGTTCATGAACATACACTTGGAACTATCTCATACCATCACATGGCTAAAATCCCACTAAGCATAATCATCAATCATGGTTTCTATGGAAAAATAAGAACATAAAAGCCTAATCACCTTTGGTGTCATAATACCTAATCATGCTTCAAAAATCCATAAAATTCATTAAGCATGAAGAACATACATTGATTCGAAACGAAAATACATATATCCTAGTCATATACAACAATCATCATGTCCTAACCCCATTCCCTTTATGCATATACTCAATCTCCCAATCATAATCCATCTCCCTATCAACACCTAAGAGATATGATTTCAGAATTTAATAAGAGAGATTTAAGAATGAATACTTGATTGTCGAGTACTTTGAAGAAGACAAAAAAAGGTCCACACGCGATGGAGTGTCTTGAATGGTCCAACGAAACAAACGATCATGGTTGATGATTGATCAACCATTTCGGTTAGAAGAGAGAGAGAGAGAGAGAGAGAGAGAGAGAGAGAGATCATTAGAATGATATAATCGAATGGAAGAAGATGAACAAGAAGGGTGTTCTTGACTTACCTTGTTGATGTTCTTGAGACCTTCAAGAAAAAAGGTTAATTTCGATCCGCTTGAAAATTTTTGTTTGCGAGGTTTTGTGTTATAAATACCAGAAATGGAGTCTAGGGATTAAGTAGAGATGATCTGGAGTATTTGAGAGTGATTGGAGGTGTTTAGAGTAGGCTTAGGCTTAAAGAAGGTTAGTGTGTGTTCTTGGTGTTCTAGGTGTTCTAGGTGAAAATGGAGAGAATTTGGAAGAATGCTGCACGAATTTTGGTAGAAGGCTGGCCGAATGGTATGGAATGAATGAGAGTTTCGGTTTTCAACAAGAAGGAGAGAGAGTGATCAGATTTTGTTTGAATTTTAAATGGAGGAAATGGTGGAGATGTTTAAGGAAAGAGGTTAGCTATGGTGTTTGATCAAGAGAGGTTTCTATGGTCTTCAATGGTGCCGGCTGAACATGGAGTTTTTTCCTGAAATGATTGAAGGTTAATGTTGCTCAAGGCTGGCTGAAATTCAGTCCATGAAGGCAGAGGAAATTCTGGTTAATTAGCCTAATGCAAGAGTGATTTTAATGGAGTAAAATGCTGAAATTATTTGAAGTTCAAAAGAGTTTGAATGGAGTGATCTTAGGAGTGTTTTGTGGTGCAGCTATGGAGTCTTTATGCTCAAGGTAAGAGTGGGGTTTATGGTGCTCAGTCTACAGCTGAGCAAGTTCAATTTTTACAGAGGTTGAAGATGATTTTCGGCATTAGGCTAGAAGGAAGCAAGGCTGGAAAATTCTGGTTTCAAGTTGTTCAGGATTTTTGAAGATTGCAGAATTTTTGGTGCAGAATTTTGCACACCCTTAGCTCGATTTTCAGAGGTTCTTCTGGGGTGTTTGAGGGTTTTCCAAGGTTGGTTTTTCAGCCTTATTTCTGGACAAATGCAAAAGAAATTTGCTGGCTTGAAGATGAACTAAAAACAGCTTCATTTCCTTGATTGCAAGCTGCGAAATGCCCAGAATTTTTTCTGGTTTGGTGCTGTTTTGTGCAGTCCGAAATTTGCACAGTTTTTCCAGCTTCCAAGCCACATAAAATGACCATTTTCTTGGCAGCAAATGAATGGGATTATGGCCTGAATTTTCGAAGAAAGGGTCTGCAACAATTCTGGAAAATTTCCAGATTTCTTTCCACTAAAGTATGAACAACATGAAGGTAGATTTGAAGGTCCTTTCATGGTGATTGATTTTCTCTTGGAAATAATCATGATAAAACTTAAATGATGGGATTTGAACTCATGACCTTAGAAATTAATTCACCAAGCTCTAACCACTAAACCACAACAACTCTTGTTCTTATTTCCTCACCCACATATTTTCTTATCTACTCCTCAAGTTATCTCCCTGTTCTGACCTCAAGGAAATTTACCATTTTACCCCTCATACTCAATAAGCATAACTAAGCATTTAAACCTATAATCCACGATTCTAAAGCACATAAAATCATTCAAAAATATATATATTCATGCAAAATAATATGATATGCATTCCCGACCCCCTTACTTTAGGGTTGGTTTTAGGTGGGGTTTCACAATCCTTGACTGTAAGGACCACTTGTAAGGCACTTCACATCTTTAAATATTTCATGAGTTTCCATATTTTCCTCAACCTCAAATCAATAAAGGACTTATTGAGGCTTAAGTTAAAGAAAAGAAAATATAGTTTGTAGTACTAAGATTCAATAATCATGAATTTTTTAACCTATATGTCGTTGCAACCAAGTGTGATATGTGACTAAATGAATACATTGTCTCTTATACAATCTGGCCCTTAGGTTTTGTCTTACGATTTCACTTACGTGAAGCCTAGGTACATAGGACAACGATATTTTTAAAAATAACTCAAAAATAACAGATTTAATTATTAAAAAAAAATGAAGGAATCATATTCATAACCAAAAGATTAACTCACTCTCAATATGGTTTTAGCTCTTCACAGAGTGCAAGCACCTATCAATGTGCTTGAGTCAATGTTATATGATCAAATACTACTACAACTCCATTCTCAAATGGCTTGCCCATTTCACAACCATCATCACTATATCTTGCAGGCCTATTTTCTTTGCTTTCTACCCTATTCAAGTACCTAGAGACGAATGCCATTCACTCTTCCATGAATTTCCCACTTGCAATAGAGCCTTCCAGATGAGAATGATTGCGTACATACCTCTTTAATGTCATAAGGTATCTTTAAAAATATAGCTTGCTTAATGAATACAATAAGCAGTGTCTAAAAGTGTATCTGAATTGATTGTAACACTACCTTTTAACGGGAAATATCCATCTACACTATACTGGGCCTACAAAGGGAGCATATTTAGCTAAGTGTATTGGAAAATGCTCCACGATATTGAAGAAGCCTGGTACAAATGTTTTATCTAGAAGAGACAGAGTTACTGCAAAGTGGTTTTGGAGCAATTTAGGACTGTGTTCCATGTTAAGCTTTGAAAATAAAAGTTTAAAACTTGTAGCGATTTCAATAAAAACTTGGACAACATTTTTTGGCAGCATAATCCATCCTGCCAAAGACACAAGTTGCTAAAGCAAAATGTGGCAATCATGGATTTCAATCCCCCAACAGTCATCCTTTTCAAGTTCACTCGACATGTAGCATTTGAACTATAACTATCCGGCCCTCTTAATTCCTGTAACTCTTTCAAAAACCTATCAATCTCAATCTTCCTTATTGTATAAGGAGTTGGGGGTAAGGTGTAACCAGATCCGGAAAGCTTCAATACAGAATGTAATGGTTTTTTAATATTGATAGCCTTTAATTCTTAGCATGCTTTCAGAGTATCCTTTGTCCTTTTGATGTCTCCTATAATTGTATATAGCAAATTCTCAAAGATTTTTTTTTTTCTATATGCATTGTATCAAGATTCTGCCTATTCAGATTTGAATTCCAATATGGTAACTCCCAAAAAATACTTCTCTTTTTCCAATTGAAGCTGTTTATCCCAAATGTTTTTTCAAAATCTACCCTGCTTTTTTTTTAGCATCTTTCCTACTATATTTAGTGAGACAACAGTCAAGCTACTATAAAATTTGTGCCCAATGAAATCTTCTTGGTGAGGCATGAATTTCTGCTCCTTCATAGAATGAGATCTTATCTTCACGCAATCAGTGAGTAGGTTGTAATAAGCATCGATTGTACAAACGCAAAATTTTCCATTGTGAGGTAGACAATAGCTCATACAATTCACCCTACAAATTGGACAAGTTTTATCATTATACACACTATACCCAGATAAAGTACCATATGCAAGAAATCATTTATAGTAACACTGAATCAAACACCATAATGCCCACGTGCCATAACTCCTCCAACTCTTGAATTAGTAGTTGCAAATAAACATCAGTTTTATTGCTTGGTAACTTGGGACCATCTTTGAGTGTTGACAACAGTAAAATAGTTGTTTCATGCAAAGCCGTGGTGGTAAGTTTTAAGGAACAAAAATAATAGGCCAAGTACTATAAGGAATATGCATATTTGAGAAAGGACTAAAACTATCTGTTGATAAACTAAGTCCGACATTTCTACAATCACCAGAAAATTGAGGATAACTCATCAAAACTTTTTCCAAACATGTGAATCAGCTAGGTGTCTATATACACCATTTTTTAATCGTCTCTCTTTGTGCCACCTTATTAGTGAGGCTATTTTAGATGACATGAATAGCCACTTTAATCATGTCTTGAATGAAAGTGCCTAACCTATTTGCATGGTATTTTCCCACCAAGTTTTGTGTACTTGAGAGCCTTACACATATCTCACTCACTTGGCCATGTATTATTCCCTTTATACAACATGCAATTATTTTGACAAGCATCCTAAGTTATACATTCCATTCCTTACATATTAGTTATCTTGGTTGCCTCATAATAGTTTTTAGGTATTTTCACACCAATATCATCAAAAGCCTCATTCAATAGCTAAAGCAATGTATCAAAAGATTTATTAGACCACTCGTTCAGAGCTTTTATATACAACAAGTGCATTAGGAATGGAAGGGATGAAAACTTTTATAATTGGGATACAAATCAACATTGGAATATTCTAATATCCTAAGGATCTATTTTACATCTTCTAATGGCTCACTAGAATTATTTGTCTCATTAAATCTAGCTACATCATTCACCATGCTAACCATGCATCTAGATTCAAAACCTATACAGGAGAAGGAATGCTAGTATCTTTATTTAAAGAAATATATTCTTCACTAAAACAATCCCAATTCTTATAACTCTTGAGAAAGCCCCACATCCTACATTGTTGCTTTGTTTCTACTGGGTTCGCATGGTAATGGTTTTCGCATCGAGTACACGGACAATGTGTTCCACTAGGTTTATCTTTTCATGTAAACTCAAGAAAGATATTCAATCCATCATCACATTCCTTAGATAAATAATTGGATAAATCAATCTGCAACCTATCCATGCTCCCTGATTGAAGTAATGAAACTTGAAAACAAACCTACCACTTATTACATTAAACAAACACAAAGTATGCAAATGAAACAAACATAAACATTATGATAAAACAACAACATTCAAGAGATAGACATACTACCAGTCATGCATAATCAAATAAACATTATGAACTTGTTTCCTCTATCTTAAATGTGTGTTTTGCTCATCAAAGTAGTATGCTGTACTAATAAGAAAAACCTCTATAAAAAAAAGGCCAAGATATCTTATCAAATAGATTTACATCATTAGAAGAAAATGAAAACGAGCAATTCATAACATAGTAGTATCACATTTTATGACTATATGGTGAGAAAATCTAAAGTATGTAATTGGTCAAAAAATCCCAGCATGTAAATCATCAAAACAAATATTTACTAAAGTGAATGTAAAACTCGAAGTGAAAATTCCAAAAAAAAGAAAAGAAAAGAAAAATTCCAACAATAGAAATAAATTTTTTATTTGTTTAGATAACATGAAATAAATATTAAAACCATAAATATTTCATTTTCATTTCACAAAGTATTACTAAAATCCTCCTGTACATATGGAAGGGCTAAATCATTGTAGTATATCCTTACATTATCTATTGAAAAACTTCTGTTTAAGTAGCAAATCATTAAAACAAATCATTTTCTGTCTACTTATAATATCTACTGTTGGAATCATTCTAGTGTCCAAAAAAGCATTTCTATTTTTCCCAAAAAATATTACTTATAGATCAACATTCAGCTCTTAGTACATCACAATGATAAAAAATATTTTCCAAATCTGAACAACAGATTAGATACACCTTGAAATTAAAAAAGCTAATAACACAAAGTAAACACATTTCGAAAAAGAAAGATAGGCAAGAGAATAAACACAAAACTAAACAATTGTTGGCAAAATTTTGAAGCTTAGATAAATTACCTAAAGTTTGAAGCTTTTGCTTGGTTCCAACTCTTGTTCACTATCAACGTCAAAATTCCATCACCTAATCATTGCTAGAGTTGGTGTGTTGTGTTTGGAAAGGGTTAAAAGGGAGAGATTTCTTTTTAGCAGACTAAAAAGAGAGAAAATTGAGAATTTGTGGCAATAGGGTGCCAATGTAGCCGGTGGAAGATTTGGGTTGTAAACAGGAGAAAGGTGTTGATGTAGGTGGTAAAGATTCAGGTTGCAAAGGAGAGAGCCAAAGTGGGTACTATTGAAAGGATATCAAGAGTCAGGACACTTAAAGATCTAGAGGAGCCTAGGGAAATATTACTTCATTCCCTCAATTTTTTCATTCCTAAATTAATTTTTCCTTCTCAATTCTTTTTTTTTTTCTAGGGAAGGGGGGGGGGTTAATTTTCCCTCCCAATACATATGCCTAAGTGTGAAGCTTTTTTTTTTTAATTTACTTTCTATTTCTATTATATTTTCTTCCAAATAAATATTAATTAATCATTTTTTGATATATATAGATATATATATATATATATATATATATAAATATAAAGCTTATCTTTTAAATTACTTTTTAGATCTATTGAATTTTCATTCGACTAAATATTAATTAATCATTTTAGATATATATATTTACATAAATATAGTATATTATATTTATTTATCGCTAATTAATTAAACACAATAAAATTCATATATATATATATATATATATATATATATATACATGTATACCTAGTATGACAAGTAGAAAAAAATTGATAATCTCCATATTCTATTCATATTATTACACACACACACACACACACACACACACACACACGAGATAAAGTACGTATGTATGCATAGTTGACTACCTTATACATTATGTAGGAAGCATACATTTTAGACAACATATTAACAATCTGACCATCCATCTATTAAAGATAAGTAAAAATACATGAAAAATAAATATAAAGGCAATCAGATGCAATTTGATTGCTTATCAAATAACGTTTACACTATTCTTATTCTTATAACTATTAGAACTAAAAACCTTCATTATAAATAAAAGTCTCTTTCCCAAAAAAAAAAAAAAAAGAACTAAAAACCTAATCAATATTTATAATTCTAGCTCACAATTTCAAAATCTAATAGTTAGATTTAACAAATAAGTTGAATAAGCTATGTATACCAATTTGTGTAGATAATATATAGAGATAAACAAGATTGTTATGGCAGAATAAATTTACTATAAAATTTAACTATAATATCAAATTAACTACCAAACCTAAGCTAATATGGACATATGTTCAACAAATTAAAGATCTAACTGTTAGATATATTACAATTATTGTAAAAAGTAGGTAAATAGAATTTTAAGGAAAGAAAATAGAATTAATGTATCAATTGAAGGTTTCAAACAAAAATAAACTATTTACAACATATAAAAGGGAGAAACCATCACATAAAACACATTAATAATGGCCAAGGACCGTCACATATAAGTTAACTCATTTGTTGTAGCTAGACAGCCATCGTAAATGAACTGTTATGTATATCGCATGTTTACAATGGTCTAGAACCGCCATAAATATCTAAAAGTCCACCGTATACATTAGACAACATACGGCGGTCTTTGAACTACCCTATAATATTTGAAACGATGTTTTTTTTGGGAGCTATCGTATATAGTGTTTTTTAACGTCGAACCGCCATATTTTGACCCATTATAAATGACGGCCTATTGCAATTGTAACGGTCACATTTAGTGTTGTATTTAGTTATTAAATATGATGACTTATCGTATATAACGGCCTTTTGTGACGGCTATCAGTCCGCCATAAAAATTGGCAATGTATACGGAGACTTTTTTTTGTAGTGTTGTCAAAGAAATCTTCCGTGGGTTCGTCAGCCACCTCAAGTAAGCTGAAACCTTTTTATTTCTTCCTGTGATTTAATTGTTTAGCTTCCTGCATGTGCACTGAAGCTTTAATTGTTGTTGATGACCTTCTAGATGCTCTGTTTTCATTCTATCAATAAACATGTATTGCTTAAAGTTCTCCTGCTTCTCCAAAGGCTCTGGCATCTTACTTTTCTCTTTTTCTCTTCTCTTCTTTTTTAATATATACATACACACACACACACACACACACACACACACACATACTATTTTTTTTTTTTTTGGTGAAAAGTGGGGAAAAAAAGAAACTACAGCCCAAGACAAGCACTATAAAAAAGGGAAAGAAAACTACAAGGATGAGAATGGGTGCTTTATTTGAAATCAAACCATCTTCTATCCAGTGAGAGATTTCTCCACCTATTATTTTTAAGGCAAGATGTTCTATAAGAATTGTTGCCTTCTTTGTATTCCTTTTGGCCTTCCTTTGTTTATCCACTCCTTCGTCATTCTCTTGGCCCTTGGTTTATTGGCTTGGTTGGTCTTAAATTCCTGTTGAAATCTTTTAAAACGGATCTCACCCAAGGTGCCATGAACTGTGTAGCTTGGATTTCTCTTTGTCTTCTTTTGAGTGGCTTTCGTGCCAGGGGCAATTCCTATCATTTCCGCTTTCTTGAAAAGGATTCGTCATCGAATCAAAACCCATATAAGAATTGAAACAAGAGAGTTTTTGTGAAACTAAAATTTCATGCCTTTGTACCTCATTATTCTCTATACTTTCTCTTTTCACGACCCACATTTTTCCTCTTATTTTACCTCTCCTCGCTTTTTTTCTTTTGTCTTTTTGTTTAACTCTCAAACTTGAGGTGGTCACTATTCTCTCATCCCTGTCTTCCTTTGCTTCCTCAATTTTTATCTTTCTTTCTTCTCTCACCTCAACTTCCTATTCCCCCTACTTTTGTTCTTTCCTATTCTCTCATTTTTCTCCTCATTTCTTTTCTGACTCATCCTTTTTTTCCTCTCCTTTCCCTCTCTTCTTTCTTTTTCTTTTTTTCTCAAGATATTTTGATCTCTCAAAACCTCACTAGGGGATAGGGGAAGTAGAGTGATTTTTTTCCCCATCTTTTCTCAAAGAATAAGTGTTCCTCTTCCCTTCATGGACTACATCTCTATCAAACATCCAATGTCTTCCCAACAAAATATGCCCTACATGTATAAAAAATACTTTACAAACCACTTCATCCTTATACTTCCCTATATCAATAGCAACTTTGGCTTGTTTGTTCACCTTCACCTCTCCACAATTGTTTAACCATTTTAACTTGTAAGGTCTAGGGTGTTTCAAGGTTTCTATTCCTAACTCCTCCACCAATATAGTACTAATCACATTTTTACAACTCCTACTATCAATGTGGACACTACATGATTTTTGCTTGATTAGACATTTTGAAAATAATATATTCTCTCTTTGCGAATTTTCTTCTTCTTCCACTCCTTCACAAGCATTTTCAACTTCCATTACTATGCTAATCAATGCACATGGTTTCTTAAATATATCCCCATCTCTTCCATCCACAATATCTCCTCCACTAAATTTAATGTTATTTTGTAAAGTTGAACTAGATGTTTCATTCTTACTAGTTTCACTCATTTTCATTTGCTTTTGCATCACCTCTAGCCAACTCCTTTTTTTCTCTTCTTGTGGATGTGAGCTTTCACCCACTTCATAAGTACTTGAAGCACTTTGAGAACCTTCATCTCTAGCACATATTTTCTTTCTTTTTACCTCATTCCTTGAATGCATTTGTTCTTCAACAACTTCTACTCCATTTTGTTCAACTTCTTCTTGCTCATCCTCTTCTAACACTTCTAATGGATGCGACTCTTCATCTAGAAAGAATAAGATATTGTAAAACTCCTTAGTCGCCTTATTTGTTGGACTTAATTAATCCATTTCATCTCATTTGTCATCACTAAGCTCATCATCTTCTTCTACTCTCGTTATCACCTTTTGTTTAACCCTCTAAACTTTTTCTTCATTTCTTGCCCTTCTTGGCTCCTGAACATCTACAACATTTTTCTTGGCCACTTTGGTCTCAAGTTTAGCTTTTGCTTCGCAATTTGTCTATTTCTTTTGCAATTGTGCACCTTATAAAATCTTTCAGATTCCATTTTATTTGGACAATCAACCTTTGTGTGTTTTGTACTACAGTAAATCTCCCAAGCCAATCCTCTACTACTCCTTTGTTGCACCATACTTATAGAGGCTTGAGACTTTCCCCTTTTTTCTTGCGACTTTTTCTTCTCCTTTAGTCGTTGTAGCAAACTTAGATACTTGTAGTAATAATGGCCATCACTCCTTCTATTGTAACAATTATAGCTTTTCCCATCATACACCTCTTCTTCTGGTGTCTTATGCACTACATTCCTCCTTCTTTGTTCAACTCCTTTTGGATAATTATAGGAAATGTGCTCAAAATTGCAACACATTCTACATTCACGCCCCTTCAAGTTCTTTTGCTTCAAGTTCTTTTGCACCCTATGCTTGGTTGTTTTTTGCGCTTTTCCCACATAAACTTCCTCATTCCAATATTCCTCACTTCCATGTTCTTCTTCATATTCCTAATTTTGTTTCTCAAAATTACCATATCCTTCCCTACTCGAATAAGGTTCTCCAATGTTTTCACTCTACCTATTCCAATCTTCTATAGGACTCAAGTTCTCACATTCTTGATAGCTTTCCCCTAAGTCTCTGCCATAGATATCATATTCCTTTCCACTTGTGCTTGTCCTCTTATTATGTTCATCTAAATATTCCATACTCTTATAATCATCCTCATCATATTCTTGTCATGTTCATTATATTCCCCATAACTACTCCTACCATAGTAAGATTCCTCATAATTGTTATACCCTTCACTTTTACTCCAACTAACTATTATGAATTTTCTTTCATGAGAAATACCCACAAAATTAAAGTAGAAAATACAAAAAAAATTCTTCACTTCACTCTCTCACATGTTTACACTCAATTTTTTTGTGGTCACTCTTCACCCGTACTTGCACTATTCTTGGCTTTTATCACAATGAACTCACCTTCTTATCTTTTTTAAAACTTTTAATCCCACACTCAAGTTCTTCCCAACTCTTTCTCACTTCGAAGGATTTAGTTCTATTAGTCAAGTCAACTAAATTTCAAGGAATAAAAAAAAAATGTCTTAATGGTAATTTATCAAACATTTGGTGTGCAACAAGGAAAATGCATGGAATTCAAAGAGTTGTTACACTAGGTGATGCTATCACAACCTCAATCACAAATTAGCAGTTAAGAATCCCTTAAATGCTCATTACTAAACAAATTATTCATCATATTTCATAAATGGAAGCTTTGGTAGTTAAGTATAAGTAATCACAATTCATTAGGACTATATCAAACACATTGTGTGCATTCCGGTAGCTCAATTTAGTATAGCAAATTTCAGCTTGATTTTAACCCCAAATCAACAACTTTTTACACCAAAAGACTCCACAAACATCAATATACCATATAGGGTCAAATTAACAATATTTTCATGGTACAAATTTAAGTTTTTTTACTTCCAAAAATAGCAATAGAAAAAGTGACAAAATTTTAAAAATCAATAGATCTTGAAGAAGATTGTACCTTAGCCTAAAGAAAGTTAATTGATTAGAATCAACACAATGCAAGCTCTGATACCACTTGGTATGAGCAAGGCATGACCAGCTCCACCAAAAGCTACAGCTATCAATGGGGGCACATACCCCTCTCATATATACCTGTAGTTGCAGGACCGGACCCATCCCACCACAGTGGCTGCCCAACATGCCTTCCCTTTCACGAGAAGATTCGACCTCGAACCTTAGGTAATGTTAGCAGGAGTTCCACCTGGTAGTCAAACTCGTGACCTAGTTCTGATACTACTTGATATGATCTTGAGAAGCACCAAACTTTTGGATTAAAACTCAAGAACAAAAAACCTACCAAACCCACACACAAGAACACTAAAATGTTAGGAAATTAACACTCTTGTGATAATGTGAATCTAGCCTACTTCAAAGATACCCTAACACTCTAATCTAACTATAGATTAGAATACCAAGGATAGGAATTTAAAGGCACCTAACTCAATCCTATCAAACACACTAGCCAACCTAGTACATAAGAATTGAGATGAAATTGAGATTATCTTTTAAAATTAAGAGATAAGATCAAATGTGGGACTAAATCCTTTGATTTAGTCTTAATGTTTAATGGATATCACCTAAGAGGATCACCCTCTCCAAAGCTCTAAAAGAGTTCTTGAACTCTCACAATTTTATATGCCTCCAAAAGTTTTTCGTTTACAATGTTATAATGGGGTATTTATAGTCCCCTAACATAACCTAATACAAAACATTATAGAAGCATGTTATGTTCCTGAACAAAATACTTTTAAACATTACAAAATAACCCAAAAATAGTTGCAAAATGTTAGGGATTCGGGTACCAAAATAGAGCCGGCACCTGGTACATCTCTTGGGGGTGGTGCCGGGTCTAATCTGGAGGAACAGTTCTTGTGCACAAAAGTCAAAACAATAAAAACAAGACTTAGCCATTCCATAACTTGTGACGGGTAGGGCTGTTAGGGTCGGTACCGGGTCCAATCTGCTGGAACAGTGCATGCTACAAAAAATTGAGAAATTTTGCAGATCATAGCCAACGCCTAGTCAATCGATCTGGGCTGGCACCAGGTCAGCTCTGAGCACCCTAATTCTTACTCATTTGACCTCCATTCCTTCTCTTCCTTTTCCATGCATTCCCTTAATCTTCCAAATAGCTTTGAAGCCAAGATTGTTTCCATTTGAAGCTTCCTTGGGTCGTATTCCTTCATTTACTTATTTGCTCTTTAATTCTTATTCATTTAATTGCTAGAAATTCCACAAGGATTATTGCTTTCCTTGTACTCCTTTTGGCCTTCCTTTCTTTATCCACTCCATCATTCTCTTGGCCCTTGGTTTGTTGGCTTGGTTGGCCTTAAACTCTTGTTGAAACCTCTTGAAAATGAATCTCACTTAAGGTGCCATGAATTGTGACTTGGATTTCTCTTTGTCTTCTTTTGAGTGGGTTTCGTGCCTGGGGTGATTCCTATCATAGCCCCAAGCCTCTTCTCAATTGAGTAAGCTCGAATGCCTAAACGAGCTAAACTAGTAACTTTCTTCATGACATCAAATGCTTCCCAATAGCTAGACACAGTTGTTGCAAACTTGGTAGAGAACTATGGACAAGCTAATTGCTTGAGGGCTAAAATTGGCAAATAGCAAGCAGGTTTGCTTGCCATTGAGGACTCCATCAATCAAGATTAGCATAAAAAGAAAAACCTTTAACTAAATGATTTTTTACCTTTTCAGTAAGGGCAATGAAGTCAGAGAAAAGATACTTGCCCTAGATAACAAACGACTATGTTTAGTGTAATATAACATCTAGTTGAAACTAAACTAAAATTGATTTATGAAAATAGGTGAAGTCTATGTAATAGGTCGATCTGCAGCCCAACATGCTCACTCCAGCGATTGACCCTACCTTGTCTAGTCTGTCATCTTCAAATCATACTAGTAAGCTTCTTAGGTTAGCCCTTAATCAAGTAATGCTTTCTTTTTTCTTATATATATGTTCTTTTGGCCAGCTTCTACATAGGTCACCTTAGTTTCTCTGGCACTACCTATGATCTCCCTAGCTATTTCATCATCAACCAGCCTAGCTGACCGTAAAATAGTTGAGCAAGATAAGATTTAGAACTTAATAGACAAACTTATTGCTCCTATCTAGGTAGCTGTGCCTAAAACTCCTTACTTGTCGGCCATCCCTGAGGCTATTGAAGTTGAGCTTCTGGCTGTTCTTGACATATCAAAATATGGTGGTTAATCTTGATTTTGTCATCTAGAACATCTTAAGTGGTTTGGTTGAAGCGGCATCGACTGCGAGCCATCTTGGTTAAGCTTGGGATGGAGTATCTGCACTAAAATTTGCTAAAGAATAGACTTCTTTTCATTGTTTGGCTAGTCGACTAGCTTATAGCCATCTTCTCTAAATAATTTACCTCTTTTAAGAAAAAAAAATATATGGTTACAATGGCTGGCCTGTAGCCTACTTATATACAAATTCTTTTTTACGAATCTATACCATCTCATAAGAAAGGATAATATAATTTAAAGTATTTTTTTGTTAATACTTTTCTCCAATTCTTAATCAGATTTCATCAATCGATAAGCACCTCTAAGGATAACTTACGTAACTTGGAATGGTACCTTCTAATTTGGTGAGCATTTACAAAGTATAGGATCTTTTGGTCGAACTGGTAATACAGTTTTCCATACCAAATCCCCTTAATGGAACTACTTATTTTTTACTTTCTTAATATAAGCATAAGTGACTCTTTTCTTGTGAAGCTCCAAATGTTCTTAAGCTAAACAACATTCCTAGTCTCGACCGAGTCTAACTCTATGGACATACTTTGTTTTTACTTGACTAGCTATAGTTGATGCTAGATGGCAACTCTAGCTAATATTACTAAAATTTCTACTGACAAAACTACATCCTAGCCATAAGTTAACCAAAAAAGCGTAAATCTTGTAGCTAACCTTCGTGAGTTCTTGTAAGCCGATAGGACTTCTTATAATGTCTCATGCCACATGCGAGGCTGGTTATCAATGTTCTTCTTGATTAAATTAATCAAGATTTTATTGATAGCTTCAGCTTGTCGATTGGTCTAGCATAATAGGGTGTCAAATGGATTAGATTAATTTGAAACTATTAAACAAAAGCTAGTGCCTTATCAGCTGTTGATAACTTTCCTTGGTTAAAAGTGAGGCACTCAAGAATGTCAGGTAGATGATGTATTTCTTGATGAATATTTAATAACCCCATGCTATGTCACCTCGGCTATAGGACTGCTTTTATTGTAACACCCCTATTTTCTTTTATATGTATAATCCCTTGTAACCTATAATAGTTGGGTGTCACCCCATTTGATTTCCCAAACAAGGGATCTTTATAACAAGTTGAATGAAAACCAAAATGAACAAACTTTCATTCCCTAGCTTTTTCCAAAAGTACATAGAGTCTAGAACCCATTATAGACCATAAAAACCTAAAATAAAATTAATCTTAATGTACATATATTATACAAAAGTACACCATCATTCTGGCTATTTACACAATTTTAAGAACTACAGTTTCAAAAGAAGGTATACTCCCATGACATTCTTCCCCTCCATTTAAGGACCTAAATAATAAAATTTAACAAATATGTGAGTGAAAACTCAATGAGTCCTATGTGTGCTGGTATTTTGCTGTAAAAAGTAAATAAAGAATTTAACATTGAATTGCGAGAAGAAAATGGTAAAAGAAGCACATTGCAATGTAGAGAAAACATATGCAAGTTTTCCTATTGTGGGACCATACACTACAATAAAATGTGTCCCTATTGTTTGAAGAAAGTAGGCATTCTTCTTTATAGAAGCTTACGTGCAAGTCCAAAAAGGGCTTCGCCTTTGGCTATCTAGCACTGTTGTGCGATGGTTGAAAATATTTTTGCACTCAACCGCATCTTGCGGGGGCGTTAAGAGCAATAATACATCTCACCCCAATCTTAGGGATCTTTTGCTTGCTTCATTAAGCACGAGGATCCCACCCCCACCTTCTACTACATCAAGGTGGTAAAGAATTGAACACGCCAGGTGCTCCTGCCCAGTATCATGTGAACAACCCTTGTTTATTGGTCAGGCTAAGCCAAGGCTTCAAATAGCTAGTTAGGGATGGCTAATCCTATGTCCTGTAGCCCCATTTATAGTAAAATAAATCTCAAAATTGATTAGGTTACTTGAATTCATCTATCTCTAATGAAAACTAGTATAGTGGTCAAAGGTCCTGCTAAGTACTCAATGTCTTCACAAAATCACCCATTCAAGTTTGAGCAAAAGAAAAATGATTTTTACGGCATGGTTGTTTCTTTGTAGAATTTGGTTTGTTGAAAAGTTATTACCAATTGATATATAAATTTTGGGTATATAAAAATCATTGAATTTAAATCTATCCCTTACTTAAGTTTTAATTAAAACATTAATCTCAAAATACACATACGAGCAAGTATACTCATCGCAAGCATAGTATAGAAAATTAATGAATATCGATCCTCAAAGGAACAAGTACACACTAATAATTTTTTATTCATTATTTAACCGACTAAATAAAGTGATAAGATGATAAAAAGAAAAATAAAGAAATATGTATAGCTCAAGGATGTATACAATTTAGACAACTATCCTAGCATACATGATAATGAATCATATAGCAACTATCTCAATTAATCATCATCTTGGCATCATGAAGGAATATAAAAGTAAAATTTAATTGTTTCCCAAGTCATGAATCCACTTATATATACCCAACTTCTTTCCCAATCTATAGAATTATTGTCTCTTGATTAAATTAGAAAATTTCACAATCAATCTAATATAACCAAAAAGATGCATTAAACTCAATTCCTTATAAACATGAAATTAGCCAATGACGCTATACTCTAGGTGAAATTAACTAATGTTTAATTACTTTGGTTCTTTATTTTAACTTCGTTTCCCAAGTCTATTAAGAAATAACAAATAGTAAACCAACTCCTAACATTGCTTCCCAAGTCAATTAGAAGCAAATCTAATTTTATCAACTCTTTATAATTACAAGAAATCAAACACCAAGAATGATAGAAAATTGATCAAATAACTAAATTAATCCAAAAATTACAAATCCTAAAATAATGTCAAATTACAATGAAAATATTAATTACATAATTATTCTAGAAAAAGAAAACAAAGGTAAAAGAAAGAACTCATAGATAAGCTCTCCTTATTCTCTTTGGAAACCTTCAGAATAATACTTCTTGAATGGTGAATCTCTCATACTTTGAGTGATTGGAAGTCTTGATCATTGGATTCACTATTGTTTCTTGTATTTTTCTTGTCTTTATAAGCTTCTTTGATGCCAAAATTTGATGCTTGAGGAGTCTTGGCCGAGTAGGATTTGAAAAATACCAAATTTCTTTAGAAATACCAAATTCGCGCACAGAATCACGTGAGTCCAGACCGGACCTGGCGCCGGGTACTTTCGACTCACCTGGCGCTAGGTGTATTCGGTTCTGCTCCTAGACTCATGCTCTGTTTTCTTTATTTTTGTAGATTGGACCTGGTGCCTGGTACAGTTGCCAGACCTGGTGCCACGTGCAAGCTAGAATTTTTTCCTTTTTGCTTGAAATCTTCTTAATTTTGTACAAATTCATCAAAAACACTTTTCACAAGCAAAATATCGAATATAAAGGAATATGTCTAGTTATTACATCAAAATTATCCTAAATTAACCTCAAATAACTAGAAAAATAGTATTGAATTTAGCTTCTATCATATACTCCCATACTTGAGCTTTTGCTTGTTCTCAAGCAAAGCACTTATGTCAAGAAAACATAAGCTTTTTATCATTCCAAAAATTTAAAACATAACAAGGATTATAACTTTCCTTTACTCTTTAGATAAAACTCTTACCATTCATCCAACCCTTTGAAAACAATTACGCTTTGAAACATTTAATAAGATATCATAAAACTTTTAACGTTAAATTAATCAAGTTTATACCTTAGTCTAATAAAATTATTTTATCATTCAGGTAAAAATATAGATAACATGAATCATACAAGTCAAACTATCTACCAACTCAAGCATTATAAATCCAAAAATTGCACAACTCAATTCATGATGTAAGGAAAGCACTCAAATTTTTTCCTCTTAATGTTTTTAATGACTTAGGGAATTAAAAGCCTCAAGTGCCTGAATTTCTTTTTCCACACTGTATTGGCCTTCTTTTAGTCATCACTTATCATTTTTCAACATTTTTCCTTCTCTTCTGCTTTTGGGAATTAATAGCCTCAAGGAAGTGGATTTCTCTTCACTATCCGTATTGGCCCACATAATCAAGTAAAAAGTATCTTTGTTATCCATAACAAATCAACTTATTTTTTTCAATCTTCAATTCGTAAACACAAAATTTTTTCATAATCTTTCCACTCGAAGATTTTTTTTCTCACATTCCTTATCATAAGTCAAAGCTAAGCAAAGTTTAAACCCATAATACAAGAGTTAGTCAACAACTTTCCCTGCATTCATCATATCCTGCATATTTAAACTAGATGAGTTAAATAATATTCAATCACTAATGCATAAATAAGATTAATCCAAATTCTCAAATCCTAAGATATCTCATCCAATAAACTAATTCCATAAAAATCCACCAAATGAATAACAAAATTCATATTCAAGTAAGCAAGATAATTACAACATTACTAAACAATGAAAATCACAAAAAAAAAAAAAATGAAATTCACACAAAAATCATATGGAAAATATCTTCACTACCTAAACTCTCACCCCACATTTAAATAGGACATTGTCCTCAATGACCCAAAATAGAACAATGAAAGCTAAGCCAAGAAGACCAAAATAAATAAAAAGGAAGAATAGAGAAAAGAAAATACTTGCATTGCAAATCAGTTCGAACAGGTGTGAATCCACCACACGAAGTCATTAAAGAAGGGTACCTAACTCAAAAGAAACAAAAACATAAATCTAGAAAAACTGAAAGAAATGCAAAATAAAAGAAAAGAAAAGAACTAAAAACTAAGAAGTCCATTAAAATTCAAAAGAAAAACAATTAAAAGAAAAACAATAGAAAGTACAAGAAAAGTGAGTATGGAGTAAATCAAGAGTCTTCAGACTCATCATCATCTCCTGTAGCTCGACTAGTGGATGCTCCAGTGGACTACTGGGTGAAGGTCGCCAATTTTGATCTTGGACATCCTGATAGTGATGGAGATCAGTAAGGGAATCTCGCAACTTAAAAAGGATGGTCATTTGGCTTTCTAGTTGGGCCTCCACTTATGCCTCAAAATCAACACTATAATGAGAATCAATGGCACGGGTGCAAGGTCGAGTAAGCTGCTCCTCCAGCTCCTCCTCATCAGGGGAAAGTTCAACCATCTTGGGATACTGTACCTCAAAAGGCTTCTTCCATCGCCTTGATCTCTCATCATATCGATAGCCGCACTGAACCAAAGTATGCTCAGTTAGTAGGTCCTAGTCAGTAGTCAGCTCAATACACTTTACATCCAAACTCACCCTAAAGTCCCGTAAGATACGCATAATGACTAAAGGAATTTAGAAGGCTTTAGCTGAGATGTGAGAGTAAACAACCTCTCTCATTGACTGAATAATAATAGAGGCAAAGGGAATAGGCACACTCCTCATCTTCTTATCAAGAATATAAATATCAAGGACAATAGACTCAATGAAGTCACTAGCTTTAGGGTAAATATTGAAAGAGAAAATGTAGAATAGGGCACGCAATTGAGCCTTAAGATCATTATTGGAGTAATAGCGATATTGGCCTACCTGCCCCTTTCTCCACATATGCAAACTAGTCCACACAAGACTAACATCCCAAGTAGGTGCATAAACAATCTTTTGACTATTATGGTCTACTATCCGCGGCCCCTCATTAGGTACTCCCAAAATCCTGGCAAATCTAGCCCTATCAAACTTAATGGGTACCCCTTTTACAATAGTAGAACTGACCTAGAGGTTGTTTTTCATTTTATCCTGCATATTGGCATAGAATTCTCTAACTCGTATAGGATAATAAGCTCCCCCAAGTTGAATGATGGGACCCTAACCCAGTCATCTAAACATAGTAGAAAATTCTAAGGAATTATCCAAGGAAGGCCTATACATCTTTTCTACTATGATTTTGTTATGTTGATGACTTTGATACCAGATTTGACAAGTAGGGTCAAAGAATTAGGTAGGCTAGATAGGTAGAGGCTCAAAAGATGATATAGATAAAGATGAAGTTCTAGCTCTCTTAGCCCCAGGTACTAATCCTATAGGTCTCCTAGACATGATGAAGATATGATAATTGACAAAAGTAGTATTAAAGGAAAGACGGTAGGACACCCTCAAGATTACACCATACAACACAATCAAATACAACCCTCAATCGTCTCACAATCACAACACCACTCAATACAACCATCACCTCAATATACAACAAAACACTACAAGATAACCAGTACAACACAACACAACCTCCTCCAATAAGACATGTAAAAAAAATAACTATTGTCCAATCCCAAACACAATATTAATATCCATGATCAAATTAGCAATGCCATTGATGTCATAATGTAAATCTCATACTCAAAATGCTAAGTTAAACATGAACAATTATCTCTTAATCTATGAAGCAAATATCTTGGTAAGCTCAAAATTACACACATGAGAGGCATACTCAATAGCATCCAAAAATATGTGAAACATGAATTGTATCAATCAAATATCATTATTAATCATATACCCATGTTAACTAATCCTCAAAGAAAGCAAAATGTTCATTCAATCCATCCAACCAAGAAAAATAAGCAAGAATTTTGGACCATAATTCATAGGAAAATACCCAGTAATCAATAAGGAAAATCAAATCGTAGAAAAAGCTTACCACAATGATCTCTAATGTATGGGTGATGATCCTATACAAAAAGATTGAAGAAATTGTGCACCATGTGGAAGGATTGAAAAATGGGTTTTAAGAGGAAATATTGGATTTTTCTTGGTTTTAATCCAAAACTACAAGAATAAATTGACCTAGTGGTGTTTTGGAGGGTGCACCATGTGGAAGGATTGATGATTTTGTGTTTGGAAGGTGTTTTGGAGGGTTAGAAAGTGACCCGGCAATGTTTTGAAGTTGGACCTAACGATGGGTTAAGAGGAAAAACGAGAAAGATGAAGGTTATTTGAAAAAAAAAATGGCCAAAAGTAGCTGTTGGTGATTTATGGCCGATAGGACTTGGCGTCGGGCCTAAGTATTAGACCTGGTGCCAAGCCCATGTTGTCTCAGCGTGTTATTTTTAGCCGTGCTAGCCCAGTGCCAACGCCAAAGTTCGGGCCTAACGCCCAATCAACTTTGGCCGACCAAAAACGTGTTTTTTAATTAATTAATTAATGAAAATAATCACAATTAAACCACGAATATTATAAAAAAAATTCATTCTAGAAAATTAAAAAGAACATGAAATAAAGGAAAACATACAAAAATTAAATATATGTCCCAAAATCAGAAAAAAAAAAAAATCAAATCAGTAAAGATCGTTTCTTTCCATAGTCAAGATCACGTGGATTGGTCTCAGTATTTCCCAAAAGGGATCTTGTTTGACGATCTCCAAGGAGTTTGGCTAATTGTCCAATCTGATTCTCAAGGTTGTGTGGACACCTCTAAATTTCTCGTGGTTGCATCCACTTTTTGAAATCGTGTTTTTGTATCACTTACCAATTGGTTAACTAACTCTTCTAGTAATTGCTTAGGTGGTGGTGCATTGTAAAGTAAGGGGGTTGAGTCATTTGATTCCCAAAATTAGAAGAAGTCTGTCAAGGTTAGTTTCGGTTGTTCAATGAAAAGTTAGGATAATTCCTCCAATCAGGGTTGTAAGTGGTGCATAAGGTTTTTTTCCTTGTCGTCTATTGCTCACAAACATAGATTGTTTTAATGACTCTTGTGATTACCCCATACTTTAGCACTCATAATTTGGATGCTCTTCTCCATAAAAATCATAATTAACATTCATTACCTGTCCTTGGGAAGGAGACATCTCCATTTGCTCCATCTTTTGCGTTAGTGCCTCCACTTTTGCCTCCAAAGCTGCCATTGCATCCACCTTGTGTACTCTATAAACATGAACTCTTGACCTTGAACTACTCCATGCATAGTTGTTCGTCGTAAGATTTTCAATCAAATCAAACACCTCTTCCAAAGTCTTAGGGTTAATGGAAACTCATGCAGATGCATCAACCAGTTATCTTGTAGCGAAGCTCAAACCACTATGAAAGATTTGCATTTGCATACCTAGCTCAAACTCATGATAAGGACACTTTCTAAGCATCTCCTTAAATCTCTCCCAACACTAGTAAAGTTTTTCAGATTCTATTTGTTGGAAGGTAAAAATCTCTGTCCTTAGCTTGGATGTTCTAGCTCGGGAAAAATATTTTGCTAAAAAGTTTTTAGCCAAAACATTCCATGTGGTGATGGATCTGGCTGGCAAATATTTTAACTAAGATTTTACTGTATCTCTCAAAGAAAAAAGAAAAAGCTTTAGTTTGATAGCATCTTTAGAAACACCATTCATTTTAAACGTTGATAGAGGCTAAATTAGTTATATTTTTCTTAGTTATTTGAGGTTATTTTGTGATACATTTTGTTCAATAACTAGTTATATTTCTTCATATTTGAGATTTTACCCTTGAAAAGGTATTTTGTGCATTATTTTAGATTTTATGGGTAAAACGAAACAAAAACGTCGCAGAATAGAAGAGAGGCGGCGCCAGCTAGGGCCCTAGAACTGGTGCCGGCCATGCACTGCACTGCACGAACTTCGAAGGGACAAAAAATTGTCAAAATAGAGCGGAACAGAGTGGAATCGGTGCCGGCTTCAAGAGTCAAGGCGGCACCGGCTGCATGCTAGTCTACAATGTGCAAAATTCAAAGAAAAATCGATGAACGAGTAGAGAAATAGAACATAACCGGCGCTGGCTCCGAGAGCTAAGGTGGCGCCGGCTGTGCCCTGAAGCCAAGGCGGTGCTGTGATTTTTCTGCGCAATTTTTTGTAATCTGAGGAGTTTTAGTATCTTCCAACTTTTACTGGGCCAAGAACTTTGTACCTACGAGTTTAGGCACTTCCTAAGCCTATAAATAGATGAAAAACACAAGGGAAAAAGGAGAGAATTTATTGATCATCATAGAAAATCACTCAACCAAAGGAGAAATTCTTCAATTCAAGAAGGATTGTGCAATAAGGTCTTCAAAGGAAGAAGAATGAAGCTTGTCTATGAGGGCTTTCTTTTACTTTGTTTTCTTTTTCCTTGAACAATGATATGTTAATTGTTTTATTGTAATTTGACATTGTTTTAGAGATTCATAATATTTAGAGGTATTTGATCTTCTGATTAATTAGTTGTTCTTCTTGGTATTTAATTACTTAGGTTGATTACGAGATTGGTTCATTGTTACTTTCTATTGATTTGCTTGAAAAAAGGGGTTGATGGTGGTTTCAATTCATTAGTTTCATATTTGTTGTCTTTTAACTTGCTTGAAAAGGGGTTAATTGTTAAGAACTGGTAATTAAAGGTTAATTGATGTCTGTCAAAATATAGATTCATTGGTTAGTTTCATGTTTTATGTTTGGTAGAATATAGAAATTTAATCAAGGATTGCGTTTAATGTATCTTTTGGGTAAGATTGGTTGAGATAGAATATTCGATACTAAGTTACTTAGTAGATAAGGATTCATGGATTGAAAAAGAAGTGAGTCTATCTTAATCCTTCATGATGCTAAGGGAATAATTAGTTATGATAATGGTTGAGTTCTTTACAATCATGTTTGTCTAAACAATGGTTTGAATTGCATAATTCTACATTCTTGACATGTATATATTTTTATTTTTATTTTTATTTTTATTTTTATTTTTATTTTTTATTTTTATTTTTTATTTATTTTTCTCTTTATTGAGTCGGTTAAACAATGAAAGAAAGGTGATTAGTGTATACTTGTTCCTGGAGGGTCAACACTCGTTTGAACGCTATGCTCGGTTAATGATGAGTACGCTTGCTCATATGTGTGATTTGAGGTTAACGTTTTTAATATAAACTTCATTGGGAATGTACTTAGTTTTTGTCTAATTTTTATACTCAAGTCCGAACACATCAAGTGCTATAAATTTCTAAAAAGCTCGCAATGTGGGTATTAGGATCTTTCTCAGGTAGCTCATCAAATTGTACCATGTTTTAAATCATTTAGATGACGTTAGGCTTTATTTCAAAGTTATTAGCTTTTATCCTAGGTCTCATAACGCTTGAGCCTGTACCCGAGATTGCGAGTTTCACAAAATCGTCCATAGTCTTCTTGTTATTACCACCATTAGCGCCATTGTTGGGTTGAGTAACTTCCATATCGTCTTTTACCCTTTATCTAACCACCCTTTGAATCCTTGTTAATATCCTCTCAATCTCCAGATCAAGGTCTACTATGTCGTCTTTTGATCATTGGGTCATACAAGGGCTAGATCTATAAAGACAATAAGATAGTGAGATTATAGAATTTACAAGTAACTATATACGCGCATGGGTTAGTCAAATTACAACCTATAGTGAAATCAGGGAATTACAATTAGACAAAGAACAAATCACAAAATATGGCATCTATTCATCCAAAGAACATATTTACATAGTTATATATTTACATATAGGCATATGAACATATAAACTTGGTCAAATCAATAAAATCCAAGTTTTCATAATATTATTCCCCGACAAGGGCGCCAAAAACTTGATGCGTAAATTTTGGGTGCATAAAAATCATTGAATTTAAATCCATCACTTACTCAAGTTTTAATTAAAACATTAATCTCAAAATACATATACGAGCAAGTATACTCATCGCAAGCATAGTATAGGGAATTAACGAGTATCGATCTTCAAAGGAACAAGTACACACTAATCACTTTTCATTTATTGTTTAACCAACTAAATAAAGTGATAAGATGATAAAAAAGTAAAATAAAGAAATATGTACAACTCAATGATGTAGGAATATGCAATTTAAACAACTATCCTAGCATACATGAAAATGAATCATTTAGCAACTACCTCAATTAATCATCATCTTGGCATCATGAAGGAATATAAACTAAAATTCAATCGTTTCCCAAGTCATAAATCCACTTATATAGACTTCGATTTTATCCCAATTTATGGAATCATTATCTCTTGATTAAATTAGTAGATTTTTCAATTAAACTAACACAACCAAAAAGATGCATTAAACTCAATTCGTCATAAATATGAAATTAGCCAATGACCATATACTCTAGGTGAAATCAACTAATCTTTGATTACTTTGGTTTTTTTTTTTTTTTTATCTTAACTTCATTTTCCAAGTTCATTAAAAAATAAAAAATATTAAATTAACTCCTAATATCGTTTTCCAAGTCAATTAGAAGTAAATCTAACTTCATCACCTCTTCATAATTACAAGTAATCAAACACCAAGAATGATATAAAATAGATCAAATAATTCAATTAATCCAAAAACCATGAATCCCAAAACAATATCATATTACAATGAAAACATTAATTACATCATTATTCTAGAAAAAGAAAATAATGGTAAAAGAATGAACTCATAGACAAGCCCTCATTCATCTCTTTGAAAACCTTCTTGAATAATGTTCCTTGAATATTGAATCTCTCATACTTTGGGTGATTGGAAGTTTTGATCCTTGGATTCACTATTTTTCCTTATGTTTTTCTTGTCTTTATAAGCTTCTTTGATGCCAAAATTTATTGCTTGAGGAGTCTTGGCTGAGTAGGATTTGAAAAATACCGAACTCTTTTGGAAAATACTAAATTTGCGCACAGAATCGTGTGCGTCCAGAATGGACCTGGCACTAGGTACCTTTGACCAACTTGGCACAGACCTGGCTCTATTTTTCCTATTTTCCAAGTTGGTCCTATCACTTGTTGTAGTTTCTAGACCTGTCGTCAAGTGCAAGCTAGAAATTTTCTCTTTATGCTCGAAATCTACTCAATTCTACACAAATTCGAGAAAAACACTTTTTACAAGTAAAATATCAAATAGAATGGTATATGCCTGTTATTACATCAAAAGTATCTCAAATTAACCCCAAATAACTAGAAAAATAGTGATAAATTTAGCCTCTATCACCAAATTTGGCTTTTTGGGAAAATGGAAGTCAAATTCTTTGAGGAATATCGTGTTCTTTAAAAGATTTCTGTACAATGCTTACGGAGCTTTTTGTTAAAAAAAAAAAATGCTCAAAATAGTCATGCTCAAACACCTTGAAGTTCGTGAATTTTAAAAGCATGAGGGACTCACCTTGATTATTTCACAAGTACTAGTATTCGTTCCTACGAGCTTATTGATTTGGTCCACCTATAAAAACATTTTATGTTATTCTCTTGCTTGGTACGTTATATAGCTTTCAGTAGTAGGTATTACGCTATCTTTTACAAGGTTTTCCATCTTATGCTATACTATTTCCTATATTTATATTTAACGCTCAAGGATTGTATATTTAACCTTAATGTAGTCAATCCACTCTCATAGGTTATGCAAGTTGAGTAGCTTAATCGTAAACAATTTATTAGTCGTGCAGTATTCATGATATAGTAAGTTTTGTAATGGTTTATTTCGTAATTTTGCTTTGTATCCAAACTAGCCAGAATAGTTTTCTAACCCTCCTATATCTTAGAGAAGGATTGAGGACCATAGTAAAGGAGTAAGAAATCCTAACTCACGTAATATAAATTGCTATGAGCAAGAATATAAAATAGAATTTGCTAACGGTGGTTTTGGAGTTGTTTGGGCATTTTATTATGGTAGGATTGTTTAGGCATCAAACATTCTATAAATCCTATCTAATTTTCTTCTTCACATCTAATGCTTCAAATTTGTTCAATCACTCAAGGCTCCCAACCATCCTTTAGGCTACAATGAGGTAAAACACCCAACCATCTTCTGCTAAACCAAAAAAAAAAAAAAAAAAAAAAGCATTTCCAATATTCATACCGTAGCAGAATTTTATATTTAAGCTACAACTCTCTGTGTACTACTCCAAATTATGCAAAAAATGGTCCCAAATTGTTCTTATGACATTTAAATATGAAATTTAGTTCATGAAATACCAGAAACAATCTTCATTTTACACAGTTAATTACACAAACAAGTAGCATACTATAACTGCACAAAGTTTTAGCATAACCCGTACCTAGATGATTTCCATGACTTTTCTAAGTAATCTATCACCTCTAAGCTTCCTTAGACATTTTTTCAAACCTAAGTAACAAAGTTTCAGTCACCCCTCCAACCCACCTCCCTTTGAAACTGTTCAAACAAACCATAGAATTAATTGTGACAAAACAGTACTTTCAAGAGCATTATACAACCAGTTTTTATTCCTTCACTTCTAGTGATATTGTTGGCAAAAAAAACCTCCCAGAATTAGTTCCACAACCTTTCTAACATCTTAGGGCATTCTTACATTTAAGTACATTATCTTAGTATCCTGCAAACATAGCCATTTCATAGCTACAAACAATGAACAAATGTATTTACAACATTCTTTTTATTCTAGTTTCAATTTTGCTATCCTATTTTCTATGAGCCTTATGTACTATGTTCTTGTCCTTCTTTTTACTACCTTTTCTTCATACCAAAACACTTCAAATAAACTGTAAAATTATGCGAAAATAATCTCCAAGTAGTCTGACACACACCCTACACAAACAACACATAAACAAAATTTTTCTTAAAATCTCCATCATGAATTCTTTCAATTCCTGCCATCAAAACTTATACCAAAATGTTCCTCACCATGCAGAGAGCAACTTTTATTCAATGGAGAAGGGTTTTAACCAAGTTTTGAAGCTATCCCAAGGTCTGAAAATGGCAGGACTCATTGCTTCTTCTTCTTCTTGCTTCTCCACCAAACTGGTTTCTTTCTCTTCTTCTTCTTTTTTTTTTTCCTTTTCTGGGTAATATATATTTAGCAGCTGATAACGGTGGGAACTTTCTAGATTTATGGTATTTTGGTCATTGTCTAAGGCTTTAATGAGGGCATTTTGGTCCTTCCAAAAGCTAGAAATACTTAACACTAAAATAAGGCTAATTTTATTTAAGCTTAATTAAGCATTGCTTAATTATATTAACCTCACTTACTGTATAATATTTGGTTAACTTTACTAACTACACTTAATACTTCACTTAGGTTCCCTTAAAATTTATTAGATGGCTTAATCATGTATTAATACTAATCTAAGGATTATTTAACTAATCTAATTTAATTCTCACTAATTCTTATTTATGCTAACTAATCTCACTTAACATAGTAAATTATATTTCTTTTTTATTTAACCTCAAATAATCCTTCTCTTGAGTGTCTCTAATCACCATTACTTGTCTTAGATATAGATTAGCACTAATCCAATGCTTTTCTTCACTAAATAAGCTTAATCTTCTCTAACTATGATCACTAACCCTCAGTTAAGCCTATGACACACTCTTTGAAAATTTTCATTTTTGTCAAAATGATTTACACGTTATACGGAATTACTCCTTGTCTCTCTTCTCGTACTTAACTATTCCTGATTTCATGCAAATTAAGATCAAAGTTAATCCTAAGTGCCTCTTAAAATTTTTATGTCACAAAAACCTTTTTCTCGTCAAATTGAGCATCTTTAACTCTAAACCCTCGTGGTTAACCTTTTTCTATAACAATTAATTTCATACTAAAGATTCAAAATCTTAGTTACAAATACTCCCCCCCCCCTCCTTTTCTTAACTTTTCAACTTGTTCAATTCTCCTATCTTTTAAGAAATTTTGTCCTTGAAATTTGCTATTACTATCATATAAACTAGGAAATTCTTGTTACATACCTATCTCTACTTCTAATGGAGATTTTATTTCTTCTGATTGAATTCTAGATCGTTGACCTTGGATCTCCCCTAGTTAAGGTTTTATGGAATCGTCATCCAATACAGGATGCCAGTTAGGAAATGAGGGGAAAAATGCGACAAAGTTATTCAGGGTTATTTGAAAGTAATCTCAATTTTGAGGATGGAAGGATTATAACACCCACTTTTAGAAGAACATTAGAAAAGATTAAGAAGGGCGGGGGGGGGGGGACATTAGTATATAGGATTATTAAAGATGCTTAGTACATTGAAAAGAAGATATTTGTCAAGAACATTTATTAAAGAGCAATAGAGGGAACTTTGACCTCTTTTTTGCATGAAATTAGGAACAATTAAGCGCGAGGCAAGAGATACAGAATGACTCCATATAATGCATAGATCATTTTGAAAAAAATGAAAAATTTCAGCGCAGGAGTATTTCGTAGGCTTAATTAATAGTTAATGACGATGATTAGTAAGGATTAAGCTTATTTAGTAGGGAAAAGCTTTGGATTAGTGCTAAAGTATATTTAAGACACCTAATGGTGATTAGGGGCACTTAAGAGAAATGATAATTAAAGTTATTTAAGTTAAATGAATACCTATAGTTTAATTAAGGTGAAGTGGAAAATAAAAAGGATTAAAGTATATTGGTATTTATTAATACAATTTGTTAAGTTAATCCTTAAGCTTTGTGATAGGCGTTAAAATCATTACTATTTTCTTAGTTATTTGAGGCTAATTTGAGATACTTTTGATGTAATAACTAGGCGTGTTCTTTTCTATTTGATATTTTGCTTGTGAAAAGTATTTTTGACAAATTTGTGCAAAATTAAGTGGATTTCGAGCAAACAGTGCAAAATTACAACATGCACCTGACGTTAGGTCTAGCAACTACACCAAATGCCAGGTTCAATCTGAAAAAATAGAGCAAACAGAGCAACATGCAGGGGACAAAACAGAATGAACTTGGCGCCAGGTAGGTCGAAGCAACCCGACACCAGTTCTGGTTTGGAACATGCAATTTTGTACACGAATTTAGTATCTTCCAAAGGACTTAGTATTTTTCGAATCCTAGAATCCTACTCAACCAAGACTCCTCAAGCAACAAATTTTGGCATTAAAGAAGCTTATACAGACAAGAAAAACACAAGGAAAAGAAGTGCATCTAAGGATCTAAATTTTCAATCACTTAAAGAAAGAGAGATTTACCATTTGAGGAGATTATTGAAGAAGGTTTCCAAAGAGAAAAATGATGGCTTTTCTATGAGTTTTTTCCTTTACTTTTGTTTTCTTTTTTTAGACTAGTAATGTAATTAATGTTTCCATTGTAATTAGACATTGTTTTTGGAATTCATGATTTCTTGAATTAATTTAGTCTTTTGATCAATTCATTATTTATCTTGAGATTTAATTACTTATTTTTCTTACAGAGTTAGTTGATTGACTTTTGTTATTAGCTTGTTTGAAAAAAGGTTTGATAATGATTTCAATTAATTAATTCATATTTTTTATCTCTTAACGTATTTGAAAAAAAGGGGTTAATTGTTAAAGAACTTGGGTAATCAAATGTTGGTTGATGATTGTTAGAATATTGATTCATTAACTAATTTCATATTTTAAATCACCTAGAATATAGGGGTTTATATGAGGATTGATTTTAATGCATCTTTTGGATAAATTAGTTAAGGCAGAATATGTTCACTAATTTAACTAGAAGATTGTGATTCTATGGATTGCAAACAAAGTGGGTCCATATTGAATCCTTCATGAGGCCAAGATGATAATTGATTGTGATATGTACTAAGTGATTCATTATCATGTTGTCAAAAGCCTTTGTCTAAGTTGCATATTTTCACATCCTTGAGTTATACATATTTTTCTTTATTTTTCTTTTTATTATCTTATCACTTTATTTAGTCAGTTAAACAATAAATGAAAAGTGATTAGTGTGTCCTTATTCCTTCAAGGATAGATACTCGTTAATTCTCTATACTATGCTTACGATGAGTATACTTGCTCGTATGTATATTTTGGGATTATTGTTTTAATTAAAACTTGACTAAGGGATGGATTTAAATTTAAAGAATTTTATACTCCTAAAATTTACGCAGCACTTTGTGTTAAGCAACTTTTGAGACACTTAATCCAGGTTAAGACACCTTAAGTAAGAGTTAAAGGAGGTTAATAAAGGTTAATAATATTAGTTATATTAAAGGAGATTAATTAGGTTAAGTGTTGTTTATAAGAAATTAAATAAACTTAGTTAATTCTTAAGGTTTTAATATTACCTATTGAAAAGACCCAAATACCCGTCTTATAACCTCTGATTCTAGAGCATTCTCGGCTCTTATCTCTGCTATATACTTGCTAAGCATATCAAAAAGAAAACAAAACAAAAAACCAAAAAAAAGAGAGAAAAGAGAGAGAGCTGCCGAGAGCTTAATTAGGAGCAAGAAAAACTCCATTTTCAGTCATTCTCTAAGCTTAGGGTAGCTTCATTAAATCGGTAAAAATTCAACTCTTTAAAAAAAAAATTGTTCTAGGCCTGATAAGGAGTTGATTGATAATATTTTTGTTGGCTGAAATTTACAAAACAAGGAAGGGAATTGTTGAGCAGATTTTGTTCTTCCATGTTGTCTAGTGTTAGCATGAAAACTGTTTGTTTGGGAGTTTTTGGTGAACTTAAACATTCATTGCATGTGTTTAGAAGCTGCATAAATGCAGGACTTATGGCCATAATCAGGTTATGCATGATTAATGGAAGAAAAAACATGGAAAAATATTGAATATAGCATGAATAGGTAAACAGTTTTGGTTGATGTGAATATTGAAGTTGTTTGATTGAGTTGTTGAGCTGCTGCACGGTTTTAACTGACCTTAACTTACTTTAGGACATTAGGAGATGTTTGGAACTAGTTTTGAGGTATTTGGATTGCAGGAGAACTCATAGAGAACAAAGAAATCAAACTGCTGTGGCATTGTTAAACAAAAATCTGATTTGGTATACTTAAAAGGTGTTTACTATTTGCAGTATGTGAAATGCCTGAGTTGAAAGTGAGCTTAATATATTTTTGTTTAGATCGCAGACAAGGTCTAGAAGGATTATGAAGGACCACGGGAATATAAATACGCAGTGAAAATTACAATTTAAAAATATTTTTTCGAGTCAAAGTCTAGTAATACTTATTTTTAGGCCGCTTAAATTGAATATCCGGAAGATTTGAATTTCACAAAACACTTTAGTTTGTTACGACTACTTATTTTGCAAGAATATTGGCCAAACATTGACTCTTTCGCATCAAACATAAGCACCAAAATTACTAGTTTTTAATTTTTTAAAGTATTTTTGAACCTCCTAGATGCTAGCTACTGGTGAAAATAGAATAATAGGTGAAAAATAATAATATTTGAAGAATTAATTGGGAGAGCTTAATCAAGAGGGGAAAAAAATGTAAAGAAGAAAAAACAAGGAAAAATCTCTTAAAAGAAAACACGGTGGTTTTTTTTTTTTAATCTCTAGAAAATTAAAAAGGCTATTTCCTATATCACTCTAAGTCCAACGTGAATAGGACCATGCGTGAAAATAGGTAGGTTCAACTTGTTTTTTTCTTTTTTTTTTTGAGAAAACCGAAAGCTATTCTTGTTTTTCTTGTGTGAATCAAAGAAAAGCTCCGATGCTTTTTTAGAAATTAAAACCCACATGTATTCATACATGAATTTGAATTCATGCATGCATATAAAAACCACACACACGTATTCATGCATGAGTTCCACGCATAGTATATTCCCCCCCCCCCCTCAAAAAAAAAAAAAACAATAGATTTCCTTTCCCCTTTTTTTTCTTTCTTTTTCCTTTTTTTTTTTCTCTTATTTGTGAGACTTTCTTTTGTTTCCAAAATAACAAAATGCATCACTCACAATCCTAGTAGGCTAGGGTTTTTCTAATTAGCCTAAGACTAATTAATAACTCTCTTATTAATTAATTAATCTACTTGGACCTAATATAAAATTATTCAAGATAATTAATTAATAAATAAATTTATTTAAATTAACCCAGTACATTATTCTAACCCAAATAAATAATTATTGGACTCTTTGAATAATTTCTTCAAATATTAATTTCACCCAACAAACCCATATAGTAAATAAAATTTTACTAAGATTACTTGAGCTACTTTGAAAACTAAAAGACATATTATTCTTGGTTACTAAAATGATCAAAATATTCACGCTAACAAATAGCCGTATTTTATCATTTTAAAAATTCCATTTATCACTATATAAAAATATAGACCCCAAGAATAAAATTGCAAGTGCGATGCCTTTGACATACATATGTAATGATGAAAGTATCCCTCTACGTAACACCCGTCATTGAGATAGGAAAAAAAAATGTACTGACACCTTTCTCAATGACATTTACCATCCTTTGATAACTAGTTCGATAATCCAAGACTTCTAGGATGTATCATCTTATCATAAGGAGCTACCCAAAAGTGTACATACATAGTCACATTATCCAAGGCCCTAAATTATTTAGATTATCCTGAACAATCACAAAGGGATGATTTCTTCATGTAATGAAGTATATAAACTCTATTATATAAGTCCATCTTAATTAACTAGAGAAATACACAAAATATACAAGTTTATTAGCCGTGTGATAAGATCTCACCCAACATGCATCAATGTGTACAAGTTCAACTTCACCAAACTACCAACTTATAGTTAAGTCTTAGGGTACTCCTTCCCGCAGTAGTTGCGATAAAGCAATCTTTGTTTATTTTAGTACTTTTATAAAGATTATTATCCTGTGATCGAATTCTACATATTCTAAATATGCTCACATTATTGGTGTGAGTGGATTACTCACTGGTTAAAGGTAAACCATTCTCTATTTAGAAACTATATTATAATTATCTAAACCTTGATGAAATGCCTAACTTTATCAATCGATCAAGAACAATTTTTTACTTATGTGTTAGTAACCTATAATCTATACTTTACTATGAAAGCATGACCCAATCACATAGATGACTTACTAATACACATAGACGTTAATGTGCAACATATGTAAACAAAAAATCATTAATGAATGAAACTTTTATTAACATCTAAAATGTAGAAATACATAGGCTATTTTGGGCAGACATTCCTACAATCTCTCACTTGCACTAAATGGACTATAATAGTGCATGTATGCCTACCTCTACGACATCTAAGTGTCTTCGAAACATCTTTTCTGTCAAAGACTTCATAAATGGGTCTGCTAGATTGTTTGCAAAGGTAATTTGGTCAACCACAATCTTTGATTTCTGGATGAACTCCTAAATCAAGTGATACTTTCTCTCAATATGCCTGCCCTTCCTGTGGATTCTCAGCTTCTTGCATTGTGACATAACTCTAGAATTGTCACAATATATAGCTTTTGGTCTGTCCATTTGTGACACAACTCCAAATTCTAAGAAGAATTTCCAAAGCTAAACCGCTTCCTTAAAAGCTTCAGAAGCTGCCACAAACTCAATTTTTATGGTAGAATCGACAATACAAGTTTATTTAACACTCCTCCATGAAATAACCCCTTAAGATAAAGTGAAAAAATATCCACTAGTAGATTTTTTTTAATCATTATCCACCTGGAAGTTTGAGTCTGTGTAACTGATAGGAACTAAGTCATCAGCCCTGTAAACAAGCATATAATCCCTCATGCCTTTTAGGTACTTGATAATATGCTTTATAGCTTGCCAATGTTCTTTCCTTGGATTTGACTAATACCTGCTAACCATACCTACTGCAAAGTAGATATCTAGTATTGTACAAAATATGACATACATGAGACTTTCCACTGCCGAGGTATAGGGAATCCTACTCATCATTATCTATTCTTCCTATGTCTAAGGACATTACTTGGAAGATAATGTCAATCCGCACCTAAAGGGAATGATTACCCCTTTATTGTGATTTATGCTAAATTCAGCTAATATCTTATCAATATAAGCAGATTGGGATAGGCCTAACATGTAACACGCCACTACCTAGGCCCATTAAGGCCGGGGATGTCGCCCCGTCCAGAGGATAAGGGGTCTTTATAACTAGGTTACATAGAATAAAATAAAATAAAGATTTTAAAATTAAACTTATTACAACCCAAAAGATAAATACTGGTACAAATCCAAAATAAATTATTTGCAACAATCTCTCAAAACGTCACATAAAGAAAATAACACGAGTCTTCAAAGCATAGGCATTAATCTAGCTAATGACCTCCACAGTAGGATCTCCTTGAAAACATGGCATAAAAGGTGGTGAGATAAAAATCTCAGTAAATCCGTGTGTGCTTTTAGAGTTTCAGGTAAAATAATTCATGTATGCAAGTTGTAAAAATTTCATAAAGATAAGTGCTGACAAGCATAAAATAAGTATTGAAACTAAGAGTGGTGTTTTGCTTTTCAAACCACACATGTGTACAATAAATACAACCACTCAAATGGGTAGCCATGGGTTACCACACGTTGGGCCCCATGACAAAATAACAGTCAAAATGCCACACATTGTGCAAGCTAACAAAAGGTAGGTGTACAGCCTACCGGGTGAGATACTCCTCCATCTCTACACCCAAACTTATCGGTTGTCCACTCCAAAAAAACACAGTCCACATGACTAAAATTTGCTAGCTCGGACCGGCATGACCTACTGGACTGACATCCTATCTAGGAAGGACTCACCTCTCAGAGGTGGCCACCTACTGAGAGACTTACCCTAACCCTTTAAAGACTAGTCCTGGTAGTCTGCCCTTATTGAATACTCAACGTTGATTGTCCCACTTGGGAGAAAATTGATCACACATTGTTTTATTTGGAAATAGCAATTAAGGGTTTCTAAAATTCTTCTCAAAGTTGGGTTTTAGAAAGAATTTGGCATTTTGTATAAAACTGCTTGTTTGATTTTCAAATGATTTGGTTGACTGGAATAAACAGGAAAAACAGTCCTTAATTGCCTTTACATAAGAAATATCCATACACATCTCATTTGGCTTGCCACAATAAGTTTTGGTCTTCAAATAATTCCCTGCAGGAACTTACCTGATTCCTTACTTGCTCAAATTCAAGAGTCTTCCAAGGCTGACCTAACCCCTCCTGGGATAAACACAAAACATAAGGTTACACTCAAGCTAAATTTACTTACACAAGTAATCCTAATTCAACTTATTTCCATCACATCCCTAATGTCCTAAGCTTTACGTCTAGATGATAAAGAATTTTATAAAATAAGTCTAGTTTGATAAGTTAAAATAACTTGGGGTTCTAAAATAATTGCTAATAAATTATAGACTCAATTAATAATTCTTGAGTGTTATTATTAATAAATAAACTAAGGTTTGAATATTGAATAATACTAAGCCTTAAATAATATTAATAAATGGTAATTTAAAAATAGCTTTATTGTAAATAAATAATAAATTACAAATAATTTATAATTAATTTTTAATAGATAATAAATAATTAGTAATAAATAAAATTAATAATAAATAAATCATTTAAAATTTTTAATTAATAAATAACAAATAGATTTTAATATAAATGATATTTAGGAATATAGATAAAAGTTTTAACTAGGGCCTACAAGGTCATTAACCAATTCTAATATTTTATTTATTATTATTTAAAAAAATATTTATCTATTATTATACATATATATTATTTTTAATAAAAGATTTTATTTATTTGATAAAAAAATATTAATATTCCAATTAATAATCCAATTCAAATCTTCCTAGAGTTTCGAATTTTATAGAGAAAAATATAGTAGTAATTCTAATTAAAGTAAGAAAATTTGTTAATAAAAATAACCTAGACTCAACAAGAAAGTAACCTCTCACCATGATTTTCCTATTGCTAGAAGAGATTCTTAAACACATTCTCCAACATCAAATAATAAACCAATCCATTCATGAACACATGCTTGACTTATCACATACTATCACAAGGCTAACTTTCTTCTAGGCATAATAATCATTAATGGCTTCAATGGAAAATAGAAACATAAGAGCCTAATCACCTTTGGTGTCATGATGTCTAGCATGCTTCAAACATCCATAAAATTCATCAAGCACAAAGAATATACATTGATTCAAAAGGAAATACATACAACTTAGTCATATACAACAATCATCATGTCTTAACTTTATCCCCTTAATCTACATTCATGTACTCAATCCCCCATTCATATTCTATCTCCCTATCGCCTCCTAAGAGACATGAATTAAGAATTTAAAAAGAAGGTTTTGAGAATAATTACTTGATTGACGAGTACTATGGTGATGACTAAAGAAGGTCCACGCGCGATGGAGAGTCTTGAGTGATCCCACGGAAAAACAGCCGTGGTTGATGGTTGATCAACCATTTCGGTTGGAAGAGAGAGAGAGAGAGAGAGAGAGAGAGAGAGAGAGAGAGAGAGAGAGAGAGAGAGAGAGAGAGAGAGAGCATTAGAAAAGTATATAGAGAATTGAGTAGAAGAGGATGAACAAGAAGGTTGTTCTTGATTTACCTTGTTGATGTTCTTGAGACCTTCAAGAAAAAAGTTGATTTTGATCCGATTGAAAATTCTTTTTGGCGTGGTTTTGTGTTATAAATACTAGAAATGAAGTCTAGGGATTAAATAGAAGTGATCTGGAGTATTTGAGAGTGATTGGAGATGTTTAGAGTAGGTTTAGGCTTGAAGAAGTTTAGTGTGTGTTCTTGGTATTCTTGGTGAAAATGGAGAGAGCGTGGGAGAAATGCTGCACGAAATCTGGTAGGGTGCTGGCCGAATGGTCTAGGATGCAGGGGAGTTTCAGATTTCAGCTTGTGGGAGAGAGTGTGATCAGATTTCTTTTGAAATTTAAATGGAGAAAGTTGTAGAGTTGTTTAAGATAGGTGGTTAGCTTTGGTGTTTGATCAAGGAAGGTGTCCAAGCTCTTCAATGGTGCCGGCTGAACAAGGTGGTTTTGAAGAAATGAATGGACGTCAATATTGCTCCAAGGCTGGCCGAAATTTAGTCTTAAATGGTAGAGCAAATTCTGGTTCATTAGCTTGATACAAGAGTGTTTCCATGGAGTAAAATTCTAAAATTAGTTTGAAGTTCAAAAAAAAGTTTGAATGGAGTGATCTTAGGAGGGTTTTGAGGTGTGGTTATGGAGTCCATGTATTCAAGGTAAGTGTGAAGGTCAATGATGTTCAGTCCATGGCTGAACAAGGATCAATGTTACAGAAGTTGAAGGGTGATTTTCGGCCTAAGCTTGAAGGAAGCAAAGCTGGAAAAATTTTGGTTTCAAGTTGTTCAAAGTTTTGAAAATTGGTGCAGAATTTCTGTGCAGAATTTTTGCACTTCTTTAGCACGATTTACAGCTGATTCTTGAGGGGTTTGAAGGTCTTTCAAAGGTGATTTTCCAGCCTTCTTCCTGGAGAAATACAGAGGAGTTTTGCTGGCTTGAAGATGGACTAAAACAGTTTCATTTCCTTGATTGAAAGTTGCGAAATGTCCAGAATTTTTCCTGGTTTTGCACAGTTTGTGCAGTCCGAAAATTGTACAGATTTTCCAGCCTTCAAGCCACATGAAATGACCATTTTCCTGGTAGCAAATGAGTGGGTTTACTGGCTGAATATTTCGAAGAGATGGTTTGCAAAAATTCAGGAAAATTTTCAGATTTTCCTTCACCAAAATATGAACAACATGAAGGTGAATTTGAAGGTTCTCTCATGGTGATTGATTTCTCTTGGAACCCTTCCTATTTCCCCTCCTATTTTTGGCCAACCTCTCTCCTCCAAGATTGATTTTCAAAATCTAAGGATGATAAATTATCACAGATTTTTTTTTTTTGGAATTTAAAAGAACGACTTGATGGGTTTTGGTTCATTTGAATTATGGAAATGCTAGGACAAAGCTAGAGGTAATAAATAGAACAAGAAATCCTGTAGAATTCTTTTTAGGACACAATGATAAGATTTAGAACATTCTCCTCATGTCTCCCCTAAGACAACATTCCTATTTCTAAGGAATGCAAGAAATAAAAATTCAAACTTAATTAAGATAATCATGATAAAACTTAAATGATGGGATTTGAACTCATGACCTTAGAGATTAATTCCAAAGCTCTAACCACTAAACCACAACAACTCTTGTTCTTATTTTCTCACCCACATATTTTTCTTATTTAATCCTCAAGTTATCTTCCTATTCGAACCTCAAGAAAAATTACCATTTTACCCCTCCTACTCAATATGTATAACTAAGCATTTTAACCTATAATCTGCAATCCTAAAGCACATAAAATCATTCAAAAAGATATATATTCATGCAAAATAATATGATATGCATCCCGACCCCCTTACTCTAGGGTTGGCTTTAGGTGGGGTTTCACATCCTCCCCTATTTGGAGAATTTCGTTCCGAAATTCAGACGCACCTTTATCTCAGATCGGGATACTTCCGCTTTCTTCTGTTTCCCATGTGCCATCTCGCGTGCCATGATGCTCCCACTGCACTTTTACCATCGGAATCTGCTTGTTCCGGAGAGTCTTGATACTTCGGTCCAATATCTTTACGGGTTTCTCCACATAACTCAGGTCGGGTTGTAGCACTAACGGCTCATCATTCAAATAATGTCCAGGATCGGCATTGTACTTTCTCAACTGCAAAACATAGAATACGTCGTGAATTCCCGTCAACCCATCTGGCAAATCCAATCGATACACCACCGGCCCAAATCTCTCTTTTATTGGAAACGGTCCCAAATACCTCAGACTCAGCTTTCCCCCTTTCGGATATTTCTGGATCCCCCTATTTGGTGTCAGCTTTTGTAACACGTTGTCACCCACTTGAAATTCTAACTCCCTCCGTCTATTGTCTGCATAACTCTTTTGTCTGCTCTGGGCTACTTTCAACCTTTCCCTAATTAACTTGACCTTGTCCAACATTTCTTGAACATAGACTTCTCCCGATTTACTTATGTGTCCATCCTCTGACCAACTCCAGTATAGTGGTACCTGACACTTACGTCCATATAGAGCTTCATACGGAGCCATTCCAATTGAAGCTTGATAACTGTTATTGTATGACAACTCGGCATACGGCACACTTTCGATCCATTTATCCCGAAATCCAATACACAAGCTCTCAGCATATCCTTCAATATCTGAATAACCCTTTCTGACTGTCCATCGGTCTGCGGATGTGCCGTCGTACTGAACTTCAGACTAGAACCCATCGATTCTTGAAACTTTCCCCAAAATCGGGATGTAAATCTCAAATCACGGTCGGACACAATACTTGAAGGCACTTCGTGTAATCTGACTATTTCCCGCACGTAGGTCTGAGCCAACTTTTCCATTAAATCCTTTTACATTCACTTGGTCAATCGATCCACCACTACCCATAAGGCGTCTTTTTGGTTTCTTGCTATCGGGAGTCCGATAACGAAGTCCATGGTCACCTCTTCCCATTTCCATTCCGGTACTGGCAACGGTTGCAATAATCCTGCCACCTTCTTGTGCTCCGCTTTGATTTTTTGACAGGTTAGACACGTTGAGACATATTTAATCACATTCCGCTTCATCCTAGGCCACCAATAAGACTTTTTCAGGTCTTGATACATCTTGACCTCTCTTGGATGAATGGTGTACTTGCTCTTATACTTTTCTTCTAAAATTTTGTCCCTCAACTGGGGCTCCTTGGGTACACATAAACGATCCCGGAATTATAACACTCCCGCTTTGTTCTGTCGGAACTCACCGCCTTGCCGCTTAAGCTCCTTGTCCTTGAAAAGTTGGAATTCCACATTACTCTGTTGGGCTTCAACAATCTCCCGCCTTAGATCTGGTATCAACTTTAGGTTGCTAATAATGATCCTCTCCTCTTGCACTTCTACTCTTCTATCCAACATATCCTGAACTATTTTAACCTCCTGTACTCTTAGCCTAGCCATTCCGACTTTCCGGCTCAGAGCATCAGCAACGACGTTGGCTTTCCCGGGGTGGTAGTTGATAGGACAATGGTACTCTTCCAAAAATTCCATCCATCTTCACTGTCTCAAATTCAAGTCTTTCTGGGTGAAGATGTACTTCAGGCTTTTGTGATCAGTGAACACTTCATATTCCACTCTATACAAATAGTGTCGCCATTTCTTTAATGCGAACACAATGGCAACCAGCTCTAGGTCATGCGTGGGATAATTGACTTTATGAGGCTTCAATATTCGAGAAGCATAGGTGATCACCTTCCTATCTTGCATCAAAACTGCTCCCAAGCCTTCCTTCAAAGCATCCGTATATAGTGTGTAAGGTTTATCTGCCTCTGGTAGACTCAGCACAGGCGCTATCATTAACCTCCGCTTCAACTCTTGAAAACTCTTTTTGCATTTTCCATTCCAATCAAAGGGTACGTCATTTCTCAGTAGCCGGGTCATAGGAGATGCTAGCATTGCAAACCCCTTAATAAACCTCCGGTAGTAGCAAGCCAATCCCAAGAAGCTTCGAATCTCTGTGATGTTCTCCGGTTGCTTCCAGTCTGAAGGCTACGTCCTTTCTCAGTTCGCCGGGTCTACTTTGATCCCATCCTTGGTCACCACGTGACCAAGAAATGCCACAATATCCAGCCAAAACTCGCACTTGCTAAACTTGGCATAAAGCTTGTGCTCCCTTAGCTTTTCCAGTACCAACTTCAAATGTTCTGCATGGTCCTCCAAGCTCCTGGAGTATATAAGTATGTCGTCGATGAAGACCACTACGAACTTGTCTAAGTAGGGTTGGAACACTCGATGCATTAAGTCCATAAATACTGCGGATGCATTGGTTACCCTGAAAGGCATCACCACAAACTCATAGTGACCATATCTTGTATTGAAAGCCGTCTTAGGAATATCCTCCTCCTTTATCCTCACTTGATAGTAGCCTTGCCTCAAATCCAGTTTGGAGTAACAACTGGATCCTTGCAACTGGTCGAACAGCTCGTCAATTAACAGCAGAGGATATTTATTCTTGATGGTCAGGTTGTTCAAGCCTCGGTAGTCAATACATAACCTTAGAGTCCCGTCCTTCTTCTTTACAAATAGCACATGTGCTCCCCAGGGTGACGTGCCAGGTTTGATATAGCCTTGTCTCACCAACTCCTCTAGTTGTTCCTTCAATTCTTTCAGCTCCGGCGGTGCCATCCGATACGGAGTTCAAGACACCGGTTCCACTCTTGGGACTAGATCAATGGTGAACTCAACTTCTCGATTGGGAAGTAGAGAAGTGAGTTCCGCAGGGAACAAGTCGGGAAAATCTTTTACCACCTCAGTATCCTCCAGAGTGCACTGGTCCTTCGGCTTTTTTAGTACATAAGCCAAATATCCTTGACATCCTTACCTCAACAATTTCCAGGCTTTAGCCCCAGCTATCAAAAACTTCAATTCTTTTACTTTCTTGCCATTGAACTCCAACACATCACATCCTAATCTATTGAACTCAACCGACTTATTCTTACAGTCTACTCTAGCCCCATGCTTTGCTAGCCAATCTATTCCCAATATCAAATCATAATCATCAATAGCTAAGACTATTAGATCTCCCTCTAAGCTTTCTCTCCTTACTTCAACTTTACAATTCTGCACATACCGCTCTGCTTGCACCATTTTCCCCAAAGGCGTACTTACTAACAAGGTAAAAGGTAGTTCTACTCCATCCCAACCCAATTGATGTGCACAATTCTTATTTAAATAGGAATGGGTAGATCCAGGGTCTATCAATGCATTAACGGAACGTCCTTGGATAGTAAACGTACATTCCACTACTGCTGCATCAGCTCCAACCTCCTCCCGGTTGAGAGCGAAAACTTTTGCTTTCACCTGCGGCTTCGACGTTCCACTCCTGGAAGCTCCTGAGGTATTGGCTCGATTGGGCCCCGAGTTCTGAGCTGGGTTCCCTTGTCCGATCAGGAGAAGCTTAGGGCAGGCGTTCCGCAGATGGTTCGGGTCTCCGCAGTGGTAGCATTTCCGCTCGCCTCCTCTGGACCAACAATTTCTCTCAATGTGGCCCCTTTTTCTACAGTACCGGCATACTGGAAGATTCTGTGCAGGACCAACCGGTGTTGTTCGGGCTTGCTTTCCCCGATTCTGCCACTACTGGTTGGCAGGGCGCTTGCTAGGTTGCTGCCTCTGAAAGGCCTCGGCGGCGGTCTTGTCGATACAAACGGTCATGGAGCCAATCGGTTGCAATCCTCATTCTCAGTACGGGTGGCTGCGTCCACAGCCCCCGAATAAGTCGTCGGTGGAGAGGGTGTTAACGCCCTTCTTAACTCTTACCTTAATCCCTTAAAAAATTGCCACGTTCTATTCTGTTCAGTATCCACCAGCCTTTTGCAGTACTTTGATAGTTGCATGAACCGTGCTGCGTATTGGGCTACCGTCATGCTTCCCTGCTTTAGATTCTGGAACTCGTCTTCCCGTTGCTCAACTATCCACTGAGGGATATATTCTGCCCGGAATTCTTCCACAAAATTAGTCCATGTCCAATCTTGGTCAATCATCTCCCGGTCGTCCTGAACCCTTTGCCACCATGCCCGAGATGGACCCCTCAGTCGGAATGCAGCAAACTTCACCATTCGCTTCTCAGTGTACTGGAGCGTAGCAAAGATATCCTTCATTTGTTCCACCCATTGTTCGGCTTTCTGGTCTTGTTCGGCCTCCCCCAAGAAGATAGGAGGTTGAAATTTCAGAATCCGCTCCACTGCCTCATCTTCCCCTTTTGAATTCCTCCGCTCAGTCAAGGTTTGTAGAATCTCAGTTACCTTGTGGAACGCTTGCGTCATAGTTACGCTAATCGGTTCTTCCGATCCTATTTCTGGCTCCAGTTTGTTCTCATCCCCCTGGTTCGGTGATGGCATTTGAGTTGTATCAAACTCTGGTGTCACGGACTCTGCCTCAGGAACCCTTCTACTGGATGTGGTTGCACGACGTCTGGGTGCCATTCTAAACCATTCCCCAGATAATGAGTTTACGCATCAAAGTTAAAAATATCTAAATTTAGCATGCATTCACATTCAACTTTAAGTGGAAGAAAACTAGATGCAAGTTTTGTATAAAGAATTGCATATAGATTTTTCCTCAAGATTTAGAGTACTCCAGGCACTCTTATTTGCATAAATTCAGAATTAAAGTAGTAAATATGGGAAAAGAAAAGAAAATCCTTAGCAAAGGAGTTTATGGAATGCAGTAAATAAACATCCCAATCATAGTAGCACTTAGCCTTTCTAATCCTCATCAGAGTCTTCAAAATTGGCCTCATATAACCATCCTCCAGAATTCCTAGTGAAGTTTATCCCAGCCCCATTTGTAAACCCATCTATTGGGTCCTTCCCGGGTCTCCTAGAACTCTCCCCGGTTTCAACCTGCTTGGGTGGGGTTACAAAGGAAGTTCTAGGTGGAGATTCATAATCTATCTCCCCTGGGTCATCACTGTCACCTGCCAAGTCAACTGTGGGACTAGGAGGAAGGGGAACATATTCCATGTCTACCTCCTCGTCTTCACTGTCAGTAACCAGGTCGATCACGGGTATTGGGGGTGGCTCAATGATCTGGACCTCATTATCACTACTGTCATCCAGGGGAATGATTAGCTGCGGTGCAGGCTGAGGCACTAGTAGTTCCTCCGGGTAGATAGGAATAGGAGGGTGCCATTGCTGCCCTTTTCTTGCAATTCTAATCATTCTAACTATCCTATAGCATAAACAAGTCAGGTCAGATAAAAGATTTGAACTTAAAAAATCAAAACAGATATTATCAATACTTGCCTAAACTTAGTCTCTGATACCACTTGTAACACCCCATTACCTAGGCCCATCAGGGTCGGGGATGTAGCCCCGTCCAGATGACAAGGGGACGTTATAACTAAGTTACATAGAACAAAATAAAATAAAGACTTTAAAATTAAACTTATTACTACCCAAAAAATAAATACTGGTACAAATCCAAAATAAATTGTTTGCAACAATCTCTCAAAACGTCACATAAAGAAAATAACACGAGTCTTCAAAGCATAGGCATTAATTTAGCTAATGACCCCCACAACAGGATCTCCCTGAAAACATGGCATAAAAGGTGGTGAGATAAAAATCTCAGTAAGTTCGTGTGTGCTTTGAGAGTTTCAGGTAAAATAATTCATGTATGCAAGTTGTAAAAATTTCATAAAGATAAGTGCTGGCAAGCATTAAATAAGTATTGAAATTAAAAGTGGTGTTTTGCTTTTCAAACCACACACGTGCACAATAAATACAACCACTCAAATGGGTAGCCATGGGTTACCACACGTTGGGCCCCTTGACTAAATAACGGTCAAAATGCCACACTTTGTGCAAACTGACAAAAGGTAGGTGTACAGCCTACCGGGTGAGATACTCCTCCATCTCTACACCCAAACTTACCGGTTGTCCACTCTGGAAACACACAGTCCACATGACTGAAACTTGCTAACTCGGACCGGCATAACCTACCGGACTGACATCCTATCTAGGAAGGACTCACCCCTCAGAGGTGGCCACCTACTGAAAGACTTACCCTAACCCTTCAAAGACTAGTCCTGGTAGTCTGCCCTTATTGAATACTCAACGTTGATTGTCCCACTTGGGAGAAAATTGATCACACATTGTTTTATTTGGAAATAGCAATTAAGGGTTTCTAAAATTCTTCTCAAAGTTGGGTTTTAGAAAGAATTTGGCATTTTGTATAAAACTGCTTGTTTGATTTTCAAATGATTTGGTTGACTGGAATAAAAAGGAAAAACAGTCCTTAATTGCCTTTACATAAGGAATATCCATACACATCTCATTTGGCTTGCCACAGTAAGTTTTGGTCTTCAAATAATTCCATGTAGGAACTTACTTGATTCCTTACTTGCTCAAATTCAAGAGTCTTCCAAGGCTGACCTAACCCCTCCTGGGATAAACACAAAACATAAGGTTACACTCAAGCTAAATTTACTTACACAAGTAATCCTAGTTCAACTTATTACCATCACATCCCTAATGTCCTAAGCTTTACGGCTAGATGATAAAGAATTTTAAAAAATAAGTCTAGTTTGATAAGTTAAAATAACTTGGGGTTCTAAAATAACTGCTAATAAATTATAGACTCAATTAATAATTCTTAAGTGTTATTATTAATAAATAAACTAAGGTTTGAATATTGAATAATACTAAGCCCTAAATAATATTAATAAATGTAATTTAAAAATAGCTTTATTGTAAATAAATAATAAATTACAAATAATTTTTAATTAATTTTTTAATAGATAATATATAATTAGTAATAAATGAAATTAATAATAAATAAATCATTTAAAATTTTTAATTAATAGATAACAAATAGATTTTAATATAAATGATATTTAGGAATATAGATAAAAGTTTTAACTAGGGCCTACAAGGTCATTAACCAATTATAATATTTTATTTATTATTATTTATAAAAAATATTTATCTATTATTATACATATATATTATTTTTAATAAAAGATTTTATTTATTTGATAAATAAAATATTAATATTCCAATTAATAATCCAATTCAAATCTTCCTAGAGTTTTGAATTTTATAGAGAAAAATATAATAGTAATTCTAATTAAAGTAAGGAAATTTGTTAATAAAAATAACCTAGACTCAACAAGAAAATAACCTCTCACCATGATTTTCCTATTGCCAGAAGAGATTCTTAAACACATTCTCCAACATGAAATAATAAACCAATCCATTCATGAACACATGCTTGACTTATCACATACTATCACAAGGCTAACTTTCTTCTAGGCATAATAATCATTAATGGCTTCAATGGAAAATAGAAACATAAGAGCCTAATCACCTTTGGTGTCATGATGTCTAGCATGCTTCAAACATCCATAAAATTCATCAAGCACAAAGAATATACATTGATTCAAAAGGAAATACATACAACTTAGTCATATACAACAATCATCATGTCTTAACTTCATCTCCTTAATCCACATGCATGTACTCAATCCCCCATTCATATTCTATCTCCCTATCACCTCCGAAGAGACATGATTTAAGAATTTAAAAAGAAGGTTTTGAGAATAATTACTTGATTGACGAGTACTATGGTGACGACTAAAGAAGGTCCACGCGCGACGGAGAGTCTTGAGTGATCCCACGGAAAAACAACCATGGTTGATGGTTGATCAACCATTTCGGTTGGAAGTGAGAGAGAGAGAGAGAGAGAGAGAGAGAGAGAGAGAGAGAGAGAGAGAGAGAGAGAGAGAGAGCATTAGAAAAGTATATTGAGAATTGAATAGAAGAGGATGAACAAGAAGGTTGTTCTTGATTTACCTTGTTGATGTTCTTGAGACCTTCAAGGAAAAAGCTGATTTTGATCCGATTGAAAATTCTTTTTGGCGTGGTTTTGTGTTATAAAGACTAGAAATGAAGTCTAGGGAATAAATAGAAGTGATTTGGAGTATTTGAGAGTGATTGGAGATGTTTAGAGTAGGTTTAGGCTTGAAGAAGTTTAGTGTGTGTTCTTGGTGTTCTTGGTGTTCTCGGTGAAAATGGAGAGGGTGTGGGAGAAATGCTGCACGAAATCTGGTAGGGTGCTGGCCGAATGGTCTAGGATGAAGGGGAGTTTCAGAATTCAGCTTGTGGGAGAGAGTGTGATCAGTTTTTTTTTTTTTAAATTTAAATTGAGAAAGTTGTGGAGTTGTTTAAGGTAGGTGGTTAGCTATGGTGTTTGATTAAAAAAGGTGTCCAAGCTCTTCAATGGTGCTGGCTGAACAAGTTGGTTTTGATGAAGTGAATGGAGGTCAATATTGCTCCAAGGCTGGACGAAATTTATTCTTAAATGGTAGAGCAAATTCTGGTTCATTAGCTTGATACAAGAGTGTTTCCATGGAGTAAAATTCTGAAATTAGTTTGAAGTTCAAAAAAAAGTTTGAAAGGAGTGATCTTAGGAGGGTTTTGAGGTGTGGTTATGGAGTCCATGTATTCAAGGTAAGTGTGAAGGTCAATTATGTTCAGTCCATGGCTGAACAAGGATCAATGTTACAGAAGTTGAAGGGTAATTTTCGGCCTAGGCTTGAAGGAAGCAAAGCTGAAAAAATTCTGGTTTCAAGTTGTTCAAAGTTTTGAAAATTGGTGCAGAATTTCGGTGCAGATCTGCACTTCTTCTGCTCGATTTGCAGCTGATTCTTGAGGGGTTTGAAGGTCTTTCAAAGGTGATTTTCCAGCCTTCTTCCTGGAGAAATACAGAGGAGTTTTGCTAGCTTGAAGATGGATTAAAACAGCTTCATATTCTTGATTGAAAGTTGCGAAATGACCAGAATTTTTCCTGGTTTTGCACAGTTTGTGCAGTCTAAAAATTGTACAGATTTTCCAACCTTTAAGCCACATGAAATGACCATTTTTCTGGTAGCAAATGAGTGGGTTTACTGGCTGAATATTTCGAAGAGATGGTCTGCAAAAATTCTGAAAAATTTCCAGATTTTCCTTCACCAAAATATGAACAACATGAAGGTGAATTTGAAGGTTCTCTCATGGTGATTGATTTCTCTTGGAACCCTTCCTATTTCCCCTCCTATTTTTGGCCAACCTCCCTCCTCCAAGATTGACTTTCGAAATCCAAGGATGAGAAATTATCACAGAATTTTTTTTTTTTTTTGGAATTTAAAAGAAAGACTTGATGGGTTTTGGTTCATTTGAATTATGGAAATGCTAGGACAAAGCTAGAGGTAATAAATAGAACAAGAATTCCTCTAGAATTCTTTTTAGGACACAATGATAAGATTAGAACATACTCGTCATGTCTCCCCTAAGACAACATTCCTATTTCTAAGGAATGCAAGAAACAAAAATTCAAACTTAATTAAGATAATCATGATAAAACTTAAATGATGGGATTTGAACTCATGACCTTAGAGATTAATTCCAAAGCTCTAACCACTAAACCACAACAACTCTTGTTCTTATTTTCTCACCCACATATATTTCTTATTTAATCCTCAAGTTATATTCCTATTCAGACCTCAAGTAAAATTACCATTTTACCCCTCCTACTCAATAAGCATAACTAAGCATTTTAACCTATAATGCGCAATTCTAAAGCACATAAAATCATTCAAAAGCATATATATTCATGCAAAGTAATATAATATGCATCCCGACCTCTTACTCTAGGGTTGGCTTTAGGTGGGGTTTCACTTCACATACTTTACTTCCTATCACTAAGAAGCTTTATTCTAAGAATATAGCTTGCTTCTTCTCATATCTTTTATGCTAAATTGACTTGATAGCTAAACAATTATAGATGACAATACCTCTAGATCATTTCCAATGAGTAGAATGCCATCTACATAAAGCACCATGAAAGATATGTTGTTACCATATGTCTTCCTATACACGTATGGTTCATCCATGTTTTATATGAATCTATAAGACTTTATAGTCTCATAGAAACGTATGTTGCTTGCTCGTAATGCTTTCTTAAGTCTATAAATAAAATTCTAAAGCTTACAGACCATATGTTCTTGGTTTTTCGCAACAATGCCTTTAGGCTGGGTTATATAGATGTCTTCATTAAGATAGCCATTAAGAAAGGCTGTCTTGATATCCATTTGTCATATCTTGTAGTCATAATGATATGTGATGGCCAAGAGATTGCAAATGTACTTAAGCATGGAAATAGGTGAAAAGGTAACCTCATAATCGATTCCTTCTTTCTGTGTATACCTTTTGCTACCAACCTTGCTTTAAAGATTTTCACCTTTCTATCCGCACCTCTCTTTCCCTTATATACCTACTTGCACCCAATGGGTTTAATCTCTTCAAGTGCAGAGACAAGATCCTAGACTTGATTGAAATACATAGAGTCAATCTCGGCATCCATTCCGCATTAGCCTCGTCATATCTAGTGGCATCTTGTTCCTAATAGTCGGAGACTACCTCAAAGACTTCTCTAGTCCATCTTTCAAGAACCTTGGATATCCTCCCAGTACGACGTGGTTTATTTTGTAGAGGAATATCTGATTGTGCCTCTTTAGGTCCCACAATTGGGGTACTAGAAGTTAAAGTGTCAATTAACTTCTCTTCCAATTCCACTTTACTCGAAACCTTAGCAGATGCACTTTGTTCATCCTCTAAGTACCCTGCATGAGTATTAATAATTACCTTTTGATCTTGAGAATGATAAAAGTATCAACCCCTTATTCCTTTTAGATACCCTATGAAGTAGCACAATTCCGATCTTGAGTCTAGCTTACTTTTCTTCGTCAGTACAAAAGCTAGACAACCCCATACCTTGAGATGATTCATACTAGGCTTTCGTCCAGTCCACATTTGATAGGGTGTCCTAGGCACTGACTTAAACGGCACCAAATTCAGAATATATGCTACTATTTCCGGAGCATATCCCCAAAAAGAAATAGGAAGAGTTGCATGACTCATCATACTTCTAACCATTTCTATTCATGTTCAATTTCTTCTCTCAACTACTCAATTCTGTTGGGGATTCCTAGTTATAGTTAGCTGAGATACTATACCTTGATGTGCCAAGGAGTACTTGAATTCACCAAAGAGATACTTTAGATCTTTACTTTTTAATTATTTTACCTATTTGACACTCCATCTTAGCCTTAAACTTTTTGAATTTATCAAATAAGTTAGACTTGCTCATCATTAAGTAAACATAACCAAAATGCATGCGATCATCTGTGAACATGATAAAGTATTCATAACCACCTTTAGCCGGTGTAGATATAGGACCACAAACATTAATATGAACTAACTCTAGTATTTCCTTGGTCTTTTCTGTCTTTTAAGTAAAGGACCATTTGGTCATTTTACCCACAAGACTAGATTCACACCGAGGTCATTCTTCTAATTTTAATGAGTCCAAAGACCCATTTTGAATTATCCTCTGAGTTCGATTAGGATTTATATGTTATAATCTCAAGTGCTATAAATATGAGTTATTTGATGTGGACTTTCTCTTCTTATTATTAGGTTCTATTTGAGTATTATTTATTTGACAGTTAATAGGATTAATATAGAAAAAATTCCCATGCATGTTTCCAAAACAAATAATATTTCCATTTCTACTGATTGAAATATCATAATGGAAAGAAACAGAATATCCTTGATTAATCAATCTTGATACTGAAATCAAATTCTGTTTAAAACTAGAAACATACAAAATATATTTTAAAACTAAAATCCTATTACAATCAAATAAAAGCTCCAAATCTCCTACTGCTTCGACCCACACTTGTGCTCTGTTACCCACTCAAAATCCATGCTATCCTTTACTAAGTCGCCTTATCTTATTGAACCCTTGCAATGAATTACAGATATGGCTTAGAAATCAACAATCTAAGTGGATGATGATCTAATCATCAATATAGATTCTAAGTATAGAGCAATACTTGAAGAGAACTTAGTCAAGAAATCCGAACAATCCTTCTTGAAGTGCCCATTCTTGCCACATTTAAAACACTTGCCCTTAGGCTTAGCATTGGGCTTGGACATACTCGGCTTGGATCCATTGGGCCGGGCCCCTGTATTGCTCTAGGCCTTCTTCTTCTCGAACTTCCTAAGTTGGCCCCTGTTCTAGAAGATGATTCAGAATGAGTAACCAAAATATTTGACACAGGCTTCATGATTTTCTCAGTAGCCTGAAGTTCTTTCATTGACTCGATCAAAAACATACTCAACTTTTTCATGTTATAATTTAACTTGAACTAAGAGTATGAATTTGGAAAAGTCTCAAGAACCATATCAATTTGGCTCTCAATATTGATTATTGCCCATAGGATCTTAGCCTTCTCGAAGTAAGAAATCATCTTGAGTATGTTCTTGCAAACTTATGCCACATTAGCTATCCTTATGTTCATGATTGCTCTAAGAGCTTCCTTTCTTGTAAGCTGGCTCTTGTTAGCAAACATAGTATGCAATGATACATTGGTAACATATGCAGTAAGTACATTCTCGTGCTTAGACTGAAGAACATATAGCGTCATGCCATCTCATCGGCTTTCTTCCATGCACTCTCAACCTCACGATCTCGGTTCGTAGAATCTTTCCCAATTTTAAGACATGAGTCAGTCAGAACATTCTTGTTTTCTTCCGCAGTGAGTACTATGTTCAGATTCCTTTTTCAATCCACATATTTAGGTCCAGTCAACTTCTTCACTTTAAGAATAATGGATAAAGGACTGAAACTAGACATTTCTGTTGATTGGAAAAAAAACTTGATTCAGAAAAATGTTTGTTTTGGAAAAACATGCAAAAATGCACATTTAAAATATCATATTATTCCATCATATGGTTAACCTATTAAAACCATTATAAAAAATATGAAAATTTTTTGCTCTTAGAAGAATTGATAGAACTTAGTACGAAGGTTAACAATTCTCTAGGTTAAGTGTATAACCATCACAAATTAAATTTTCTTAATAGATAATGATCTAGGAATAGTTCCATTGATAGGATGGTCACTACTCTCACCACCTACGAAAATCTAACATTAATACCTCCAACGATAGGCTGGCTGACACTAACACATATCCTATGTTTTAATTATAATTCCCCTATTAGTTCTAGATTCTCGTGGAAATCCATCATATAGGGAGTCAAACTCAGAATGATGCAAGGATAATCATAATTTCTAAAAGGAATCCGTGATGGAAGCCATAGGGCCATTAGAACCACTCTCCCACTTAATCTTTTGAGAAAATAAATAGATTCTTGGAAAAAAAATATTTCTTTAATAATTAATTTGTGTTTTTTATTAACTTTAGTGAAATCTCAAAAATTTAACCATTATTCTCTATGTCAAGGATAAAACCATTTAAGAGAATGAATTATAAATTTTTATTTCATTACTTAAGTTAAAACCATTTTCTAGGAATTAAATTTAATATACTTAAATTTAAAATTATTCTCCATGTCAAGGATAAAATCCTTTGGAAGAATAAACCATGAATTTTATTTTAAATTCCTTAGTTCCATTTTAAAATATTTTTTAAATTGTTTTATCTAGATAAAAAATTTAATTTCTCAAAAACTTTTGTTTATTTGGTCACAAAATTAAATAAAATAGCCTTGTTCAAAAAATAAATCTTTTTACATGCTATTTCTATCCTTTAATTCTTATTTGACCAAATAAGGGATTAAACATCATAATAATAAAATTATAATAATATTGTTTAATCCTATAATGGTTCAGCCTTTACTAACTATTTTCATACAAAATTTTTTAACAGAATAAATAAACCATCACAAGAAAATAACCTCGTGTGATTTGAGACCCAAAAGAAAAAATAAATTACAAGGAAATAAAAAAAAAATGATTTTAGAATACCTGAATCGAAAACGTGTGACCCGAAGTGAATTGGAGTCCACCTTAGTCTTCTGCAATTTTTTTCAATTTTCCTTCAGCTTTTCTTCCAGAATTTTTTCTAGTGTTGATCCAGCACCAATATTGTTACAAGAATTTATAAATTAAAATTGAAATATAATATCACTCACATATGTCTTTCAAAATGAGGCGTACACAAATTATATAGAAAGCGATTAACAATAACTTACAAGTGCCTATACCTCCACACGTGAGGCGTATACAAAATCTACCCATTTCAAAAACTACAAGGGATCCATACAATCAGAAAGATTGAATTTTTTATTTGTAAAGGATCTACCTTTTCTGATTACTAACCCTAAGCATGTTCCTAGATTATAACCAGGCTCTGATACAACTTGAAGGACCACAGGAAAATATATACGCAGCAAAAATTATATTACAAATTTTGTTTCCCGAGCCAAAGTCTAGGAATACTTACTTTTCAGCCGATTAGATTGAATAACTAGAGGATTTGGATTTGACGAAACACTTTAGTTTGTCATGACTACTTGTTCCGAAAGAATAATGGCAAAACATCAACTCCTTCACATCAAACACGCACCAAAATTACTAGTTTTCAATACTCTAAAGTATTTTCAAATTTTTTATAGACTATCTACCAGTGAAAGTAGAATAATAGGTAAAAAATAATAATATTGGAAAAATTAATTGGGAGAGCTTAATCAAGAGGGGAAAAAAAATAAAAAGAAGAAAAACAAGGAAAAATCTCTTAAAAGAAAACACGGTGGATTTTTTTTTTATCTCTAAAAAAAAAAAAAAAGGCTATTTCCTGTATCACTATAAGTCCTACGGGAATAGGACCATGCGTGAAAATAGATAGCTTTAATTAATTTATTATCATTATTTTTGGTTTTAAGAAAACCGAAAGCTATTCTTGTTTTTCTTGTGTGAATCGAAGTAAAGCTTTGATGTTTTTTTAGAAATTAAAACTCACACGAATTTCATACGTGAATTGGAATTCATGCATGCATATAAAAACCACACACACACACGTATTCATGAATGAATTGGAATTCATGCATGCATAGTATATTTTCAAAACAAAAAAAATAATAGCTTTCCTTTCCTTTTTTCTTTCTTTTCCCACCATTTTCCGTATTTCCTTTTCCTTTGTTTTTCCTTTTTTTTTTCTTTTACTTGTGACGGCTAACTTTGGTTTCCAAAATAACAAAAGTCATCACTTACAACCCTAGGGGCTAGGGTTTTTGTAATTAGCCCAAAACTAATTAAATAATTTTCTTATTAATTAAGTTATATACTTAGGCCTAATATAGATACCCAAAATAAATAATTAATAAACTAATTTAATTAAATTAGTCCAATAAATTACTCTAGAACAAATAATTATTGGACTCTTAGAATAATTTTTTCAATATTAATTTCACTCAATAAACCCATATAGTAAATAAAAATTTACTAAGGTTACATGAATTACTTTGGGAACTAAAAAACATATTATTCTTAGCTACTAAAATGATTAAAATACCACGCTAATAAATAGTTGTATTTTATCATTTTAAATATTCCATTTATCACCATATAGAAATATTGACCCCAAGAATAAAATTGCAAGTGCGATATCTTCGACCTATAGGTGTAATGATGAAAATACCTTTCTACGTAATACCCATCATTGAGATAGGAAAAAAAATACACTAACTCATTTCTTAATGACATCTACCATCATTTGATAACTATTTCAATAATTTATGACTTCTAGTATGTATCTACTTATCACAGGGAGTTACCCAAAAATGTATATATTTAGTCACGTTTCCCAGGGCCCTGAATTATTTAGATTATTTTGGACAATCACAAGGGAGTGATTTCTTCACGTAATGAGTATAGAAACTCTATTGTATAAGTTTGTCTTAATTAACTAGAGTAATATGCCTAACGTACAATGTTATTGACCTTGCAATAAGACCTCACCCAACATACATCAAAGTGTACAAATCCAACTTCACCAAACTACTAATGTATACTCAAGTCTTAAGGTACTCCTCCCTACAGTAGTTATGATAAACTATCTTTATTTATTTTAGTACTTTTATAAAGATTATTATCACATGGTCTAATTTTACGTATTCTAAATACGCTCACACTATTGGTATAAGTGGACTACTCACTGGTTAAAGGTAATCCATTCTTCATTTAGAAATTGTAGTGTAATGATCTAAACCATGATGAAGTTCCAAACTTTATCAATCGATTAAGAACAATTTTTCACTTATGTTTTAGTAGCCCATCATCTATACCTTATTGTGAAAGCACGTCCCAATTACATAGATTACTTACTATCACATTTAGGTCTTAAAGTGCAATATATGTAAACAAACAACCATTAATGAATTAAACTTTTATTAATTTACAAAATACATAAATACATAGGCTACTTTAGGCCCACATTCCAACAATCTCCTACTTGCACTAAATGAACTATAATAGTCCGTATGTGCCTACCCCTATGACAGCTAAGTGTACAAGTCCAGCGTCATCAGACCACCAACTAATACTCAAGTCTTAGGGTACTCGTATATACAGTACTTTCAATAAATCAATCTTTATTTATTTTAATACTTTTTAGAAAGATTATTGATGCGTGGCCTAGTTTTACGTATTCCAAATACACTTACACTATTAGTATGAGTGGACTACTCCCTGGTTAAAGGCAAAGCATTCCTCATTTAGAAATCATAGTGTAATGATCTAAACGTTGATAAAGTGCCCAACTCCATCAATCGATCAAGGATAATTTTTTCGCTTATGTGTTAGTAACCCATAATCTACATCTTATTGTGAAAGTACGATCCAATCTCGTAGATTACTTATTAACACATTTAGGCCTTAAAGTGCAATATATGTAAACAAACAACCATTAATGAATAAAAAATTTATTAATTTACAAAATACAGAAATATATAGGTGATTTTGGGCCTACACTTCAACAATTTCTTACTTGCACTAAATGAACTATAATAGTGCATATGTGCCTACCCCTATGATAGCTAAGTGTCTTTGAAACATATTCTCTATCAAAGGCTTGGTAAATGGGACTACCAGATTATTTGTATAGGAAATCCGGTCTACCATTATCTCCCGTTTCTGGATGAACTCACAGATCAAGTGATAGTTCCTCTCGATGTGCTTGCCTTTCCTATGGTTTCTTAACTCCTTACATTGTGACACAAATCCATAATTGTCAAATTATATTCTTATGGGTCTATCCAATAGTGGCACAACTCTAAGTTAAGTGAAGAACTTATGGAGCAAACCGCTTCTTTAGAAGCTTTTGAAGCTGCCACATATTCAACTTTTATGGTAAAATCAGCAATACAAGATTGTGTGACACTCCTCCATAAAATAGCCCAACTAGACAAAGTAAAAACATATTCACTAGTAGATTTTCTTTCATTTTTATCTGTTTAGAAGTCTGAGTCTATTAACCGGTATAAACTAAGTCATCGGCCTTGTAAACAAGCATACAATCTCTCGTTCCCTTTAGGTACTTGAGAATATACTTTACAGCTTGCTAATGTTCTTTCACTAGGTTTGACTGATACCTGCTAACCATGCCTACTGCAAAGCAGATATCTAACCTTGCACAAAGTAGGCATACATGAGACTTCCCACTGTCAAGGCATAGGGAATCTTACTCATCATTTATTTTTCTTCTTGTATCTTAGGACATTGTTTTCAAGATAAGGTCAATTTGTATCTAAAGGGTATAATAACCCTCTTACAATGATCCATACTAAACTTAGCAAATATCTTATTAATATAAGCAGATTGGGATAGGCCTACCATTTTTTACTTCATATGTCTAAGAAGTTTTATTCCAAGAATATAGCTAGTATCTCTCATATCTTTCATGCTAAATTAACTTGATAGCCAAACCTTTATAGGTGATAATGTCCCTACATCATTTCGAAAGAGTAGAATATCGTCCATAAAAAGTGCCATAAAAGGCACGTTGTTGCCATCAGTTTTCCTATGCACGCAAAGTTCATCCACATTTTATATGAATGTATAAAACTTTATAGTCTCATCAGAATGTATGTTCCATACTCGTGATGTTTTCTTAAGTCCATAAATAGAATTTTTAAGCTTACAAACTATATGTTCTTGGTCTTTCGCGACAAAGCCTTTAGGCCGGGTCATAATAGATATCTTCACTAAGATAGCCATTAAGAAAGGCTGTCTTGACATCTATTTGCCATATTTCATAGTTATAATGCAATGCGATAGCTAAGAGAATATGGATGGACTTAAGTATGGAAACAAGTGAAAAAATGTTCTCATAATTGATTCCTTCTTTTTTAGTACAACCTTTTACTACCAACCTTACTTTAAAGGTTTCCACCTTTCGATCCGTACCCCTCTTTCTCTTGTATACCCACTTGAACTCTATGGATTTTATCCCTTTAAGTGTTGTGACAAGATACTAGACTTGATTGAGATACATAGACTCAATCTCGGCATCTATTGCTACTTCCGATTTGTTTACATTAACATCAGCAATAGTTTCAATGTATCTAGTGAGATCTTGTTCCTGATAGTCGGAGACTACCTCAAAGGCTTCGACAATCTATCTTTTAGGCACCCTAGATATCCTCCCACTGTGATGTGCTCTATTTTATATAGGAATATCTGGATGTGTGCCTCTTTAGGTCTCTCAATTAGGGTACTAGAAGTTGAAATATCAATCATCTTCTCTTCTAATTCTACCTTACTCAAAACCTTAGGGGATACACTTTGTTCATCCTCCAAGTACCTAGCATGAGTACCAATAAGTACCTTTTGTTCTTGGGAATGATAAAAGTATCCACCCCTTATTCCTTTTGGATATCCCATAAAGTAGCACAATTCTAATATTGGGTCTAGCTTATTTCCTTTAGACAATACATACATTGAACAATCCCACACCTTGAGATGATTCATACTGGGCCTTTATCCAGTCCACATCTCATTAGGTGTCTTAGGCAATAACTTAGAAGGCACCAAGTTTAGAACATATGTTGCTATTTCCTGAGCATATCCCCAAAAAGAAATACGGAGAATTACATGACTCATCATGCTTCTGACCATTTCCATCAACGTTTTGTTTCTTCTCTTAACTACTCTATTCTGATGGGGAGTAACAGGTGCAGTTAGCTAAGATACTATACCCTTATATGCCAAGTAGTCCTTGAATTCATCAAGGAGATATTCTTCACCAAGATCCGTTCATAATTTTTTGATTAGTTTACCTATTTGATGCTTCATCTCAGCCTTAAACTCTTTGAGTTTATCAATAGACTTATAGACTTATGCCTCATCAAGTAAACATAACCAAAACACGTGTGATCATCTATGAATGTGATGAAGTATTTATAGCCTCCTCTAGCAGGTGAAGACATAGGATCATAAACATCAATATGAACTAATTCTAATATTTTCTTGCCCTTTGCGCCTTTTGAGTATAGGACTGAAGGTCAGTTTCAAGTGCATTGGAAATAGTAACAATAATCCACATAAATAAAAGCTTTAAATTAAAATGCCAATCACCAAAACCATATTATAGGGAAAGTATACCCATCACATAGTATAGGGAATAGTAAGTATTGATTCTATGGGAACTTAGCAATTATCCCTACCTTGCTCTAATCCTGTTGTTTATCCAAAATGAATATATGAATAA